>JAWNLD010000642.1:0-16213 GCA_035041545.1 Drosophila colorata | reverse complement strand
GAAATCGGCGTACTAGTAAATAAGTTTCACATCATCTGCACACATAAGAATGCGAGCATGTAATACTATAGAGGGGAGGTCATTTATGAAAAGAGTAAATAGTCAAGGTCTAAGATAACTACCTTGAGGTACACCTGACGTTACATAAATCTGTTTAGAAATTTTAGATCTAAGTGAGACTCTTTGAGTTCTACCTTTTAGATAAGAATAGAGGGAGGGAAACCAATAAGGTCATGCCAGTCTAGTAAAAACTATTCCTGGCTTAGGGATCTGCGACAGAACGGATCTTAAGAACACGAAACTGCTGGAATTGTCTCCAGTAACTCTCGCAGCGAAACCGGGTCACATTTTGTTGGGTCATTTCGGAATTTTCGGTAAAGAAGTTGCGGACGGGCTAGCTAGGGCTGGTTCCGCAACCTCTCTTCTTGGACCTGAACCCTTTTGTGGGTTAAGCTGGACCTCTGCCAAAGAATTGATAGAGGATTGGTCAAAGAAGGAGAGGGGATTCTACTGGTCAGCGAGACCTGGGCTATGACAAGCTAAAGAGCTGGTCAGCTCACATACAGGTAGAAAGACCAAACATCTTTCAAGGGCGGAACTACGTCTCTTAGTGTCCTATCTCACGGAACACCACACAGTCAAGTATTACTTTCACACAATGCGCCTATCCCCTGACACGTAGCACATTTTATGTGATTGCCCAGCCATTATTTGGAGTAGGAGGAAGTATCTATGCAGAGAATTTGTTACTCCAGCACAGATCAGAAATTTCTCGTCAAGGGATAAGGGAGGCAGAGCGTCTCTTGTCCCCATAGGAAGCCCCTTGGCCCAAAAGACTGCAATTCGGTCGGTCAAAGACAGAAGAGAGGGAGGGAAACCAATATGGTCGAGTTTTAGCAATTACAGTTCATGGTGTACAGATTCAAATGCTTTACTGAAGTCGGTGTAAGTAACAACAGTTTGCTTTTTTGTCAAAAAACCATCATTTACTAGCGAGGTAAATTCAAGTTGGTCGTAGTGGACCGGCTCTTAATAAAACCATGCTGAGCAGGGCATAGAAGTGATTTGCTGAGATGCTGCAAGGTGGAAGTAATTATTTTTTCAAATATTTTAGGTATAGCAGACAGTTTTGCAATGCCCCTATAGTTTGTTACATCAGACCTACCACCTTTTTTTATGGAGAGGAACGATTTTTTCCAAAGAGATGGAAAAACGGTAGATTCTATGGATAGATTAAAAAGCTTTAGCAAATGGCGAAAAAGGGAAGCACTACTCTCTTTGAGTAGACAACTAAGAATGTTGTCGGGCCCAGAAGAGTAAGAAGTTTTTAAAGATTTAATAGAAGAAAGAAGGGAGGTGTGGGTAATGATAGGCATAAAGATAGAATTAGAAGGAACAATGTGGTAAAGATAAGTCATATTAACAGAGAAGACCGAGGAATAGGTTGACTGAAAGAAGTTAGCAAAGAGATCAGAAGCAGCAGAATCATTGCTTGCTTTTTCTATCCCTAGAAAAAATGAGGAAGGCAGACATGAAGATATGCGCTTCGAATTTAAAAAACTGTAAAATTGCTTAGAGTCTTGGGTAAATTGCTTCTTGCAACGGGCAATATAATTTTCATAGCACTGAAAATTATGAATAAAAAAGGTTGACTTGGAATACTTCGACAAGTCAGCATTAGAACCAGCCTTTTTAATCTTTTTAAGACATTTAGATTTAATGTTTCTTAAGTTTGATAGTCTGGGAGTAAACCAGGGAGGCTTTGCAGAATCAAGGCGAGGCATGCAATTAGGAATGCAGATATCTAGAAATGAGCCTTAAAAGTTATAAAAGCATTCTGCATCCACCCTGCTATATTTTGTATTGCGGTGTATGTAGCCGCCTCTATTTCATTAATTTCTTTTGCCACTACTATCAGTGCCAAGTCGTCGGCAAAACCAATGAGGTTGCATCCATTTGGCAGCTGCGTTCTGAGGACATTATCGTACATAATGTTCCACAGAAGCATCCCTAGAACCGATCCTTTTGGTAATCCAGCTGACACCTTATACCTCCTTGGTTCCTCTTCCGTCTCGTACTCCAGCACTCTATCTGACAGATAGCTGGATGTAATACGCAGCAGGTAGGTTGGTATTCCTATCTGAAAAAGATCTTCTCGGATGCGCAACCAGTTCGCCGAGTTAAACGCATTGCGGATGTTCAGAGTCACAACATCACAGTACTGCTTAGTGCCCCATCTCAATCGTTTGCTCTCGATTGCCTTTGATGTATTATCAACGTCTGCTTTAATGGCGTCCACCGTAGACCGGGCCCTGCGGAATTCATACTGGGATTCCGAAAGAGCCTTCGTCTCTTTGACTACTGCCAGAAGTCGGTTATAGTGTATTTTCTTCAGCACCTTTCCACCTTAAGGGCCTTATTTGGTTTCTCATCCGTTCCCGGGGTCTTTCTATCTCCTATTTGTCAGCATGCTGCCATCACTTTTTCCCTATTTATTTGCTGCCCTACCTCTAGTTCAAATGTGGAGCTGGTCTCCTCCATTTGTGGATGCTGGGGAAACAATGCGTCAACAATCATGAAGAGCAGGGGACCTTAACTTCTTAGTGACGACCTTGTAGGCCGCTCCCCAGGGGTTGATGTCTGCCTGTTCGCATATGCGATATATGTGTGTGTATGTGTGACTTTGTGAATGTGTGTATGAATGCAAAGAGCTTAAAATGTATGTAACGACAGCTCGCCGCTGGGCTCAGGGTATCTCCTAGACTGGCACACCCGACTAAAGCCATCCTAATTGTTTGAATGTATGTACCAATGCAAATGGTTTTAAATGTATGTAACGACAGCTCGCCGCTAGGTTTAGCACTCCTGAACCTGATGAGCATTCTTACTTGATTAATTAAACGATTAAAACAATAGTTAAAATTATATTTTAGCTGTTAAAAAAATGAGGACAATAAGACTTACATTACATTTGCACTGTCAAATAGGAGTAGCCGCTAAGTGTCCTAAGCATATTTGAGAAGTTTCGATCATAGTTTTAAAAATTTTTAACTCACCTTTTCTGATAAGCTTAGTCGATAGATAGAATTAGAAGTAACAATGTGGTAAAGATAAGTCATATTAACAGAGAAGACCGAGGAATAGGTTGACTGAAAGAAGTTAGCAAAGAGATCAGAAGCAGCAGAATCATTGTTTGCTTTTTCTATCCCTAGAAAAAATGAGGCAGGCAGACATGAAGATATGCGCTTGAAAATTATGAATAAAAAAGGTTGACTTGGAATACTTCGACAAGTCAGTATTAGAACCAGCCTTTTTAATCTTTTTAAGACATTTAGATTTAATGTTTCTTAAGTTTGATAGTCTGGGAGTAAACCAGGGAGGCCTTGCAGAATCAAGGCGAGGCATGCAATTAGGAATGCAGATATCTAGAAATGAGCCTTAAAAGTAATAAAAGATCTTAGTGGCATTATCTATCAAACAAAAACACCTCCACACGATTCACTAACGATCTAGGGGCGAAAGCACATTCCAGCCCCAAAATTTCTGATATACAATTTTGTGACGAATGATATTCAATTAAATATGAATGTGCGCTCGCCCCTAGATTGTTACCTCGTGTAGAGGTGTTTTTGTTCGATTTTAGAAATTTGTTGAATTACTTTCGACAGTTTTACTTTGTCATAAGGTATTTAGTTTTTATTTTTATTCATATTCCCCATTACCATGGTCAAGAGTCGATCCCATATTACTTGGCTAATAACAAAACCAGAGCACATAGTTCCGACCCCTAATCTTAGCTAATCGCTGACTGACATTCGCTTCTTCCATACATTTTTCCGAAAACTATCGTTCAAATAATTTGAGGATGGAACTTGGTACCATTATTAGAGAATGAAGAAAGGTATAGAAATTCACATTTTATATCGATAAGCATTTTATTTGAGAATACGCCATTCTCCGTCATTCCGTCATCCGATTTTGATTACATTTTTATTTAATTTAATCTTTTGGTAAATATACACAATCAGCTGCTCCATACAAAATCAAAACAAAGCGGCAGTGTGGCCAGTCCGCTATCTGTTAGCACTAAACATAATAATATTATAAAATATACAGCAAAGACAAATTTTAAACTTTATTTTGGTGTTTTTCATATAAAATTTAAATTTAGATTAGTAAAAAATAATATGGAATGTTTGTTTACGTTTTGCGGCACAACCTTAAATCAAAGTTAGCGGTTCGCGCCAAATTTCAAAAATAATAGATGTTTGACTAAATCCATTCCATCAAGTAATTTAAATTTTTTCAAAGTGAATCAAAATCAATTGACAGAATCCGTAAATACAGTTATGCACAAGGAAACAGCTCAATTAATTTAAACTAATTATTGCCCGAATTGCCAAAAATCAAATACAAAAAACTGACTGGCAACATTGGTGTTTTTTCCAACGTAAACGTCTAAAAGTTTCATAAATTCATCTCAACGCGAAAATTGATACCGAAATTACCTTTTCGGAAACACACAAAATTTATTAATTATTAATAACTATTTAACGAGTAATTGGATTTGAATAAGTGAGATACCAGTCGACGCTTATTCGAAACACAGATTTTCAGATGTCTGAACGAACTTCTGAAATCCCCCAATGGCCCTATCAGCTCCACAAATGTAAATCATTTACAGCTAAAGGAGGCAGAAGGAGGCATCTCGGACCCTATAATGAATATATATTCTTGAACAGCATCACTAGCCGAGTCCACAATGAGAGACTACAATGGCTAGAGAGTTGAACTTGTACTTTTTAGATTCGTATATACCATACGTAGACATAAGTTTATTTCAAATGATCGATAACTTGCCCCGTTTTCATATAATCAATTTTTATCGATTTTTTGACCCGCTTTTTTTTACCATAACTCAGAAACTATAAGAGCTAGAGCCATCAATTTAATATGTGCTCGTAAAGGATATATCCTCCCATTCGCCCCCCATATCAAAAAAACCAACAAAATCGTGGTTTGTACACAGATTTCAATGCTCTTGTTATGTCTTAAAAATTGTATAACGAACCTATTCTTAGTTTAGAAGTTATTTGGGAATTAACTTTCCAAATTGGCGGCCAAGCGCAGCTGCTTGAGCATATCTCACAAACTATAAGAGCCAGAGACTCCAAATTTGGTTTAGGCTGCTATATAAATGGTGTATAGTATAATAAGAATGCATTAAAATATTAATTTCTATTATTATTTTTTTATTATTATATCCTCAGAGACCGAAAGAGGGGATAACCTAGAGATATCAGCGATACGATGATCGTTGACAAAGACAAGATCAAGAGTTATGATGAGCTGAAGGCACAAGATAATTTGGGGATGTGAATAATGACCAAGAAATGTTTGGTATTTTAAAATCACCCAACACAACAAATAAGTCATTATCATGAGAAGATACGTCGTTAATGCTTGCCAAATGCCAAATAAACCTCAATATTAGAAGAAGGAGGGATATATGAGCAAGTGATAAATAAAGCACAAAATGGGAGAGTTACTTTTACAGAAAATCTCTGCATCAGTAGGCTCAGTAAAATGGGAAAGTTCCAACTGGAGTGAGGTTTTAATTGCAATTAATACCCCACCACCTCGACGACTCGGTCTATCTTGTCTATAAACAGTAAAACTATTTGAAAACATTTCGCAGCCTGAAAAAACGATAATTTCAGATAAATAGAAGGTGCTAACCATAAAAAGGTTTTCAATGACTCACAAGTTGTGTCCGAGGAAAGCCTGGACACAAAGAATTGTTTGCGAGGCGGAACAACTGTTAAAGTCGGAGCAGGCGGGTTACAGCAAGATTGTTGCTTGAAGCTTGGGCTACCTTTGCGCACAGGAACTGCAAATGCAGTATTAGGCTTATTGATTAGAGCCGCCATAATAATTGGGTCAGTGGGCCGCTCTTCAGAAACCAGACGGTTAATCGGAAAATCGCTTGGAGAAGGCGATAAAGACAACATTGTCGTATCCAAAACTGTCGAAGGTGGGCAGATTTAGGGGGCAAGGGAGAGGGAACACTTACAAATTGAGACTCTAACCGGCGATTAGGCGAAGACTTAAATTTATAATTGCTAAGAAACTGGATTACCGAGTCAAAGTCACTCGAAAGCTGCTTAGCGACATTATTAAGTTTTAATAATTGGTTTCTCAGAGAATTATATATTTTGGAGAAATCAATTTGAACCATGACCATATCATATTTTCACACAACAAGCAATTAACAAATTGCGGTGGTGCAGAATTATCAGCCGGCTGGACTGTGCAAGTTTTTTTGCAGCATGATTTTTTTACTACAGGGGTCAAAAGAAATTTTTTTTGGTGCGCGAGCGCAAAGCTGACGAACAACGGCACACGAAAATAGAGCAAGTAAACGCTCAAACGAAAGAAGTTTTTACACAAACAATTCTTGTGTGGAACAAAAGCAGTAACCAAGAATTGCGTGAGCGTGATGCAAAAGAAAACACAAACTCAAACAATGCACAGAGAAGCGCCAAATATGTAAACAGATATCCAAATATCCAGATATCCACAAAGTATAGCACATCAATCACTCTTAAGCTAAGATTTCTCTCTTTGCATATATTGGCATCCTTAGAAAGATTAATGTTACTTTTTAAGCAAATTCGCCAATTAAATAATTGAGTTGGAATTTAAAATACGCGCCTAAAGGCTTGTATATGAGGAAGAGAGGAGCAGGGCTATCGTTAGGATTATTATTATTATTATTATTATTTGTAAGGGAATCTCACAACAGAGATTTTAGTGGCTCAGCGACTTAATTGCGGTCTTTTGTGGCAAGGGGCTCCCTATGGGGACAAGAGACGCTCTGCCTTCCTTATGAAGGAGAGCAGGTCCCTTGTCGAGGAATTTCTGATCTGTGCTGGAGTAACAAATTCTCTGCAAATTAAATTCTCTACCTATTCCAAATAATGGTTGGGCAATCACATAAAATGTGCTTTGTTGTCTCGTCATCCTCTCTGCAGAGTCAACACTCTTGGTCAAGAGACAGGCGCATTTTGTGGAGGTGAAACTTGACTGTGTGGTGTCCCGTGAGATAGGACACAAAGAGCCGTAGTTCCGCCCTTGAAAGATTTTTGGTCTTTCCATCTGTATATGGGCTGACCAGCTCTTTAGCTTGTCGTAACCCAGATGTCGCTGACCAGTAGGGTTCAGATCCAAGAAGAGGGGTTGCGGAACCAGCTCTAGCAAGCCTGTCCGCAACTTCGTTGCCGGAAATTCCGGAATGCCCTGGGACCCAACAAAGTGTGACCCGGTTTCGATGTGAGAGGTGCTGGAGACAATTCCAGCAATCCGCAACCAGTCTCGAGGTAATTCTCCATGAGGAACGAGCTTGAATGGTTGCTTGGCTATCTGAAAAGATATTTATGGCGGCTCCTCTTATCCCCTTGTCAAGGATATCTCTGGAGCAGGACTCAATGGTGTGGATCTCAGATTGAAAAACACTGGGCCAGGTAGCCATTGCAATCGAGTTTCATACGATCATTGCAGGGGTTGCCATCATCCCATTCTCTACGGTCTGGAATAAGAGTCCTAAATTTTGCCCCGAAGAAAAGTTCCGTGGTCTTAAGATCCGTTCTGTCGCAGATCTCTAAGCCAGGAATAGTTTTTACTCGACTAGAATGACCTATGTCTGCTGCTAGCAACCCACTTGTGAGTTTAATCCTCAGAAGGCTTAAAGACCTTCTTTACATACCTTCTTTATGTGCAAATGCAGTAGATTCAGTCTTAAGACTGTCTACAGTGCTGCAGTAGAACATGTACGCATGACACCCGTGAGGAATAGGCATACGAGCCGCTGAAGTTTGCTGCATTTTTATATTGCGGTGGCCTGCTGGACCCTTGGCCACCGGACGAGGGGCAGTGTAAGTGACAACACGCATAACCATCATACTATACAGCCATCCGATGGCCTTGGAGTCTAAAAACCACGTTTTACCGAAGAGCCGACGATATGCCCACATGGCATGAGTGCCTTTGGTCAACGTTTTGTCTAAGTGCGAGTTTCAGTTAAGTCTCTTATCCAGATTAACACCGAGATGTTTGACCTCACTGGAGAGCCCGACGGGTGTCCCACCGATGTAGAGCTGTCCGACATCGATGTTGTACCGTTTCGTGAAGGGAACGATAATCATCTTCTGTGGGTTGATATTGAGACATCTGTGCACCATCTTAGGGTCGTGTTGAGTACCGTTTGCATCAATTCGGTAATGGTTAAGCCGAACTTTCCGGAGACTATTATTGCCAGGTCATCTGCATACCCTATGGTAACGATGCCTAGCTCCGATAGTTTCACCAGTAGTTCATCTATCACGAGGGACCAAAGAAGTCTCAGGCATAAGCACTCTCTTTATCCAGGTAATAGAGAAGGAGTCAACGCCCCTAAATGCCTACGCCCTGGTTATTGACTGATATCCAGTGTTGTCGAAGGGCCCTTCGACATCTAGGAAGGAGCAGAAAGCTATTTCCTTCGCCTCAAATGCCTTTTCAATCTTACTGACTATCTGATACAGAGCGACCTCTGTCGATCTGCCTTTGATGTATGCGAATTGTGTATGGTGCAGGGGATTGGTATCTTGCAACAGGCGTTCTGAGATCGTAAGCAGAAAGGATGTAAAGCTAGTTGGTCTATACGACTTAGGTTGATCCAAGGGACGGTTCCCTTGCTTGGGAATAAAAACCACATATACCCCCCTCCAAGATAGCGGAATGTACCCCCAAGTGATAGTCGCCCTAAGTAGACCAATTAGTGGACTAAGTATATTTTCTAGGCTGTGTTGCAGCAAAATCTGGTCGCTCCCGGGGCTTTGAAGGGAACGAATTATTTAATGGCTTACCTGACCTTTTCAACGTCGAAGAAAACACCCGACAGACTGTAACCAAGTCTACCTGGTGGTTCAGTATCCCCAGCATTACAGGGATTTTCCGGGTTTATAACAGAACCAGGGAAATGCTCCTGAGCCCTACACCATTAGATGAACCTCTGGCCAATACCTTTTAAAATCTCGCTGCTTCTGGAAGTGACTCCACACTTTCGCAGTAGGTGCGCCAGGTATCGCGTTTGACGCGTCTAATGTTCTTATTATACTCAGTGAGCGCGCATATGTATGTGTCCCATTAGTCTTTATTAGACTTGGCCCTGTTAAAGAGCCGCCTGCTCTCCATCCTTTGACTTGCCATCGTTAGGATAGATGCCGCCTAAAATCTAGTATTACAGTGTGTAGTTAAACCAATGTTTGAGTCAGCTGTTTAGTAATGCGCAGACCTTATATGACAGTACTGGCTAGCCGGCATTGCCCCCTTGAGACAAACTGACACCTAACACATAATTTAGAAATTTATATCCGTTACTCCCTTATCGTTACCTTTTATAGACGTGTTTACATTTTTATACTCTTTCACGAAGTGAATATGGTATATTGGGTTTGTGCAATGTCTGTCATGCTGTCGGTCCGTCTGTCCGGATGAACGCAACTTTTTTAAACGCTATTGAAACTAGAGACTTTAAACTTTAGATATATACTATTCCACAAAAAAAATGGAACGTGATTTCTGATTCCTGCACCTTCATTTGTGAACGATCCGTCCGAATACCACCTTATCGCATGTGTTTTCACATTGTAGGTTGTAGACAGTGTGGTCCGCTCTTTCTTGCTGTTAAGCTCTACTCTGAAGAGCTTGTCGATATTATATTTGGGCTCTGATTCGCCTCAATTGGCTGGCATTTGTCTTAGACAGAACACTCTATGCGACTCTTATATGCGATATTTCCAAAACCTGTTTGATGTAGATATGAAGAATGTCCAGCGCTGTTGAAGGACAGCTTAGCTAACGCCGTAGCTAACAATTTTAACAAATTTTTGGAGATAAACTCCACATTTTTCCAGAAAGGGCTCTACAGCTGATCAGAGCGAGAAGGGGCCTTTTTGATAACTTCTTCAGTGTGAGGCTTCCATTTCAGTCTTTGATCTAGGATGACTTCCAATTCTGATTGGTCTAAGTGAGTTAAGCTTATACCGATTTGTGAAGGCCACAATTGATGTTTTAGCTGGATTTATAATCAATCTTACAGTCCTGTACCACTGTAGACTTTCGCGCAGTCCTAACAAAATCTTGTCACATAAGGTGTGATAAAATTTCCCTTTTCTAACAATGGTTATGTCGTCAGCAAGTCTGTGATATTCTATGCCATTGTCTGTGAGTTTATGAAGGAGCTCGACTACTACCAGTCTCCATAGTAGGGGTGATTGTATCCCCCCTTGCGGACATCCCCTGGTAGTAAGAGCCCTGACTGTTGTGGTGCTAACTGCTATCCTGGTTTCTAAAAGATGCCCCAGCCATCTTATTAGGTCTAGGTCGACACAACTTTTTGGCAGCACAGAGGGCCACTACTTTGGCTTCCACTGTTTTGTAAGAGTACTTGTGGTTTTTAGTAGCGCAGTCTCTGTCAATCTTCCGGCCTGATATGCGTGTTGATTATAGTGCAGTCGATGGTTACTATGAAGGAGGCGTATTGGCCGAAATGATTTTGGTTGGAAGGGTTGATCCTCCCTATCTTAGGGATAAAAATATCTCCGGCTACTCACCACGCATTCGGTATGTACGCTAGAGCTAATTTAAGCTAATTAAGTATGGTAGTAACAATTTTGTAGATGTGTCGTCAGAATGCCATCTACCCCTGGAGATATGTGTGGCGATTGAGTTGGTAATAGTAGTGCCACCTTCTTCTCCTAATTTTCCGTAAAGGAACCATTCTATTATTTTTAAGACAGCGTTTTGAGATAACATTGTCTTTAGAAATTGCTTTAAAAACTCAAGTTGCAGGTGGTGCCTATCTGTGTTATGGAAATAAGATCGTTTGCTATTCCTGTCTGTGTCTGTGAGTTTTGCAGTGTATTGATCCTATTTGTCACTGCTTCTCTTTGCTGCATTAATCTGACTTCTACCTTAAGTTTTTCTAGTTTCTCACTCCACCACGGGTTGTCCCTCTTGGAGGTTGTCTCCCTCTATTGACAACATGTGTGGTAAGCGTCTGATATAATCTCATTGCGACCTGATCTTACTTTCTTCCGTTCATTTAGCCTACTCAGATTTAAGCCCAGGGTAGACTGATAAAGTTGCCAGTCCGTGCTTTTATGATTCCTGATTTTCTTGCGGAACGTTGGGTCTTACTTAATGTCAAATAGTATGATCTTATGGTCTGACATTGAAGGTTCAGAAAAGACTTCTAGTTTTGTATCATTCTGGAGAATCCCTCATTGCCGTAGGTTATTTCTAGCACTTCCGCCCTGATGGTAAGGTCCCTCCCCAAAATATAATTTGACGAGTACTAACCGCTGATATTGTCGTTTGTGGTTTCGCATCCCAGTAGCAATGACAGTCTTTTGCTGTTGCAGTAATCCAACGCTACTGCTTCATCACTCAGCAAGTACGCTGTTGCGAGCACTATCTGTTTACGGCGGCCTGGGTTAGCAGTGATGAGACTACTACTAAGCCTTTGCTAAGAAATTTGGAGACACAGAGAAAGTTTATATTTATCTTTATCAAGCTACAAGCATCTTGGTGTCGTCTCTCGGAAATCTACAATTACCTGCACGCTTTCATTATGCAGGCGACAGATCTTCCCTATGACGATACATGTTTCTTGGATGAGCACCAGCCCCAGGCCAGCCTGGTAACCAACCTGCCGCTGACAGCGGAAGCTGACCTCGCCTGGTGCATGTTAATTTGTGCCACGCTGGTGCACATCTTTAGTTTCTGGCACACCTTCCGAAAGGGTCAGATCGTTTTCGGTAGCGCGCTCGTCGTCACTGTACACTTTTAGAGCGTCATGGTCCAGGCCCCCTAGCCAAGTGTTGTCCACATTCGACTCCATGACCGCCAAAGCCTCAGCTTCCGGTTTGGCGATCGTATCCCTTGCTGGGTAGTTGCTGCTTGGTGTTGCTCCTAACCTCTTCTTCCTTCTTTTCATTTTCATTTTTTTTTGTGCAGTCGGCATGCGAGCTGCCCGAAACGGTAGCTTAGAGGAGCTGCAGATTTGGGTGATGTTTTTTCTTTCCTTCGTATCGTTGCACCTCATCACAGTTCCAGTCACAGACCTTAAGCGCTCCATCTATAACGTGGATCTTTGGGACGATCTGCTCTTGTCATACATTGGCATTCTCGTCCCTGCACCCCACGAAGATTAGGGTTGGCGTAAAGCGAGTGCAGTTGGAGATCAGGGATGTGGTCCAGCCCTTCTGCATTTCGCTAATAATCGCGCTCTCGATCACGATGAGCTCTTATTTTGAATGTTGCCTCCTTGGGTAGTCCTCTGGCACTATGGCTATACTGATGGCTTTGGTAGCGTTGGCATAGGATACCCCGGTCATTTTGTCGCTTTGGGACGGTCCTTGCTCGTTTGTCGTAGAGCGGTTTTCCCCTCTGTCTTCAGCTGCATGTTTGGCGAGGTCAGGAACAGTGGCCGCTTGCAACTACTCCAACGCTCTTCACTTAGCCTCTTCCGGACGCATGCCTCTCCCAGATACCTGAGGTACCCTTTGCGACCTGCTCCACTTGTCATCCTTGCCTGTGCGGATCACCAGGTCCGCGGGTTGTCCAGTTTCGAGTATGGGAGGAAGCGTCTTCCTCAGCTTCCCGGTACTTTCACGGTGCCGTGAACTGATTTCCCACCCCCTACGTCCGTCCGTGCTGTTTTGGCCTTGACTGCCACTTGAGGGACAAAGACCTCTGCACTCCCGGTGGAGCCTTGCCTAGGGGCGAGCCCCGTTTAGGCGCTGTTGCACCGTTGGAGTGAGGGGTGGGGCCCCCACTCGGTGTCAATCTACCACCTTCGTCCAGAGCTACCTTTCCATCCGCTCTGCTATCTGCGTCGTGGTCATATCCCACCAATTTTTATACTCTGAACCCATTGAAAATGGGTAAAAAGGGTATAATGGTTTTGTGCAAATGTATGTAACAGACAGAATGAAGCATAAAGTATATATATTCTTGATCAGCAACACGAGCTGAGTCGAATGAGCCATGTCCGTCTGTCCGTCCGTCTGGATGAACGCAGCGATCTCGGAACGTACAACAGTTAGAGACCTAAACTTTTCGACTTTAGATTTTCCTAATCCATACGTACGATAAAATCGATTTGAATACTTGGTTTTCTTGGCATATCTCGGGGACTAAAAGAGCTAAAACCATAAAATTGGGTTTGGTAACACGCAGATAATAAATCCGGGTTTCCGGATTTTGGATACCTCCCCCCATTCGCCTCCCATATCAAAAACAAGCAAATTAAATACAACAGACTTACGCTTTTGTTTGTACATAGATTTGGATGCTCTTATTGAGCACTGACAATTTCATAACCATCACAAGCTTAGTTTAGAAGTTATTCAAGAATTTATTTTCCATAGTGGGGCCAAGCGCAGCCGAATTGTAAAATGCGCAACTTGCTGCATCTTAAATGCATGTGTGTGATTTTGTGAATTTGTGTATGAATGCAAAGAGATTTAAGTGTATTTAACAGCTCCGCTGTGTTCAGGGTATCTCCTCGCCGGGCACACCCAACTAGAGCCATCTTACTTGTTTTTTTTTAGTTGTCCATGAATTGATATGTCTGTAGCCCCCTGAGTGTACTCATCAAGGCAGCCAGGTATCGACGAGGATCCGTACGTATACAGTCGGTTACTCCTGACTGCAAACCATTACACCCTGGCTTAGGGGGGTGATGTAACCCCATGGTCTCTGAACCTCACCACTGCCCTACCATCAACCATGTTATCCATTTATACATTTGTGCCACATCATTAAGGTTGCTGACACAGGTCTTGCCGAACTTAGCCGGATTCTTCCTGGTCGACATCAAGGGAGAGGGTTCAGTTGAGGATTTTGTCAACCTATAGTGCTAATGAATAGAATCAAAAAAAAAAACACCAAACATATAAAAAAAAATTAAATAAAAATTTTTCTCTGCTGCATTAAACAGACTGCTACACTAAGTTTGTCTAGTTTCTTTCTCCACCACGGGCTGTCCCTCTTGGTGGTTGTCTCCCTTTTTTAACAACATGCTTGGTAGGCATCTTTTATAATCTACTTGAGACCTTCCATTAAAGTTTAACTCCTTGGACTGATCTTTCTTTATATATGTGCAATCCGAATTTAGTGCCCATTTGACGTTAAGCGTTATCAAAAGTTGGCTACTTTAACTAAATAAGCTTATCTCATAATTAAAAGAAAATGGAATGTTATACGCGATATATTTTTTGCCATAAAATGTCACTTGAAACGCATCTTCATCCCATTTTAGTTGGTAATAATAATCTTAAATATACTTCCCAAAGCCTGTACCAAAGGTATTTCCATGACACCTAAGAGCTCGCTTGGCATTTGATGAAAAGTATACGTTTTGGACAAATAAAAAAAATAATTAAAAAATGGACATATATTTATATTCCTTGTACTAAAAGGTAAAAAAGATATAATGGTTTTGTGCAAATGTATGTAACAGGCAGTAGGAGGCATCTCCTTCCCCATAAAGTGTATATTTATTTTAAGACTGGGATTTCTTGACATATCTCGGAGACTATAAAAGCTAGCGCCATTTAATTTAGTTTATTGTGTGCTCGTTATACACAGATTATAAATATTTCGGATTTTGGATACCTCTCCCCATTCGCCCCCCATATTTAAAAAACGCAAATCCAATAATACAGACTTGCGCTTTGGTTTGTACATAGATTTGGATGCTCTTATTAAACACTTAAGGTTTCATAGCGATCATACTCTTAGATTAGAAGTTATTCAAGAATTTATTTTCCATAGTGGGGCCAAGCGCAGCAGATGTGTAAAGTGCGCAGATAAGTTCGTGCGTTTTTGTGCGTGTGTGTATGTGTAACTTTGTTTATGTGTGTATGAATGCAAAGAGCTTTAAACGTATGTAACGATAGCTCGCCGCTGGGTTCAGGGTATCTCGGGCAGACCCGACTAGAGCCATCTTACTTGTTTTTATTTTATTTTACTAAGTGCGGCTGTGGTGTCGTGTGTATGCAGAGGTGTTTAATTGGATGCATGTAACAACAACTCGCCGCTGGGTTCAGGGTATCTCCTAGTCGGGGGCGCCCGACTAGAGCCATCTTACTTGTTTTTTAGACTTGGTTTTCTTGGCATATCTCAGAAACTATAAGAGCTAGAGCCACCAAATTTGTTTTGATATGCTTCCGTGAACGATACGCAGATTATGATTATTTCGGATTTTTGATACACAAAAAAAAAATCATAAAATCCGCAAATCAGCTTTGTTACGTCCTGAAAATTTTATAACGATCCTATTCTTAATTTAGAAGTTATTTAAGAATTAACTTTCCATAGCAGGGGTAAGCGCAGCTGCATGAGCATTTCTCAGAAACTATAAGACCCAGAGCCACCAAATTTTGGTAAGACTGATATATAAATGTACTATAGTACAATAAGAATACAAAATAGGAAACTATATCTTTCAAATGTTGGCTGCAGTTGAACTGCGAAAGCTTTTTGAGAGTGTGCATGCCAAATACTAATTCTCCCCCATATTGTTGATCCAGAATATTTCAAATCTTCGATGTCCCAGCATTAAGTTGCTGGGTAAATTAAGTAAATAAACAATAAAATAAAAATTTAAATAAACAGTAGAAAATCTCCGTTGACACAGGGAGATTCGAACTCCCTTATATACCCAAAAAACCGGTTCAAAAAAACCGATAAATATCGATAATAAAAAAACCAGGCCGGTTATTTATCATTTGGAATAGCCCTGATCTCCGTATTAGAGACCTGCATGAATGCATCCAAACCGTCATATGAGACATTCAATGGAAAACTACATGCAAGTTTTGCTGTACTCTGTTAAGTGAATGTGAGTGAATACTGTAAATGTCTCTGTATTAGAGAATGGTGTGCTCATTCACATTTGCTGTTAAGTGTACAGTAACATTACGAGTATAGCGTTTGCTGTACAGTATACAATGTGTGCAGTGAATAAAAACGCTTGGCCAGCTTATATATGTTTATTGCATGTACATATTTTTGATAATAATAACCTAATTAAAATGAAGTAAATAATATTCAAATATATATATATATATATATATATATATATATATATATATATATATAT
>JAWNLD010000640.1:0-332912 GCA_035041545.1 Drosophila colorata | reverse complement strand
CTCATATTCAAATATTCATCGGTTCGTGTCTTGTCATAGCTGCCTAAAAGTTTCTTACCTTGTCTAGCACCCTGTGACGTTTGCCAGTATCTTTCGCAATCACGTCGTGCATCTGAACGAATGCTTTGCCTTAGTATTCTTGGTCCTATTCCACAAAAAGGTTGAGGCTCCCAAAAGTTCGGGAGGGAGTTCGCCCGCTTTCCGGCTAATTCATCTGCTACATCGTTCACTGGGGTGTCCAGCGTGGCCTGGAACCCAGTAGATGGATCACAGTTGGTCTCGCCTAGCTTGTTCGGGGACCCTAGGCATTGCCAGAGAAGCTCAGATACAACCTTATAAGCTGTTATCGCTTTTATTGCTGCTTGGCTGTCTGAGAAAATTGCTATGTGTTTGTGGGTGTACCCTCTCTCAAGGTTGTATGAGACACACCTTTCTATGGCGTGTATCTCTGCCTGGAAAATGCTTGCGAATTTCCCTAGCGTTTCGTGGTAGCGGACTCTGGGTCCACAGACCCCATTTCCTGCACCATCCTCTGTGAGAGATCCGTCTGTATACCACATTAGCCCAAGTAGAACGTCCAGTGCTGTTGACGGACAGGTGCGAATCGCGCCTAAAATGCATGTACACGCAAGCCTCTGGAGCTTACCCGGCTGCTTCCTCATGCATTTCAGTTCTGTGCGATCCGCCTATACCGCAGCGTCGTAGCTAACAATGGGCCGAACCATTGCTACATACATCCACATTAAAATTTTTGGAGATACCAGAGAGGGCTCTACAGCTCATCACAGTGGGAGTGCCTTTTTGATAACTTGTGCGGTGTAAGACTTCCATTTCAGTTTTTAATCTAGGATGACTCCCAGATACTTGACATCCTTGGATAATGGTATTGGCACATCCCCAATTCTGATTGGTCTAAGTGAGTTACAGTATGTACAGAATTGTAAACTGGCAAATATTAAATGAGTCGCTTATCAGTGAATTTCAAACCCAATTTAACTGTGCGCATTTACATAAATTGATGACCGAACATAATATGATGAAGAACAAGTAAGATAGCTATAGTCGGGAGTGCACGACTAGGAGATACCCTAAGCCCAGCGGCGAGCTGTCAATATATACATTTATTAAATCCCCTCTCCATTCATACACACGACTCCACAGCCACACTTAGTAAAATAAAACAACAATACAAAATTAATGCTTCGCGCTCGCTTAATATGTGCACACCAAATTTAATATGCCGCTGTTGAAATTTCTCGCAAAAAAGGATGCATGCCAAATACCAATTTTTCCCAGCATTAAATTACACTTGGACCAATATGGGTGCACACGCATGAAAAAAATATCTGCGCTTGGCGCTTGCCAACACGTGGTTTGCCAATATACAAATACATTTTCTTTAATAACTTCTGTGTTTCTTAACCGGTTTGGATAATGCAGTCTTATTGTACTATAGAACATTTATATAGCAGCCTGAACCATATTTGGTAACTCTTGCTCTTATAGTTTCTGAGATATGCTCAAGCAGCTGCGCTCGGCCCACAATTTGGAAAGTTATTTCTTAAATAACTTCTAAACTAAGAATACGATCGTTATGAAATGTTGTGGTACTTGATTTTGTTTGGTTCTTTTTATATGGGGGCCAAATGAAGGTAGGTATCCAAAATCCGAAATATTCATTATCTGCGTATCCTTTACGAGCACATATTAAACCAAGTTTGGTGGCCTTAGCTCTTATTGTTTTTGAGATATGCACAAAAAACCAGAACCCAGTGGCAAGCTGTCATTACGTGCATTTAATTATACCCTTCTGCATTCATACATACGACACCTCAGCCGCACTTAGTAAAATAAAATAATAAGTAAGAATGTTCTAGTCGGAGGGCCCAACTAGGAAATACCCTGAACCAAGGTATATATTAAAGTAACTTGTAAGGTTAAATTACTATGGTTAAAATAATATACAATATATATATATATATATATATATACAGTAGTATAGTATAGTATATAGTAGTATATAGTATATAGTATAGTAGTATATATACATATATATACTACACTATAATAAGCCTTTTTACATACATCTTTAATTTCTTAAAACAAAGTTGAAATATACTTATTTAATTTATTTATGTGCATACGTGTTATATTCAAATATTTACACTATCCTATACTAACTGAGATTTCACTGTGGTTTTCAAATCTAGCAAGCACCTAAACTCTTTATCTATCAAATTATCATAGAGGGACCTACACTTATCAAATTTACTAAAGCATTCATTAAAATCTCCAAAAATAAATCTATTATCATTAAAAATAGTTTTTGCTGAAATAAATCATCAAATTCTGTTTTAAACATAGCTAACGGGCAGAACTATTTACTTAGTGATCATAATGTGATCGAAGTAGTTTTTCAGTCCGCAATTGCTCTACCTAATTTTGGACCTTATCATCTTTTTTGGGATGACTAACCCATCCCCTGAATCTGCATTGACCGTAATCATATATTTGGCAGTGGTTTTTAAGAGAAGGGACAACATAATCCCTGTGTTTCGGACGACCTAAACCTACTAACGGCTTCTAAAATGCTATCCCCTTTTGCCGCATTTAAAAGTGAATCTTTAATAATATCATAAGCGGTAGAAATAAATTGTTCAGTCGGAATCGAACTCAACTTTACAGTATTAAAGTTGTCAGTTGCCGCATTGGTACTAAAAATGTGAATTTCATCATCTAACACCGCCGATGGCTGACATATGCGGGACCGGACAAGACTAATGTCATCGGTTGTCATGATACCCGATGCCATATTATTTAAAGCAGAAGCAAATAATTGGTCCTCCCGTTGTCGCAAGTTTTCTGTGAGCTCAAAGTACTTAAAAAGGTCCCACAGAGAAGAAGCACAAATGGCACTGTAGGGATCATTAGAGTTGGATTCGAAAATCCAACGATCTCATACTGATGATAAGTTGAAGTATTTTTTAAAATGTATTTTAGGCGGGAGTCCGGCTGGAAAAACATTTAGAATCCTACCATAGATATTTCGTCTATAATAATAAGTTTAGGGTCATTAACCTTGAATACAATGTATAGACTAAATCATTGCTTAAGGCCCTTAAATCTGAACCAGATTGATTTACTGTTAGAAAAAACATTAAATGCAGGGCTGATCCGCTGATTCCGAAAGCAGTTTTACCTGTTGGGGCACACAATAGAATTTTAGCGGAACAATACCGACAAAGATTGAAAAATTGCTATTATAAGTCGGCTTTTGCCTACACCAGCACCACCGCCAACAAATTCGTAAAATACGGATTTGTGTTTGGCATTGTGCAAAACGTGTGTATGGTATATTTTCTGCTTTAAATTAAGAGACCTGACAATATATGTCAATCTTTGAGCTGGAACTATAGCTGGAAGTTTTATTAATCGGACATTACTATCTGAGTCTGCAATATTATCCGTATCATTAATGCTTAAGACATTTATATCAGGATTTATTTCAGGCAATCCTAAGACTCTACATCTAACATCTACTACCTCATAACTGCAGTGTCGAGAGCTTCCTGAAGCTCTCTATCATCTACACTATTTTATTTTCTACGATTGCTCTCGATCAACTCCTTATTTTGACTACAAAATAATTTACAGTCCCTAAGCACAAAGTCTACATTCTCGTCCCTCCAAGGGAAATATAGCATAACTAGCTCCCTAAAGTAATTGCTCCTATCAGTATTAATATCTAATCTCCTGTATCTAATTATACTAGGAGTAAGCCTTTTATTAACAAAGCCAATACCATCGCAAAGTGTGTAAATTAATGCTTGAGAAGACCTCGGTGTTTCTATATCATCTGCATCATCAATATACTGACGAGTCCCAATATGCCTTTTGCTAAAACTATGAAAAGCTGCAAAATCGGCAAGGCATACATTTTGAGCTCCTAGTTCAAATATTGAAGTTGAGTTTTCGGGAAAATTTTGCAACTGTTGCCTGGACTTAAGTATCCTAACCCGATGCTCTGGCAATGAATTATTTATATATACTTCAGCGTTACTGCTTTCGGACAAATGCATACCTAAACAACAGTAAACGGCTACCTGGGGATATCTCTGTACCCGAAATAAATTTATGTCCTATATGTTGTAACTTTTGTTTTATAGTCACATTACCCCTATTTAACTCACTAACTGTTTTACGCATTAATTTGGAAAAACATCTCTGGGACTTGTTAATATAATTAACGACGTAACTGCAGCAGGCATATGGATCTAATATGAACTGTATATATATATTGGCTCGCTGCCGCAGAAGAAGGTGAGGATTATAAGCGTTAAGATTGATAGCAGCAAAAGATCGCTGTAAGAACATTTTGGGCTTCTTTAAACTAGACCTAAGTGCATTTATATAGCACTCATAGCTCATAGTTGATCGTGAGACAAAAAGTTATTAAAATCGCTAAGAAACTCTACGGCATCACGATCAAACGGATAATCAAATAGGCCCTGTATTTTTTCAAAATTCCTGCAATGCACATCTGTATTTTCTGTTTGGGGCATGGGAGGGTATGGAATACCGAATCTGCAAATTTTTTGGCCTCTAACCTCACGCCTACATGAATGCCCATGGCTATGTGTTTGATACTTAAAAAATGGAGCTACATCTGGGTTACATGTATCAGTTGTGACAAACTGATCAATAATGGACTTTACTGGAGGAATGCTTGACTCATAAGAGAATCGTTGCTGAAACTCTACTCGCCAATAAAACTTGATGACCCTATGACAACCGAAAACACAGCCTTCCTTTCATTAGCTTTAAAAGCTGCCAGTAGCAAAAATCAAAATACCTAGCTCAAGTTAAGGGATCTGCTCAAATAAGACGGGCTTTTTCATTAAAATGAAAAACTGATGCTGCTTCTTTAGAAATATCTAACTTATCATTATTTTAAAGTAAAACTAACAGCTCCGTCCACCTAGTTTCTAGGTTATGAAAAATGTTGGAAGACCGAATTGCCTAAACCTTAAAGCAGAAGAGGCGCGAATACATTTCAAAATCCTATAGCTATCATCGTGGCGTATTAAATTGTCTATGTACTCTTCATTAAGAGTGTTAGCCGCAGAAATCTCTTGATTGTCGCTGTGCTTACGTAAGCAAATGGAAGTATAGTTCCTAATATTAATCATTTCCAACTTTTTATAGTTAAGAAATAATTTATTAGCTCTACAACCTCTTCTATCTGCATTTCTAAATTCTGACCTAACTATGGTTGTAAAACTCTCTGGGCATTTTCTTTTAATGCCAGCACAGATAGTTGGGAAGGCCAGCTCCTCTGAATCTTCAATCTTCAATCATATTCAAAGGACGCTGACCCTCTCCAGGAGCTATGGCTATTCTTTGCATGTCAATGTTTTCTATAGGGACGTTTTCTAAAAGTGTTTCCTGGCCTCCTGGATTAATTATCTCTGTTTCTATATTCATATTTTGTTCGTTTGTGAGGGCTTGAGCTGATCTTTCTTCTAATTGGGTGACCAAGTCCCTATCATCAGCTGATGCAACGAAGGGAACTTCGTTAGACGTAAAGGAAGCTAGCCATTGTTCGTTAATAGCTATTTCGTGCTTCCTATAGAGCTCGGTATTGAGTAAAAAGCGAATTGCATCAGCAACTTTTAGCGGCCTAATGGTATCAGCCATGAAATCATGGCTATATTCTATCCTACGCTTAAGATGAATTTGAACTACCTCGGCTTCATTAAATGCCCTTGGAAGGGACGTAACTAACGAAGTACAGTGACCACTGCTCCTTTAATTGCATTTTGGCGGCCATATCCTAAGGACTTAATTATCATAAAAGGAAGGCGTGGTGCAACAAGATGTTCCTCTAACGGCGTTAAGCCTTTCAAACAAACCGGAAGATCGGGAAACTCGAAACCATTTGCAATGGAAGCCTTTGGTTTTTTTTTCCTAATTTAATACTGCGACTGCATGTTTTGCAAAAACTATACCTATTATCAACAGATGGATATGTAGAGGCTAGATATAAAATATATGGACTAACATTAGCGCTATACTTGCTGTTAATTACCTTACGATAAATTTTGTTCAATTGATGTGGAAACCAGAAGCCTATGTAAAAAATGCACACCCGATCGGGTCCCTGCTTGACTGTTTTATTATACACAGATATTGGGCCATCTAAACTAGTGCTTATAGCTTGAGATCTTCTATCTGGAAAGGTATTCGCACGTTCTTGCATGTTCCTGATTGCATTTCTCCTATTTTCTGCTATCCTATTTTCTGTATTGCTTCTGTGCTGGCTTTCTCTCTGCGACAAACTTCTATTGGCATCAAAAGCCTCCTGTCGTGCTTGAATTCGAGCACTTCGGCTCGCTTTTGTGTTTCAATAATTCTTCGAATCGAATCATCTCTAACCTGTAACTTTTGAGTCCTATCTATTAGTCTTTCTAAAAGTCGTCTTTCAGTGTTTTGTCGATGGCGAGTTCGCCGAATAGCGAACTCGATTGACGCAAAGTGTTGGCTAATTTCTCTAGCTGTCTCACTATCTCGTCCTTGTTCGTGTGCCCTATAAACTGGGTCTTGTCTGCGACTTTATCGGCGCGAAGTGTTTAATATTTGTTCCAATTGTCTAATTGGGGAATTTGTTTGGCGAATTGCATGTCGAATAGTATCTTCTCCTTGTTCAGTACTCCTAAAACTTAAATTATTACGACGAGATTGATGATTCTATCTTTAATTCTTTCAACTTGGCTAAATTCGTAATTTTCCCTACGCTCTCTTTGAGAAACCGCGAACTGCAGGGTAGATAGAGGAGGGGCAGGGGTGTCACAGGCAGTTGAGTGTATAGCGCAGTCACACGCACGTCCACGTCGCATCACCGGGGAATAGAAAAGGCACCAGCGCTGGTGCTTTTGTAATGCGCGCGGGGCACATAAAGTGGATAGAGCTGCGCTCGGGTTTCGTTTGGCTATTGGTACGGCGGTGCACCCTAAAGGGTCGGGCGAGCGGGGAATTGGCATGGCGTTGCATCCCCAGGGGTCAGGAGAGTGGCCGATTGGGACGGCGGTGCAACCCTGGGGGGTTATAGGGTATCATGGGCAAAAAAAAGGTACGACCCCTTATACCGGTCACCCGTGTATAGAAGAGTATACAGCGCTATCACTTTTGTAATCCCCTAGGAGTCAGGCGAGTGGCCGATTGGAACGGTGGTGCAACCCTGGGGGATTATAGGGTATCATGGGCACCTTACTTTGCCGGCTACTGTACTGAAAAAAATGTGTTACCTATATACGCACTAATTAAAAAATCAATGCTTATTTAATATTATTTATGTATTTATTTCTTAAAAACAAATCGATCTTAATTTTCCTTTGCGTTTCGTTACATATTAAATTCTGATATTGTGGATTCCAACTTATGTACAACAAAAAGACATAAAAAGAAATAGTTTAAATATAAATACAAAATAAATACATAAGTATTGAAAGTAAAAATTAATGCATTTCCGTTAATATTTGTTCATACATACATATATTTTAAATAATTTACAATTTGCACTTATCTCTTTTTCATTAAAAAATAATTATTATTATTGTGTACATATATTACATTATAATATTTAGAATATTTTACTTACTCATTTTGGTTGTACTTTTATTGTTGTTGTTTATTTGGCTTAATACTGTGCTGTTCCCTTTACACATCTTGTCACTTGCACTTCGGAAATACAACTAACTTTGACGCAGCAACGCGTATTCTTTTCCCTTTTTTTTCTTGCACAAAAACAAGTCACATGTCCGCATACTGTCGGAAGCGGCGGGAATTTTTTTACTGCGCAGCGATAGAATAATCCGATAATACAAACCAAACAAAGTAAATGCAAAAACAAAAAAATATGAAGGCTGTGCCCGCTCGTGTCCGATTTTGGACTGGCACGGCGTTGCATCACTAAGGACCGATAGTAGGTGCAATTGGCCACTGCTGGGTAGCAAACACACGCACACACACATGCAGGTTTCTGTTCGCCGCCAAAAAATATATGTCGATTTTTTCTGCCTTTGCAAAAAATTTCTGTAAAAAACAATTTGAAACCAATAACTATGTTATTTAACTTTCACTGCCACTAATCAAATATCTCAAATTATTTAAAATCCGAAAAAATCACAATCGGAAATCGACGAAACGCAGAAAAGTCGATAGCATGAGGGCAACCGCAGGCTACCGACTAAATCGATTGACGCTCGCTCTGCGCCCTCTAAAAGCTCTTTGCCTTTATTGAAAGCTAATTTCCATAGGCGGGCAAGTATAAATAATTTAAAGTAAAAAGTGAAAGATCATTGTAACAAAGCAAAAACACTTAAATCCTTTATATTTATTATATTATTTTTATTCATTTTGATTATTTTATGTTTAGAAATAAAGACGTTATTAAGAAAAGAAATCGTATTTTGGGAAGCGCAAATTTGAAAAACTAGTGCTGAAAATTATTTTTGCCTTGCAGGCGCAACTTTCTACATTATATCTATTTTAATAGTTTAAAAAAAAAACGATAGTTCAATGTAATTTGATAGTAATTCATATGAACTAAATGAACATACATGAACTCACGTCTTAAAGTCTACGTGTCGTTGTTTCCACTACGACACCACAGTCGCGTCAAGTAAGCTGGTTAATTTATAATACATACTCCCATAAAGATAAATGCTCAAGCTCGCTTTAAATATAAACAGTACAGTGCGCGCCAAGCAAGACCTCTACCACAAAATCTGAGTGTAGAAACACACGTGCACACGTATATAAATGTGCATATACATATGTATGCATGTTGTGTGCACACGTATGCAGAAAACGAGTGCGCTTGGCGTTTACCACCACGTGGTTTGTCAATATTCAAATACATTTTTTTTCATAACTTCTGTGTTTCCGAAATATTCATAATTTGCGAATCCAACATATTAAAAGTGGCTCTAGCTCTTATAGTTTCTGAGATATGCTAAAAAACCGGGTAAAAAACCGATAAACACTGATAAGAAAATGGGGCAAGCTTTCGATAATTTGAAATAAACTTGATCTGCGTATGGTACATACGAATCTAAAAATACCAAGCTCTCTAGGCCTTGTGGTCTCTGAAATCGACGCGTTCATACAGACGGACGGACAGACGGACAGGGCTTAATCGACTTGGCTAGTGATGCTGATCAAGAATATATACACTTTCTGGGGTCGGAGATGCATCCTTCTGCCTGTTACATAGATTTGCACAAAACCATGATACCCTTATTACTCATTTTCAATGGGTTTAGGGTATAAAAAGTGCTTTAACTGCAATGATTATGGAACGTAGCAATTAACACGCACCAGATAACTGCTAAGCATATAATCATGAGTAAAGAAGTAATCATTAGGAATAAAAAATACATTGCTTTGATTAACACTGGTAGCAAATACAACATAATGAGTAAAAGCTACCACGCAAAATTGAATTGAATTCTCGTCGCATTTGGCTATTCTAATAAAGGAAAACCTCTTGGTTCATTTGAAGACGCTGAGGTCGTCTATAGAGATAATCAAAATTTTTCTGTAAACTTCTTAGTAGTGTGCGATGAGTTTTTTAACGTTGAAAAACCTGACATTGACGTACAAACAAGTAGTGTTGCCAAAATTGAAATAACAAATTAGTAAAAAACTACAAGCCTCGAAATGAAAATTCGACAAACGTGAAATTAGCGCCTAATTAAAATAGACGATACTGCGATTTATTCCCGACCACGCAGTGTAATGGTTCAAATGGTCACTTAAAGCGCAAATCGTTTATGACAAATGTGTCACCTGTGCAGTAAAAGTGATAAAAGCTTTGTTAAGCAACACTAAGCTACTCAGGCTTAAGTGAGACCTTTTTGACGCTTGTGCTTGCGCTTTTTTATCCGACACAGCTGATGAGAACTCTAGCCAGTGTAAGCTCTCTCACAAGAACTCTGCAATTCTCATTACAAATCTTATCATCGCAGCTCACTTCATTATTTCCAATAAGAGCGTTGCTTACGCACCACTGCGTGCCGATCGAACCCTAAAGTGCTGCAACTTTGTGCATCTAACCAAGATCAGACACTATCAATTGAGGCTGGATGTAGATCCGCCCTAATCTGCTAGCATCAACCCCGTATGTGGTCAGAAAACTTGCTACAGCGCTTGTGCAATAGCACCAAAATAGGTAGGCTCCCAAGTATATATATTTTTTGGGTTGTAATTTGTAAATTTTTTATACAGCCCACTCGATATATTGCCCAATCTCTTGCATCCATAACGCTCAGATTCTGCTGCCCAAGTGCGTAGACTTGGTTGCGGGGTCGATTTATGGACTAAGAGTATGCCTGCTTTTTGCCGTCGATCATAAGCCAGCTGAGTAGAAGAGCACCCACTAGCTGCCATCATCACTAGAAGCTAGTAAAGCAGTTCTAGTAACAACGTGGCCAGAACAAACAGAGCTGAGCTTAGGCTATGTGCATCGGTAGAAATTTCCATTCATGTTATATAACCATCATTGGAAAAAGTCCAGGAATAACGTTATATTTATAGTTTTTCATAGTGCTCAATTTTTTTTGATTTATCAAATTTTTTTTTATAAATACTTTTCAAAAAAAAAATATATATATATATGAGGAGAAACAACAACAAAATCAAAAGTGGTAATATATAAACTATATGAAAATAAATGAAAGCATAAATAAATAAAACTCCATAATAGATTCAAATTTGCTATAAACTTAAATAAATCCTATGCATAATTGGGACCACAACTGAAGTTGCAGAGTTCAAATGACGAGAGATAGTTTCAAAATTGGAATGGGAGCAGAATTCATATGATGCAATACGAAGTGCGGAAGGCCTTTCAACCTTGGAGATTTTTGCATGTAAGTCAGTTCCAACTCCTTACTATTCTCTTTATTCTTATTTGATTTTGCTGATGTTCATATGCTTACGCGGACTTGTACATATGTATATGCATGGGATAGCCTAAGAGCATGTCTGTATGTATGTGCAGGTCAGCTGTCAGCTCATTGAATTCAGTAACACTGTAATTTCAATTGATCTTTCAATTATGCACTGAAAATTTGTTTGATATATAATATATAATAAACTTAAAAAAAAAAATAAAATAAATATATGTTACATCTATTCAATAATAATAATAAAATCAATAGTAAAAATTCTGCAAAAAACCCATCAGCTGTTTCAATCGCTGATAAAGTTTAGCCACATTTTTGAGTGGTTGTTGTTTACCACAGTAAGAATAGAAATTGTTTAGAGAATAAATTGTTAGTCATAACTTAAGATAACTAAAGATGTACTTTCGTAAGGATGATTATAGAAAATATATTTTTTTGTTATGAATGATTTTGAAATTATGAATAACTAATATTTATAAATCTTGGGACATGGGGAATTAGCATGTTGCAGTTGTGTTAAAGGGGATTTTTCTAATCTAAATAGAAAGATCTTAGGTTGGGTATTGGGTATAGACACTATGAGTCAATTAACATTTAAGACTCAGCCCTTAACAGCGATGCCAAGCGCAAAGAAACGATAATTGAGTACAATACCCGATTAACTTATAGTTTCATGTAATTTTTTTTGGAGGTGATAATCGTTTTGAGCCCCTTTTATATTGTATACTGCTTTTAGTTTCAGTAGGGATCCTTAAATAAGGTTATGTATCGCAGTTGAAAGAAGTAGGAACAACCCACCCCACCGCCGAAACAGCTAAGGCATTATAGGTTCCCGCCCGCGATTTCTTCAACTCTTCACGCCTGCTGGTCATATGACGATTGCGGCATTCTTTGGCACCCCGAGTCAAGAGTGTTACATAATTTTTGGCGCCCAACACGTGGAGCAACTGCCTTCCCGAGGAAGATTGAATTGAAGTATTCAAATTCTTAAACATAAAATTGATTACAAGTTGGTTGTCACACTCCCCGAATTGTATACAGCGTTGTAATCATTTGACCTTATTGTTGCGCATATCTTCTTTTGGATTCTTGTATGTGCATTTTCAACTACCTGCCAATTAAAATACACTTTTTAAAACCAAGTAGCAATAAACATCAGCTCACTTTGATGCAATTCTTGCTCATTTGTATTTCGATTTTTTTTTAGTAGATTTGTTAACATTAATCTGCTTGGTCAGGCTACAAATACTAGTAATACCTAACCTTGGATACTTATGCATTAGACTCAGATCGAATGCTCTGCCACTTAGCGCTATTTTAGCCTTTTGTGGCAATATTTCCGTGGATTATAGTAAGTAAGCAAATCAAACTAATAGAATCCAATAAAATGATATGGTAAGTTCACATGTTCTGCATCTAGTGAGATGTACTAATAGTTTACTCTGGATTAGACAGATATAGCTGTCTATGCGATTCTGTACCGAAATTCTATCAGGATGTTGAAATAAAATGAAAGATAAGATCCATATCCTTTGTAACTACAATAACCCAAATTAACCGTTTTATTTTTGGATGATTGTATATTTTGCTGGTATTAGCTTTGGGGGTATATCAATTGCTATTGCAATTCGTCCCACGATGCAAACAAATATGTACACATAAAATAAATAAAATGCCTTTACAACATAGTCCGCCAGAAGCATCCGGACATAACGGAAATTCTGCCAATGTTAAGACAAATAATTGCATTATATGGACACAACCTATGACTGACACTGAGACCTGCTTAATCACTCCATGTAATCATGTTCTTCACATAACATGTCTGGATGGATAATTGGTTGCCAAAAACCCCAAAATGTCCCAATTGTTCGCAAGAAGTGGAAGTGCCAGCTGTAAAGAGAGTTGTAGGGAATTGTTCACCTTGTCCAAGCCGAGACAGTCGCTCACGGGCTGCACAGAGTAATCACCGTCCGATTACACGAAATTTGGCAAGAAATTTAACTGATGCAGTCCTTCAAAATAAAAGTGTCCCCATATTAAACTTAGACAACAGCACTAACCATAGTAATTCTGCTTCTACACGTAGAAGGAGCGGTCCATCGGGGAGGAGACCATCGAATCGTCCCAATAACAATAACCATAACGCTCAGCCAAATGTAAATTATCAGTTTATACAAAATATGATTGAGCAAACAATTACACAAGTCCTGTCGAATCTGAACTTAAATTCTAATGCTAACCATACACCCAGGTCCGATCCTGCCGTGCCAGTACCAAGCTATCGAGTACCATCTATTAACAGCGAAGTAATAACGCTAGGAAAGGTAGCCGACCTAATGCAAAAATGGAATGTGCAGTTTGAGGGTTCAGAAAACGGCTTAATTGTAGAAGAGTTCGTGTATAGAGTGAAATCTTTGAAAATGTCAAGGAAGAAGAATTGTTAGAAATCCTGACAAATATTTTATTACCAGACATTCGTCATCAACTTTTCGTTTAAGTTCCCAGAGTTGTAAGTCACCTGTTCGAACAGCAAATGGAGACGAGATTAATATAACAGGTACAGTTCAGCTCGAGTAGTTAAACAACTATTCCCAAATTATTTGATTAGTTTAGGTCGTACAAGAGTAATTCAGCATCACATAGAAATTGATAAAACAAGCCCAGTGAAACAGCAATCCTGTCAATCCGGATGATCGGATGATCGCCAATGTGGCTTGTATTATAACCAAACAAAGTTAGATTTTGTCTAGATGCCAGATAGTTAAATGCTGCAACCAAAAAGGATCCATATCCGCTGCCTAGCATTGACGGCATCTTTGCTCGTCTGCCAAAAGCAAACATAATATCCAAACTGGATTTGAAGGAGTCTTATTGGCAGATCGAGCTATCGGAAGAAGCAAAGCCATTAACCGCATTCACTGTGCCAGCGAGGCCATTGTACCAATTTAAAGTCATGCCCTTTTTAAAGTCATCCCACCGACGATCTTTGAATCGTTTCCGAAGATTTCCATTCCCACTTAGCCGTTCTTTTTCGTTTAGCCAAAGAATTTAGGAAAGCCAACTTGATACTGTGTGACTAGCGTAAATTATCTAGGAAGTGGAGGGATTTGCACAGACCCAGTAAAAATCACTTGTATCTTCAATTGGCCTCCGCCAAAGAATCTAAAGCAGGTGCGAGAATTTTTAGGTGTCTACGAATAGTACAGAAAGTTTATATCCAATTTCTCTGATTTTACCTGTCCACTAAGTAAAAGTTCTGTTGGTCTGATGAGGCACAGAAGGCTATGAACGAGCTGAAGATCAAGTTAACAGCAGCTCCAATTTTACAAAATCCAGATTTTAAAAAAAAATTATGGAATTGAGGCTGTGTTGACTCAACTATCAGAGAACCATGAAGAAAAACCAACTGTCTATATGTCGAAAAAACTGAGCAGTGCTCAGAAAAACTATAGCGTGACCTAATGTTTAGCTGTCATTCTAGCGATAGAAAAGTTCCGATGTTATCTGGAATTACAAGAGTTCGAAGTTGTCACGGACTATTCCAGTTTAGTATGGCTAATGAGGCAAGAAAATGTGACCGGTAGGCTAGCCCGTTGGATTTTTCGACTCCAGCAGTTTAAATTTTCGATGTCGCATCGAAAAGGCAAAGAACATGTTGTGCCAGAAGCGTTATCCCGTATTATTGAAAACGAGACTTGCTCAATAGAAGTAGGACCAGTTGTGGATCTTAATCCACAAGCATTTCTGTCTGAAGAGTATATTTTGTTGAAACCTAAACTTTTAGAGATTCCAGCAAAATTTCCAGATATCAAAATGATGTGAGAACGTACATTCGTCAATGTGATGTATGTAAAGCCACAAAATCTCCCAATCTGACGCTTCGTGCTCCCATGAGGAGTCATATGCCATCGTACAGACCATTTCAACGATTATATATTGACATATTAGATCCTTATTCGCGCAGCAAAAATGGCCATATCGGATAGCTAATGGTATTAGACAATTTAAGAAAATACCATTGGTTGTATCCTTTGAAAAAATTTACTTCAGCGGCCATTCAAGAGTGTCTACTTAAAACTATCTTTCACGGATTCTGTGTAACTGAGAGAATCGTAAGCGATAATGGAACACAATTCAAGGCAAACGATTTTAATGCATTCCTAACCGAATTAGGTATTCAACATGTTTACACTGCGTTGTATTAGCCTCAAAGTAACGCTGCTGAATGAATAAATCGATCTTTATTAGCTGCTGTCCGATCTTATGTAAGACATGATCAAACAGAATAGGATTTGCATTTGTCAGCTATTTCTTATTCGTTGAAGTCCGCTAAACACCAGTCACTGGGTTGCTCACCGTACAAAGCCTTGTTTAGGATCGAGGCCTCATGGCGAGGATTATAGGCTATTAAAAGATTTGTCTTTGTTAGAAGACTCTATTGTGCCATTAGTAAGGTCTGAAACCTTGGATATACTCAGAAAAGATATTCAAGCAAATATACGAAAGGCTTATGAACGAAACAGTAAACAGAATAATCTTCGATCTAGGGAAATTTCATATAAGGAAGGGCAGGAGGTATTCAGGAGAAATTTTGCATTAAGTAAATATACCCAAAACTATAACGCGAAGCTTGCACCACAATTCATTAAATGCCTTATTAGGAAAACAATTGGCAATTGTTATTACATAATAGAAGATCTGCAAGGTAGAGAAGTAGGAACCTTTTATTCAAAAGATATTCGGCAATGATTCCGCTAATCTTCTGCCGAACGTTGATAGATTATCAGGTGGTGTAATGGTTCAAATGGTCAATTAAAGCGCAAATCGTTTGTGACAAATGTGTCACCTGCGCAGTAAAAGCAATAAGCTTTGTTAAGCTACGCTAAGCTACTCAGGCTTAAGTGAGACCTTTTTGACGCTTGCGCTTTTTATCCGAGACAGCTGATTATAACTCTAGCCAGAGTAAGCTCTCTCACAAGAACTCTGTAATTCTAATAACAAATCTTATCATCGCAGCTCACTTCATTATTTCCAATAAGAGCTTTTGCATTTAGCCCTATAAAAAAAAAGGCGTGCATCTGCAGCCACTCTCTTTTCATACTTACGCTGCTTACGCACCACTGCGTGTCGATCGAACCCTAAAGTGCTGTAACCTCGTATATCTAACCAAGATCAGGCACCATCAATTGAGGCTGAATATAGATATAGATAGATAGCCTAACAGCATGTCTGTATGTATGTGCAGGTCAGCTGTGAGCTCATTGAATTCAGTAACACTGTAATTTCAATTAATCTTTCAATTATGCACTGAAAATTTGTTTGATATATAATATATAATAAATTTCTTGAAAAAAAAAATAAATAGATGTTACATCTATTCAATAATAATAATAAAATCAATAGTAAAAACTCTGAAAAAAACCCCTCAGCTGTTTCAATCGCTGATAAAGTTTAGCCACATTTTTGAGTGGTTATTGTTTACCACAGTAAGAATAGAAATTGTTAAGAGAATAAATTGTTAGTCATAACTTAAGATAACTAAAGATGTACTTTCGTAAGGATGATTATAGAAAATATATTTTTTTGTTATGAATGATTTTGAAATTATGAATAACTAATATTTATAAATCTTGGGACATGGGGAATTAGCACGTTGCAGTTGTGTTAAAGGGGATTTTTCTAATCTAAATAGAAAGATCTTAGGTTGGGTATTGGGTATAGACACTATGAGTCAATTAACATTTAAGACTCAGCCCTTAACAGCGATGCCAAGCGCAAAGAAACGATAATTGAGTACAATACCCGATTAACTTATAGTTTCATGTAATTTTTTTTGGAGGTGATAATCGTTTTGAGCCCCTTTTATATTGTATACTGCTTTTAGTTTCAGTAGGGATCCTTAAATAAGGTTATGTATCGCAGTTGAAAGAAGTAGGAACAACCCACCCCACCGCCGAAAGAGCTAAGGCATTATAGGTTCCCGCCCGCGAATTCTTCAACTCTTCACGCCTGCTGGTCATATGACGATTGCGGCATTCTTTGGCACCCCGAGTCAAGAGTGTTACATAATTTTTGGCGCCCAACACGTGGAGCAACTGCCTTCCCGAGGAAGATTGAATTGAAGTATTCAAATTCTTAAACATAAAATTGTTTACAAGTTGGTTGTCACACTCCCCGAATTGTATACAGCGTTGTAATCATTTGACCTTATTGTTGCGCATATCTTCTTTTGGATTCTTGTATGTGCATTTTCAACTACCTGCCAATTAAAATACACTTTTTAAAACCAAGTAGCAATAAACATCAGCTCACTTTGATGCAATTCTTGCTCATTTGTATTTCGATTTTTTTTTAGTAGATTTGTTAACATTAATCTGCTTGGTCAGGCTACAAATACTAGTAATACCTAACCTTGGATACTTATGCATTAGACTCAGATCGAATGCTCTGCCACTTAGCGCTATTTTAGCCTTTTGTGGCAATATTTCCGTGGATTATAGTAAGTAAGCAAATCAAACTAATAGAATCCAATAAAATGATATGGTAAGTTCATATGTTCTGCATCTAGTGAGATGTACTAATAGTTTACTCTAGATTAGACAGATATAGCTGTCTATGCGATTCTGTACCGAAATTCTATCAGGATGTTGAAATAAAATGAAAGATAAGATCCATATCCTTTGTAACTACAATAACCCAAATTAACCGTTTTATTTTTGGATGATTGTATATTTTGCTGGTATTAGCTTTGGGGGTATATCAATTGCCATTGCAATTCGTCCCACGATGCAAACAAATATGTACACATAAAATAAATAAAATGCCTTTACAACATAGTCCGCCAGAAGCATCCGGACATAACGGAAATTCTGCCAATGTTAAGACAAATAATTGCATTATATGGACACAACCTATGACTGACACTGAGACCTGCTTAATCACTCCATGTAATCATGTTTTTCACATAACATGTCTGGATGGATAATTGGTTGCCAAAAACCCCAAAATGTCCCAATTGTTCGCAAGAAGTGGAAGTGCCAGCTGTAAAGAGAGTTGTAGGGAATTGTTCACCTCGTCCAAGCCGAGACAGTCGCTCACGGGCTGCACAGAGTAATCACCGTCCGATTACACGAAATTTGGCAAGAAATTTAACTGATGCAGTCCTTCAAAATAAAAGTGTCCCCATATTAAACTTAGACAACAGCACTAACCATAGTAATTCTGCTTCTACACGTAGAAGGAGCGGTCCATCGGGGAGGGAGACCATCGAATCGTCCCAATAACAATAACTATAACGCTCAGCCGAATGTAAATTATCAGTTTATACAAAATATGATTGAGAAAACAATTACACAAGTCCTGTCGAATCTGAACTTAAATTCTAATGCTAACCATACACCCAGGTCCGATCCTGCCGCGCCAGTACCAAGCTATCGAGTACCATCTATTAACAGCGAAGTAATAACGCTAGGAAAGGTAGCCGACCTAATGCAAAAATGGAATGTGCAGTTTGAGGGTTCAGAAAACGGCTTAATTGTAGAAGAGTTCGTGTATAGAGTGAAATCTTTGAAAATGTCAAGGAAGAAGAATTGTTAGAAATCCTGACAAATATGTTATTACCAGACATTCGTCATCAACTTTTCGTTTAAGTTCCCAGAGTTGTAAGTCACCTGTTCGAACAGCAAATGGAGACGAGATTAATATAACAGGTACAGTTCAGCTCGAGTAGTTAAACAACTATTCCCAAATTATTTGATTAGTTTAGGTCGTACAAGAGTAATTCAGCATCACATAGAAATTGATAAAACAAGCCCAGTGAAACAGCAATCCTGTCAATCCGGATGATCGGATTATCGCTAATGTGGCTTGTATTAAAACCAAAGAAAGTTAGATTTTGTCTAGATGCCAGATAGTTAAATGCTGCAACCAAAAAGGATCCATATCCGCTGCCTAGCATTGACGGCATCTTTGCTCGTCTGCCAAAAGCAAACATAATATCCAAACTGGATTTGAAGGAGTCTTATTGGCAGATCGAGCTATCGGAAGAAGCAAAGCCATTAACCGTATTCACTGTGCCAGCGAGGCCATTGTACCAATTTAAAGTCATGCCCTTTTTAAAGTCATCCCACCGACGATCTTTGAATCGTTTCCGAAGATTTCCATTCCCACTTAGCCGTTCTTTTTCGTTTAGCCAAAGAATTTAGGAAAGCCAACTTGATACTGTGTGACTAGCGTAAATTATCTAGGAAGTGGAGGGATTTGCACAGACCCAGTAAAAATCACTTGTATCTTCAATTGGCCTCCGCCAAAGAATCTAAAGCAGGTGCGAGAATTATTAGGTGTCTGCGAATAGTACAGAAAGTTTATATCCAATTTCTCTGATTTTACCTGTCCACTAAGTAAAAGTTCTGTTGGTCTGATGAGGCACAGAAGGCTATGAACGAGCTGAAGATCAAGTTAACAGCAGCTCCAATTTTACAAAATCCAGATTTTGGAAAAAAATTATGGAATTGAGGCTGTGTTGACTCAACTATCAGAGAACCATGAAGAAAAACCAACTGCCTATATGTCGAAAAAACTGAGCAGTGCTCAGAAAAACTATAGCGTGACCTAATGTTTAGCTGTCATTCTAGCGATAGAAAAGTTCCGATGTTATCTGGAATTACAAGAGTTCGAAGTTGTCACGGACTATTCCAGTTTAGTATGGCTAATGAGGCAAGAAAATGTGACCGGTAGGCTAGCCCGTTGGATTTTTCGACTCCAGCAGTTTAAATTTTCGATGTCGCATCGAAAAGGCAAAGAACATGTTGTGCCAGAAGCGTTATCCCGTATTATTGAAAACGAGACTTGCTCAATAGAAGTAGGACCAGTTGTGGATCTTAATCCACAAGCATTTTTGTCTGAAGAGTATATTTTGTTGAAAGCTAAATTTTTAGAGATTCCAGCAAAATTTCCAGATATCAAAATGATGTGAGAACGTACATTCGCCAATGTGATGTATGTAATGCCACAAAATCTCCCAATCTGACGCTTCGTGCTCCCATGAGGAGTCATATGCCATCGTACAGACCATTTCAACGATTATATATTGACATATTAGATCCTTATTCGCGCAGCAAAAATGGCCATATCGGATAGCTAATAGTATTAGACAATTTAAGAAAATACCATTGGTTGTATCCTTTGAAAAAATTTACTTCAGCGGCCATTCAAGAGTGTCTACTTAAAACTATCTTTCACGGATTCTGTGTAACTGAGAGAATCGTAAGCGATAATGGAACACAATTCAAGGCAAACGATTTTAATGCATTCCTAACCGAATTAGGTATTCAACATGTTTACACTGCGTTGTATTAGCCTCAAAGTAACGCTGCTGAATGAATAAATCGATCTTTATTAGCTGCTGTCCGATCTTATGTAAGACATGATCAAACAGAATAGGATTTGCATTTGTCAGCTATTTCTTATTCGTTGAAGTCCGCTAAACACCAGTCACTGGGTTGCTCACCGTACAAAGCCTTGTCTAGGATCGAGGCCTCATGGCGAGGATTATAGGCTATTAAAAGATTTGTCTTTGTTAGAAGACTCTATTGTGCCATTAGTAAGGTCTGAAACCTTGGATATACTCAGAAAAGATATTCAAGCAAATATACGAAAGGCTTATGAACGAAACAGTAAACAGAATAATCTTCGATCTAGGGAAATTTCATATAAGGAAGGGCAGGAGGTATTCAGGAGAAATTTTGCATTAAGTAAATATACCCAAAACTATAACGCGAAGCTTGCACCACAATTCATTAAATGCCTTATTAGGAAAACAATTGGCAATTGTTATTACATAATAGAAGATCTGCAAGGTAGAGAAGTAGGAACCTTTCATTCAAAAGATATTCGGCAATGATTCCTGCTAATCTTCTGCCGAACGTTGATAGATTATCAGGTGGTGTAATGGTTCAAATGGTCAATTAAAGCGCAAATCGTTTGTGACAAATGTGTCACCTGCGCAGTAAAAGCAATAAGCTTTGTTAAGCTACGCTAAGCTACTCAGGCTTAAGTGAGACATTTTTGACGCTTGCGCTTTTTATCCGAGACAGCTGATTATAACTCTAGCCAGAGTAAGCTCTCTCACAAGAACTCTGTAATTCTAATAACAAATCTTATCATCGCAGCTCACTTCATTATTTCCAATAAGAGCTTTTGCATTTAGCCCTATAAAAAAAAAGGCGTGCACCTGCAGCCACTCTCTTTTCATACTCACGCTGCTTACGCACCACTGCGTGTCGATCGAACCCTAAAGTGCTGTAACCTCGTATATCTAACCAAGATCAGACACCATCAATTGAGGCTGAATATAGATATAGATAGATAGCCTAACAGCATGTCTGTATGTATGTGCAGGTCAGCTGTGAGCTCATTGAATTCAGTAACACTGTAATTTCAATTGATCTTTCAATTATGCACTGAAAATTTGTTTGATATATAATATATAATAAATTTTTTGAAAAAAAAAAAAAAATAGATGTTACATCTATTCAATAATAATAATAAAATCAATAGTAAAAATTCTGAAAAAAACCATCAGCTGTTTCAATCGCTGATAAAGTTTAGCCACATTTTTGAGTGGTTGTTGTTTACCACAGTAAGAATAGAAATTGTTAAGAGAATAAATTGTTAGTCATAACTTAAGATAACTAAAGATGTACTTTCGTAAGGATGATTATAGAAAATATATTTTTTTGATATGAATGATTTTGAAATTATGAATAACTAATATTTATAAATCTTGGGACATGGGGAATTAGCATGTTGCAGTTGTGTTAAAGGGGATTTTTCTAATCTAAGTAGAAAGATCTTAGGTTGGGTATTGGGTATAGACACTATGAGTCAATTAACATCTAAGACTCAGCCCTTAACAGCGATGACAAGCGCAAAGAAACGATAATTGAATACAATACCCGATTAACTTATATTTTCATGTAGTTTGTTTTGTAGGTGATTATTGTTTTTAGCCCATTTTATATTGTATAGCAGAGTCTATTTACTGCTTTTAGTTTCAGTAGGGATCCTTAAATATTGTTATGTATCGCAGTTGAAAGAAGTAGGAACAACCCACCCCACCGCCGAAAGATCTAACTCATTATAGGTTCCCGCGATTTCCTCAACTCTTCATGATGCTGGTCATATGAAGATAGCGGCATTCTTTGGCACAGCAGATTGCCTATGCCGAGCGTTGCGTAATAGACGACTTAGTTGAACAGTGGCTGCAGGATGGAACATTAGAACACCTGAGTCAGAATATGTTAGTGATGGTACGCCAAGCAATGTGAAGACTATGGTCTAGTAATTAATTTTAAAATATTGCTGTTTTCTAAAATTAAAAATTGATTTTTTGCAATGCGTTCGCAAAAACAATTGAAAAGAAGGACGTGTGTACTAGAATTGCACGATGGATTTAGCTGCTTCAAGATTTTGACTTCCAGGTGGAGCATAGGGCGGGCACACGCATACGTCATGCTGATGCGTTAAGCAGGTATCTAGCTATGCTGACTGACGGTAGCATGTATAGTAAGCTCAATTATCTTCAAACTCAAGATGACAAATTGAAGGCGATTATAGATGAATTTGCTAAGAAGACTACGCATAACAACTACTTTATGAAGGCGAGTCTGTTGCTTATCGATGATAACGAACTCATAGTGGTATTCTTGGCATTCCAACGTGAAATCATCAAGCGTGCCCTTGAGAGGGAGCACTTTGCTGTGACAAAAACTAGAGAAATTATCGACAAAGAGTACTACATCCCGCAGCTAGACGACAAAATCCAGCGGCAAATCAGATGCTTGGTAAAAAAGAAGGAGAGTTGCATCCGTTGCCAAAAGAAAAGGCGCCTTCGCAAACAATGCACTTCGATTTCTTAGGCCCTCTAGAATCTACACATCGGCAGTACAAAAACATTTTGGCAATGATTGACGGATTTACTAAATTCTGCTGGCTGCACCCAACAAGAACAACATCTGCGAAAGAGGTCATAACGAGACTACAAGCACATAGTTCGATTTTCGGGAACCCAGTTCAGATTGTCTCTGACAGAGGCGCTGCTTTTACCTCAGACGACTTCAAACAATACTGCGAATCCGAAAAAATTATGCACCACGCTGTTACAACGGGCTTGCCACGAGCTAACGGGCAGGTCGAACGGCTCAACGCCATAATCATACCGTATTGGCCAAGCCGAGTAAATGGTACAAGTATATTGACAAAGTGCAGCAAACAATAAACTCCACGTACTGCAGAAGCACGCAGATGACGCCGTTTGAACTGCTTGTTGGCATTAAGATGCGGACAAGCGCAGACATGGAGCTCAAGCAAATAATACAGGACGAAATGATACAGATATTTAACGACAACCGAGATGATCTAAGCAAAATCGCCAAACACCAATTAATAAATTTGCAGGAAGAAAATAAAAAACTTACAACTTGCGACGTAGACCTGCATCACGCTAAAAAGTCGGCGATCTGGTGGCGATCAAGCGAACACAGCTGGGCGATGGGCTTAAGCTTAAGCCAAAATAGTTGGGACCATACAGAGGCACTAAAGTAAAAGCGGAAGACAGCTACGATGACGTTAAAGATGAATTTTTTTGCGATGGGCCAAGGCACACATCCACCTGTGAAGCCATGGACTCCCGACGCATTCGGGGCGAATGTATATAAGGATGGTCGAGTTGTGGGATTGGGTCTGGCAACCTTGCTGAGCCTATTCACCACACCTCAGCTGAGCGGTTGCTGATGCCATAAGACGAGGTGGACAAGGAGTTCTAATCGAGAGTTCGAGGTGTATGGGCGCGAGAGAAAAAGAATTCAACGACTCTGCGAACGACGCTCGCAACCACGATGTAACGACGAAACAGATATACATTAATATTCCTTAATGTATTTGTTGTTTAAATTACAAATAAATATAAACTTATATAATTTACCCAAAAACTACCGGGATCTACTTATTTCTATAAGCTGAATTCCGCCAACGTGTGGATACCAACAGCTATTCCCTAGAGTGGTAAATAAAAAACAAAATAATTATAAATTTAAATAATGTTGTTGACCTGTTATCATACAAACTTACATACTCCTCGTGGTCGATGAGCTCATGGACGATGAGATGCATGACGCTGTGGACAAAGTCGTAGTTGCACATACTCCAAAACAGATTGGGCGTCAGATCTTACCGGAACAATGGACTGATCTGACGTCTAGACACTCAGTCATAAGCCAATGAGTTACTTATAAGATTATATTAAGCTTAAGCGAATAACTCCAAAGCTCATTTGAAAGCTAACCTACATTAAAGCTTAAAACTGGAGCTTTAACGGTGCTGTTCAATCTTTACAGTTGTACAGCTACTGTTCAAAGCGAACATTTTGAAACGTTCTAAAGTCTTATAATAAATGTAAAAGAATGATATATATGCCTACTAATTTTAATTCCCTGAACCCAGCGGCGAGCTGTCGTTACATGCATTCAAGTAAACCCCTCTGCACTCAGACTCTCGACACCACAGCCGCATTTAGTAAAATAAAATATTAGAAAATAAATAATTCAAATTTTAGTATGCCGTAGTTGTGAAATTTCTCGCAAAATTTACACAAAATAGGAAACTATATCTTTCAAATGTTGGTTGTAGTTGATCTGCGAAAGCTTTTTGATAGTCTGCATGTAAAATACCAATTTTTACCCATTTTGTTGCTCCAGAAGATATCAAACCGCCGGTGTCCCAGCATTAAGTTACACTTGGACCAATAAGTGTGTTAAGTTTAAAAAATAAAACAAAATACAAATTTTAATAAACAGTAAAAAAAAAAGTCCGTTGACCCAAGCCAGATTCGAACCCGCGTCTGATAGCGCGCCAGGCAACATCTCTACCACCGAACCACAGTTGCACTTTAATTACCGCCGTCAAAATCTGAGATTAGACACACACGTACAACATATCGCTTGAGAATTCGAAAAAGAATGTGCATATACATATGTATGTATATATATGTGTACACGCATGCAGAAAACATCTGCGCTTGGCGCTTGCCACCACGTAGTTTGCCAATATACAAATACATTTTCTTTAATAACTTCTGTGTTTCTTAACCGATTTGGATGAAATTTGTTTTAATGCTTTCTTATTGTACTATAGAACATTTATATAGCAGCCTGAACTGAATTTGGTGGCTCTGGCTCTTATAGTTTCTGAGATATGCTCAAGCAGCTGCGCTTGGCGCCCAATTTGGAAAATTAATTCCTAAGTAACTTCTAAACTAAGAATAGGATCGGTTTGAAATTAAAATTGATATGACGTAACAAGAGCATTGAAATCTGTATACGAACCAAAGCATGATAAGATAAGATGTGCTCGATAAACCGTGTAAAAAAACCGATAAACACTGATTTTAAGAAAACGGGGCAAGGTATCGATCATTTGAAATAAACTTGATCTGCGTATAGTAAATACGAATCTAAAAAGTCCAAGTTCAGCTCTGTAGCTCTTGTAGTCTCTGAAATCGACGGGCTCATACAGACAGACGGACATCGCGGATCAGGAATATATATATATATATAAACTGCACAGATTGTAATTATGTTCATGAGAATCGGCTATCTTTTGTTGATCTGCCTGTCACGTAACCCCTAAGGCACTTTGTGAGTCAATTCCAGTGTCGTCTGATAACATTCGGAGACGTCGAAGCAATGCATAATCATTGCAGTTCAGAACCATGTTTTGTCCACAGGCTAGAAAGTGGGGGGAAAACCTGTACTACGGAGAAATTGGCATTTTTGGCCAAAATTGATAGATGTGCTCTTGAAATACTTGAAATACTGGCTGTAAGTCCGGACGGGACCCAAAGTTTCCAAGCTCACCTATCGTTAATTTGAGTGTCTGAACTAGATGCTGCCCCTTTGTAAATGTGATTATTTCCTATGCGAAGGTCTGATAACTTGAATTTGTTTCACGTATTTGATCTAAGAGAACAAGCTAAAATTCATCTGAATGTAGATCTACAGTGCACAGTGCACTAGTGAAAGTGCGTCAGCCACTACATTTTGAGATCCATTGCGATGTGAGATCTTGAAAGAGAAACCTTGAAGTTGTATAGCCCAACGGGCCAATCTTCCGCTTAAATCCTTTTGCTTCATCAGCTACTGTAATGACGCGTGTTCGGTAATGGCTTCGAAGTCTTACCCTTCCACATATGCCCTTAACTTTTTTTTCCTTTAGATAGCTTTTCAGCCTTTCCGCAAACGCATTCCAACGACTGACGCTTTTTTAACAATTCAGTCAAGGGACAACTTACAGTGGCATAATTATCGATAAGTCGACGATACCAACCCGAAAGTCCAAGGAATCGTCCAAGCTGCTTAATCGTTTTTGGGTCCGGAAAATCATTAATGGCTCTCATCTTGGTTGAGTCGGTTTTAAATTTAACATAACTAATAATAAAACCTAAATACTTAATTTCTTTGATGCAGAAATGTGACTTGTGCAATGCCACTTCTTGTAGTAACAATAAATTCGAATCGAAATCTTCAGAAAGAATCAATAAGTCGTCGAAATAAACGAAGACACGACTGCGAAAGTAGTGGTTATGTCATGGTCGAAGACGACATAGTGTCTAGACTGCATTGGTGAGACCGAACGGTTTTAAGGTAAAGAGGCCGATTTGGGCTTGTGAGAGCCGAGTAGTGATGGAAAATGCCAATAGGCATGTTTCATGTCTAATCCGGTAATATATCTAGCAGGTGGCAGTAACTCAGAATGCCGTCGATGTGAGGCAAGGGATGACCGTATTTTTGCGTATTTTTTACTTTACTTCCCGAAAATACTCCATCGTTGCGTACGTTTGGGCCCAATACGACATAGATGCTTGTGTTTGTATGTGTGTTATTGTTGCCTTTATGCAAAGAAAGTTAATCGTAAGATATACAGTGGCTCACAGCTTAAATGAACCAAGGTAATAAATATTTTTAAATGGCCATATTTTTATACCATGAACCCATTGAATATGGGTAAAAAGGGTATAATGGTTTTGTGCAAATGTATGTAACAGGTATTAGGAAGCATCTCCGACCCCATAAAGTATATATATTCTTGATCAGGACGACGAGCTGAGTCGATTAAGTCCGTCTGTATGAACGTAGCGATCTCGGAAACTACACAAGCTAGAAATCTAAACTAAACGACTATAGATTCTCCTAATCTATACGCAGTACAAGCTTATCATTTTTTATCGATATCTTGCTCCATTTCATTATTATCGATAAAAATCTATTTTATGACTTTGTATTCATGGAATAGTGGATCAGACTAAATACCTCAACATTTTTTAGAACCAATTTTCCCTTCTACCAAGACAACGACCCTAAGCACAAAGCAGGGATTGTTCAATCCTGGCTTGTGTGGAACAGCCCCCATTTGATGACACTACCGGCACAGTCTCCTGACATGAATATTATTGAAAACCTATGGGCAATCTTTGACCAAAAAATCCGAGAGCGTCAGATATAAAATCAAACTGACTTAAAAACGGTCTTGCTAGAGATATGTTACGTTGTCACTGCTTACAGAGGCTGACTGCTACACTATTTCGAATTGTTAGAATTTGTATGCGGTTGATTGCTGATTGATTTTGCATTTGTCGTACGTGTAACTTTAGTTGAGTTTTGTCACAACGTGATCAACTAGTAGTGCAGTATAAAATGCAGCTAAAACTATTATTTTTTATTACTCGCATTCTCTGTCAAGTATATATATAAATATACATATATATCAAACTTAAAGTCCTTAACATTAACACAAATTAAAATATCCTACATAACATAACATAAAAAACAAGCCCGGCTAGAAGATACCCTGAACCCAGCGGCGAGCTGTCATTATATACATTAATTAAATCCCCTCTCCATTTATGCACACGACTCCACAGCCGCACTTAGTAAAATAAAAAAAGCAAGTAAGACCGCTCTAGTCGGGTGCCCCCGACTAGGACATACCCCGAATCCAGGGGCGAGCTCTTTGTATTCATACACACATTTAGAAAGTCACACATACACACACACAAAAGCTCGCAGCAAGCTGCGTACTTTACACATCGGCTGCGCTTGGCCCCACTATGGAAATGAACTCTTTAATACCTTCTAAACTAAGAGTATGATCGTTATGAAATCAGTGCTTATTAAGAGCATCCAAGTCTATGTACAAGCCAAAGCGCATGTCTGTAGTATTTGATTTGCGTTTTTTTTTATGGGGTGGCGAATGGGGGGAGGCATCCAAAGTCCGAAATATTCATAATTTGCGTATCCTTTACGAGTACATACAATTTCTCTAATTTTCTCTAGCTCTTAAAGTCTCCGAGATATGCCAAGAAAAGCAAGTCTTCAAATTGATTTGTATCAATAATAATGAAACGGAGCAAGATATCGTGCAGATCAAGAATATATATACTTTATGGGGTCGGAGATGCTTCCTTCTGCCTGTTACATACATTTGCACAAAACCATTTTTACTTTTTTACATATTTTCACATGGGTTCAGGGTATAAAAATTATTTTAAGTATAAGTATTGTTTATCATATGTACCAGAAAGCTGCATTGAGCATGATCGAACATGTTCGATCACCGTTGAAAATTTTTAATCACATCGCATTCGAGTCAGATCTTACCGGAACAATGGACTGATCTGACGTCTAGACACTCAGTCATAAGCCAATGAGTTACTTATAAGATTATATTAAACTTAAGCGAATAACTCCAAAGCTCATTTGAAAGCTAACCTACATTAAAGCTTAAAACTGGAGCTTTAAGGGCGCTGTTCAATCTTTACAGTTGTACAGCTACTGTTCAAAGCGAACATTTTGAAACGTTCTAAAGTCTTATAATAAATGTAAAAGAATGATATATATGCCTACTAATTTTAATTCCCTGAACCCAGCGGCGAGCTGTCGTTACATGCATTCAAGTAAACCCCTCTGCACTCAGACTCTCGACACCACAGCCGCACTTAATTTACTTAATTTTAGTATGCCGTAGTTGTGAAATTTCTCGCAAAATTTTCAGAAAATAGGAAACTATATCTTTCAAATGTTGGTTATAGTTGATCTGCGAAAGCTTTTTGGTAGTCTGCATGTAAAATACCAATTTTTACCCATTTTGTTGCTCCAGAAGATATCAAACCGCCGGTGTCCCAGCATTAAGTTACACTTGGACCAATAAGTGTGTTAAGTTTAAAAAATAATACAAAATACAAATTTTAATAAACAGTAAAAAAAAAGTCCGCTGACCCAAGCCAGATTCGAACCCGTGTCTGATAGCGCGCCAGGCAACATCTCTACCACCGAGCCACAGTTGCACTTTAATTACCGCCGCCAAAATCTGAGATTAGACACACACGTACAACATATCGCTTGAGAATTCGAAAAAGAATGTGCATATACATATGTATATATATGTGTACACGCATGCAGAAAACATCTGCGCTTGGCGCTTGCCACCACGTAGTTTGCCAATATACAAATACATTTTCTTTAATAACTTCTGTGTTTCTTAACCGATTTGGATGAAATTTGTTTTAATGCTTTCTTATTGTACTATAGAACATTTATATAGCAGCCTGAACTGAATTTGGTGGCTCTGGCTCTTATAGTTTCTGAGATATGCTCAAGCAGCTGCGCTTGGCGCCCAATTTGGAAAGTTAATTCCTAAGTAACTTCTAAACTAAGAATAGGATCGGCTTGAAATTAAAATTGATATGACGTAACAAAAGCATTGAAATCTGTATACGAACCAAAGCATGATAAGATAAGATGTGCTCGATAAACCGTGTAAAAAAACCGATAAACACTGATTTTAAGAAAACGGGGCAAGGTATCGTTCATTTGAAATAAACTTGATCTGCGTATAGTAAATACGAATCTAAAAAGTCCAAGTTCAGCTCTGTAGCTCTTGTAGTCTCTGAAATCGACGGGCTCATACAGACAGACGGACATCGCGGATCAGGAATATATATATATATATAGACTGCACAGATTGTAATTATGTTCATGAGAATCGGCTATCTTTTGTTGATCTGCCTGTCACGTAACCCCTAAGGCACTTTGTGAGTCAATTCTAGTGTCGTCTGATATCATTCGGAGACGTCGGAGCAATGCATAATCATTGCAGTTGAGAACCATGTTTTGTCCACAGTAGTAGGGAACTGTATGTTCTGTGACAGGAAGTTGCTGTCAATTTAATTACGTGATGTGAATAATTAATGATTTATGACCCTACGTGACCCTAATTAATATGCAGGCACCTGACCCTTTTTGAAGGAGGGGTGTGAGGGGACCGATCGTTAATATGCAGGTACGTGATCTTTTTTTAGGGAGGGGCAAGTGAGGGAACCAATCGTCATGGGCCTTTGTGACCTTTTGATGAGGGGGGAGCTGAGGAAAGTGGTCGTTACATTTTAGTAACTGTCCCTTTTCTGAAGTAGCGTGGGTGCCCGATCATTAAAATTCAAATTTTAAGTGGGAGGGGTTTTGAGATCACGTGCGCACAAGTGCACGCATCGACTTGTTCATCTACTTTTTCGGGGGTGTGAAAAGGGACCGATCATTAAAAACTGGTTTAATAAGAGGCCGCTCATTAAAATTCAGATTTTAATTGGGAGGGGTTATGAGATCACGTGCGCACAAGTGCACGCATCGACTTGTTCGTTTTTTTTTTCGGGGGTGGGTTGAGAGCTCGATCAGGCACGTGCGCATTTAATTTACTCTCCCTTTTCTGAAGAGTGTGAACAGACCGTTTTTCTACACGGCGAAGGAACACAAGTGCGGCGCACACTTGTAAACAGGTTTTGTTAGAGAAAAAGGTTCGATCGTAAATTCTAATGTATGGGATAAAAGAAAGACAACATGTTTTCATTATACAGATTTTTGTCAATTTATTTATTGGTTGTTTATACTACAATTTATTTAAATTATTTTTTTCTAGCTTAGGATTAAATAGTTTTATGTATCATTCTATTACTTAATTTAGTGTACTGTGATATAAGGCGTTCTAGTTTTTGTATTCGTATAATATAAAAGTGACAGGCGCAGGTGTCACATCCAGTTATTGTCTGATCTGAGGACCAGGGACATATTGTTAAATGTTCTCCGTATTGCGATGTTCTAATGGGAGATTTTTCGTATTTGGTGAAATATTCTCGGTATTCCGCCAACAGCCGTTGATGCTCAGGAAAAATCATCCCATCAAATTCGGCTAGAAAATCATCAATTTTCTTTACAATAGAGGTGTAGCCAAATTTTGAAATTAATCCCATTTCTGTACTGTACTTCTTCAAGATAAAATTAGAACTGAATGCAGCCTTGATACTTGGAGCCTACTTATACAGCTGACTCTTTTTTTTAAATATTTCTCTTTAGTTGTTTGCATTTCTTTCTATTTCTCGTCCCATCTTTTTAGAAATTTCAAAGCATAAACGAGTTAAATCTATTTCTTCATCATTTCTATAAGTTACATTTAAATCGGTGAACCGTATATCATTTTTTTGAGTCATTGCACATTTGGGAATAATATGGTTATAATATATACTTGTAATTTGATTTTTCAATAATGTATTCCAACATAAGAAGGATGTACAAAATAGACCCAATCGTATAAACGATCGCGAGGATTCGCCATCAAACTCAATTTTATTACCATATTGATTTAATACTAAAATACATTGATTTTCCGGTTTTCTATACCTATAATGACACTTTACTGTATCAAGTAGGGGGTGATCAACTATTGTATCAGGCATTAAGAACTCAAACTGTTCAAGCCTTAACTGGATATATTCCTTGTGCGTTAACAATCGAATCCAATCCTTATTTTCTAGGCCAATGAAATTTCGTTTATGTTGTTGCATCCAGATCATGGGTGTAAATGCTCTTGTAGTTGAAAATCCACACTTTACTTTTAGCTTAAGATCTACATAATATTCAAATCCGAAAACTAATTCATGATCTTGAGGCTTCCTACACTTTCTCGCTTTTTTTAACTGTTGCGTGGTCATGTTGGTTGACATTTGAATCAAACTAACTCTAAATTAACGTACGCGCACCTTTTAAAGCACCGAATCTCATTAAATCTTTTCAGTATGTTACATAAAGTTGAGGCAAGGTGTTGAAGGTAGATAGAAACTCTTGCGTTTTGGTTGATTTCCAATATGTATTTGGAAACGATAATCAGGTTTTCGGTAAGGAACTAGCATTCATGCAGGGTGGTTCGGTTATTCCAAATTTCTTTCACTTCAAACCACCCTACAATATAAAGGAGCTGGATGAAGTAAATCAAAAGACTAATTTAATAGCCCAAGAATATGTAGATGGTTTGGATTGGTCGGATGGAGATATTTCATATTTAGGGCTGGAGGATATATTAACGCCATTAAACAGTTTCGCCTCAATCATTGTAAGGGGCGATGCTAAGAAACAATTTTTAATGAAATATTTATCTACAAACATAATTGATTTGGAGCTTGAAGAAAGTTTAATACACTTCCCAAACTATTTCACAAATTGCAGAATACATAAAAAAATCTTCAAACCAATGCGCACTTAATAATATATTCAAACTTTTTGTAATTATGAAATGTTCAAATTTCGAAATTTATGGAAAATAAAAATGCATAAATTTTATATTTTTTTAATAGAGCTGTTTTTTTATTTATTTATTTATTTTCTTAATAACTATAATAGGTATAATATGGTGCATTCAAATGATGCATAAAATCCTTGAACATCAATAGCAACTCGCTCCAGATCCATTTTTAGAAGTTTGTTTTTGATGTTTATACTAGACGATGCGCTGAACTAATCCAGTCAACGGAGAATATTCAACTAATCGATCATGCATAAGCAAACAATGTACTTTTGTGTTCCTAGAACTTGCATTCTCCAGTTCGATAGAAACTCTCACATCAATTGGTCCCGTTTTAACAGCCTCATTCTGATGCGAAAGATCAATAACAATAATCGGCGCCTTTTCCTTAAACTCGCTAGGTGAAAGCAGCGGCCGAGACTCTTTCATATAATAGCTTTGTTGGAAATTTGTATACATGTCGTAGGGGCTAGCGAAACGTTCTCGTCCAAAATTAACATTCATGTCATCATATGGATACGTTTCAGAATTCAAGTACACTTTTATGTTTCTCAAGTAATTTTGAATTAGTGCTCCATTTAGTGTAAATGCTATTATCGCAAAACGGGGGCGCTCCCTGTTGGCTGCAAGCCTAACATTCCATATATGATGGGAGCCCTCCGCTAGTGCGGGATTAAGATAGCAGTCCCAGCTACGAAATGCTATTGGTAACGAACCACCGTTTTTAGTCAAACTGAACATTGCCAATTTTGGATTGTAATTCGAACTTCATCATTAGTCTTAAATGATTGAAGGTAGGGTGAGTAACTATGATATTCTGTTTTTATTATGCTCTTGTCGGAATAGGGCTTCTCTCGAACATTCAAGATATCGCTCATTGTGTTCTGATTGTAAGACCCAAAGACTTTAAAAATAATCTGTTTGCAGGTGTAAGAGTTCTCCTTACTGATCTTGTTTCCTCTATGTTAGAACTCGGAATGTTTGAGGTGGGGTTATTACACGCATATTTATTGTAAATAATCATTGTCGTGGTCTTAAATGTAAGCGAACTGTAACGCTCTCTTCACGGAAATTAACTAAATTTCCGTCTTGATCAACAATCCGTAAAATTAATGACTGAATCTCTCTCGTGTTCACTGGCAAATAAATCAGGTTGATAGGTTTCTCGCTCATTTTATAGCCTGGTGGTACGTTGACAGTAAATTCATGCAACGCATGACTTGATTCTTCGTTCACTTTTGATCCGCTTACAATATTACACTCCAAGCGAATTGTATTCACTTTCAATATATCGACAGGTTGATCTGAGGTATGTACGGTATTTGACTTTAGCTCCCTTTTATAAAATCCAAATAATTTGCCAATAGTACGCTCTCTGTCAAAATATATGGGATGTTCCTTAGTTGAAATCATGACCTGAAGTGTGTTGTTGTTGCTCTCGATAAGTGGATGATTTATATTTTTGGGTTCTACTTCCTTCATTTTCTCTAATATAACATTACTAATGTCATTTAGCTCGTAGGATCCCACGGGAATCTCGAATACATGTTCTCCAATATGGAATAAATTATTATCATGATCCACATTTGGAATCGAGTTATACATGTGAAAATCGATAAGAGCACATTCATAATCCGTATGTATTATAATAGGCGGAAAGTAGTTTGCCGATAAAGTTGAACTGCATCCTGTTAACGTAAGTGTTGTTGACATTTTGACAAGTTGCGTGTAAGTGAAGTATCAATGAACGTTCTTGTCGTTATATTTCAAATTCGAATGAAGTCTGCAAATCCTCGTCTATACCGTCCGTTATCTATGGGGTCATCTTTACAAATTAATAGAAAGTCATATCTTTCTTTCCAACATAATTGACAAATTTCCTTAAAACACTCGAAATTCATATCAACGCCTACATGATCCTGATAGACGTGTTTCATATTTAGAGCATCTTGTTTAAACATTAGAATTAGGTTTGCATTATCACGCACAAGATGTTTTGGAATACGTGTGTATGTTTGGCATAAATAAAACGCATCGATGTTGCTATGTCGCCCCATGCAAAAGTACGCACGAATATTATTTTGTTTTTCACACGCTACATCATCAAATATCATTATCGAGTTCTTTTTGGCCTTGTCAGGTGCTATTACACTTTCATTTTCAGAATATGCAAAATAGCCCATGCCTTTGATCGGGCCTACAAGTTTTTTTAAATATTCGTATTTAGGTTCAAATAACGACTTTGAATACAAAAAAATATTTTCAAATTTTAGTCCATTGGGACTCTCGATCAAAATAATCATTACATTTGTTTTCCCACAGTTAGAAGGTCCAACAATTAGGGCTCTAATTGATCTGGGTAAAAGGCTACTGTGCCTGATCGTTTGGTTTTCATTATTTTTTAAATCGAAATTTCTCACTTCAATGTTCGTTTTTTGCTTTATTAAACGCATATTAGCTAAGGTTTTTTTCAAAAGCACGTCACTCATTAACAGCTCTTTGAAGAATAATGAGCTAATAAAATGGTAATGCACTTTTATAAACCATTTAGTAATAAAATTAACGTCTACCACGGAGGAGGTATCATTAATAAAATAATAAGCTCACTGCCAGTAGAATTACGCTTGCCAGGCTATCAGTTTTGTGGGCCAGGAACAAAACTCCAGTCACGTATGGAGCGCGGCGATAAGAGAATAAATCCATTAGACGCCGCCTGCAAAGAGCATGATATAGCATACTCAAACCACAAATAATTAAGGAAACGTCATATAGCCGATCTGGTTCTAGCGGAAAGAGCGTGGGAGCGAATTAAAGCCGCAGCATATCTCGTAACTAACGCAATAAAAGCAAAGAAAAAATTCGGCATGGGCCTCAATCAAAGGAAAAAGAAACCAAAGCCATATGAAAAAAAGAAAAAATTGGGACTGAAGCAGAGGAAAAAGAAGCCAAAACCATGTGAAAAAAAGAAAAAATGTATGCATGTAGCTAGAGTGGCTTCAAATATGTTAAAAAAGAAGAAACCTTATGATATTCACTCGGCAATCCAAATAGCTAAGAAAGTCATAGATAACTCAATTGGACATAAGAAAAAAGATGTAATAATCCCGAGAATAATAAGTGTGCCTAAAGTGGGCGGGTTCTTGCCGCTTGTACCGATTTTAACAGCAATCGGTGCTTTAGGAGGGCTTGCGTCCGGTGGTTCAGCTATTGTTAAAACTATTAACAGTGCTAATACCGCTAGAAAACAGCCAGAGGAGAATAAGCGATATAATAAAAAAATAGAAGCAATTGCTTTAGGCAATGGTCTATATCTCAAGCCATACCAAAAGGGATACGGTATATCAACTCTTCAAAAAAACTTCTAGCGCAGCTACCCAATAAACCACTTTCAAACATTGATATTATGAACCTTGCACGCAAGCATATTCCTAACTTCAGAGGTGTATTTATGAGAGACTCACTTCCAAAACGTGTTCGTAAAAGGGAGTGTGGCATCATTGATTTAGACTCTTCGACAGGAGGTGGGACACAATGGGTAGCTTTTTATAAAACAGAGAAGGAAAGTCGATATTTTGATAGCTTCGGGAATTTACCACCACCTTTAGAGCTAATCAAATATTTAGGAGATAAAATTAAATACAATTATAAACGAGAACAACAGTTCGATACTTTTAACTGTGGACACTTGTGTTTAGGTTTTCTACTATTGAATTAAAGAATATTTAATAAAGATTTATAAAAATTAAATTGGTAAACAACAAATAAACAACAATAAACAACAAAAAACAACAATAAACAACAAATAAACAACAAATAAACAACAAATAAACAACAATAAACAACAATAAACAACAAATAAACAACAAATAAACAACAATAAACAACAAATAAACAACAAATAAACAACAAATAAACAACAATAAACAACAAATAAACAACAAATAAACAACAATAAACAACAATAAACAACAAATAAACAACAATAAACAACAATAAACAACAAATAAACAACAAATAAACAACAATAAACAACAAATAAACAACAAATAAACAACACTAAACAACAAATAAACATCAAATAAACAACAATAAACAACTATAAACAACAAATAAACAGCAAAAAACAACAAATAAACCACTGGTTTCGTATTTAAGAAAATGAAGGAACATATTCTGAAGGAATTAACAAAGACAAGAAACGCATTAAAACGAAAATTTCAAAGCATTAAATTAGGGAGAGAAGAAAATGAATATCAATTAGAAGAGACATTTAAACCAATTACGCAACCTCTTAAAAAACTCATCACTGGAAATATACTACCCAATCAGCCTTTAAAGACGAAGAAAGGAGAAAATTAAGATTATACAAAACAAGAAATTAAAGTAGATCAAAACTATAGTAATGTATCTCATGATACATATGATGAGGAAATCACAGAAGATCAATTCTATTCTCAACCTTTTGTGTCAACTAATGAAAGCAATAATCAGCATACTGTAACAAGCAATGTGAGTTATAATTTAAATCTGAGTGAGCTAGAACGAAAGGGCGAGCTTGATAAAGCCTTTGGCCCCTACAAGAAAAGCGGAGAAATGGAATTGGGAGCAACTAAAATGATTGTAGATGATAATGAAATAATATTAGAAACCGGTGAAAAGTGGAAACTAAGACCGGGATTATATTATTTAATCTACCGTATAAACCTTCAAGGCTATGATGAAATGGATTTGGAATCATATCAGAAAATTTTAATAAAAACCAATGCTCATGGAAGAAATAACTTACATAATGATGGTCTTAAGGGTAATCGCTCTAAAAAATATCTCACAATCATAAAAAAACTGTTTCCATCAATGAACGCGCCTAGTGCGATGTCTACACCTAACTGCAGCAAAAAATCTATTCATGAAGGTGGCGGTCTAATGACACTTAATACAAGTAAACCAAATTATGTATACTGGGATGATCCGAATGAGATCGTTAATAGACTGAGACTTCTAGTTGCATCAGAATTAGCTGGTCATAGTAATCATAACAATGAAATAGTTTCCATAATTGAAGAGCTGCGAGAAGCAAAAATAATTTTTTAAATAAAAATGATACGTTCAATGATTTTAGCAACAATATCAAAATGTCGCTTGACAAGTTCGGACATTTTTCCTCCAGCAACATTACAAACCAAAATTATACTATGAAGAAATCTATTCCTGGCATATTGATAGATAATCAAAGTAATATTATTTTTTCAAACAAAAGACTTAAAAATGTAGGTGAACCCCTAGAAGACAATGATGTATGCACAAAAATATTTATGGAACGTAAAATAAAGCAAACGATGAGAAAGAAAGGTAAGCTCTTAATGGAGCAAATTACATCGAACGAGAAACTGATAGGCGAGATAGCATCTAGTTTCCAGAATATAAAAGCTGAGAATAAAAGTGAAATTCAAAACACAGATAAATCACTTAAAGAATACGTGAACATAGAAATTGAAACATTACGTCGTCTAATTAGCACTGAAAATCGAAAGATGCTATCTGCAATGGAGACATTAAAAACCCATATATTTACATATTTTAAACAACACGCAGTTTAGGGGAGAACTATAAATAATGCATGCACTTGTCAGGTATAAGGTAAAGACTTAATGGTCGTCGACAAGTTCGGTCACTTCTCTAATGAGTGACACAACAGGAAATATGATCTCCAGTTGTTGGACTTGCATATGGATAATTAAAAACATCAGTAACGCAATGGACGAAAAAGACACGGTTTACACAAATTTTCTACAATCGAGAATCAACGAAGCGACACAAGGCTTGCACACTCTTATAAATATCTAAAATGAAAAAACGTAAAAAATAAATATATAAAAAAAATCAATATTGAAAGTCTCATTATTAACATACGCACCAAGTGAAGTTGACATTAAGAACAGAAAATATATAGATGGAAAAAATAAATCAATGGGAAAACATGACTAAAAGAGTTTTAATTAATGAATTACATGCACCAGCCCGTAAAAACTTTAGGCGTCGACGTGTTGTTATAAAAGGAATCGACGACCTTTGGCAAGCAGATTTGGTAGAAATGGGAAAGTACTCGTCATCGAATAAAGGCTATACATTTCTATTGACGGTTATCGACACATTCTCTAAATATGCATGGGGAGTTGCATTGAAATCTAAATCAGCTAAAGGCGTTACTAACGCTTTATCAAGTATTTTTAAATTTGGACGAATTCCTAAGAATTTACAAACCGACGATGGGAAAGAGTTCTTTAATACAACTTTCAACACATTATGTGAAAAAAATAACATCAACCACTATTCGACATATAGTGGGTTAAAAGCGTCTATTGTTGAACGTTTTAATAGAACAGTCAAGGAAATGATGTGGCGAGAGTTTAGTTTCAAAGGAACATATCATTGGATTAAAATGTATAATAAATTGATTGATGAGTATAATCGAAAACATCATAGAATTTATATTATAGAATGGAACCGATAAAAGATAATCTGTTAAACACTGTTTACAATCATATTAAAATTTTTCACGGGGCAAAATTTCATGTGGGTGACTATGTTCGTATAAGCAAGCATAAACATACATTTGAAAAGGGATATACTCCCAACTGGACAACGGAAATTTTTAAAATAAAACGAATACAAATGACAAACCCAACTACATACATATTAGAAGACTATCAGGGTGCGCCCCTTCAAGGGGGTTTCAATAAAGAAGAGCTAATGAAAACACGTTATCCAAATACTTATCTAGTTGAAAAGATAATAAAACGAAAAAACGATCGAGTTTTTGTTAAATGGTTGGGGTTCCCTAATGAACACAACTCTTGGATACACAAGAACGAGGTGCTCTAAATGGCGACAGATCATCAACGACGAACCCCTGAAACCATTACACTCAAACACACACACACACACACACACACATACACACACAGCAATATTATACCAATTAATTTTCAATAAAAGACATTCAAATGAAATTCATAAAATGCGTATTTATTTATTCATGTTTATTTATTTATATATATATATATATATATATATATTTTTTTTTTCCTATTTATCTACAAATCACAATTAGCTTATGAACTATTCTATAATGACCCCAAGCATATGTTTGGATGCCATCTTCTCTTATTTTTCTCTTATCATCTAATCCACTTAAAGTGGTTTTCTTAACTCTATGCGTATATAAATTATGGAACTTAGTTCTAAAGGGATCATTAGGGATCGTTTCTCCTCCTTCGTTAAATATAACGGTCCAATAACTGCTCCAATCTCCTCGTCGAATCCGAAAACATTTACGCTTATGGTCGGGTTTTGCTCTTCAAGCACTTTGAGTTGTTTCAAAGGGAGAGGAAACTCCATGTTTTCAAAATTAAGCGTTAAATGCTCGCTTAATTGGATGACTGTGGCGTTAATATCGTCGATGGTATAGCTGCTGCTTCTATTCGCATTGCCTTGCGGTGTTTTAAAAACGGAAATTAACGCCCACTTGAAGCAAAACTCATCGGAATTTTTCACGTTTACCAACGCTTTTTTCGCCTTAAGCGTTTTTGGTAAACCGATCCAACTCGATACTTTTAATGGAGTATATTTATTCACATTAAGCTCCATGCGAAGAATTTTTGCCCGGCTCCAGCCACTATCCTTCTCCTGGAATTCATCCATTTTCGCCTTTATACTCGCAGAGTGATCTATGAATGCATCCTCAAGGCTGGTTGACTGCGTTACAACACCCATTTCTGTTTGATGCGACTTCACAGATCTTATCACCTCCTCATCAACATATTTTACATACTCTGCGAAGAGCTCGAAATTAGCCTTCACAGAAGTATGCATATGTAAAATATTTTTGAGGAGAGGGAGTAGAGCCGCTGATGCATCGCACATAAATTCTTCCGGCTGAAGAAGTCCATCCTTTCTGTTCTCGAAAGAATATGTGCACATGCGGTTCTTGAAACCGCTTGCGATCAGCTTTACCTGCTCATTCACTGGTGTGAAAACACGGATCTTGTGAGCATTTGACCTGAAGTGCGTGCTCCATTTCGCTTGTAGCATGTACACATCACACGCAGAACAATAAATAGCATGCTTGGGTGTTGGCATAGCAGTTTTATTGTAGCTGGTGGTTGAAATTGGGTTGCCGATGCTAGATCCAGTGGAGTAGTTGGAGTGGGTGGTGAAGCTGGGGTTGAAGGCGTTAGATCCGGTGGCGTAGTCGAAGTGGGCGTTGAAGGTGGGATTGGCGATTGTAGATCCGGTGGCGTAGTCGAAGTGGGCGTTGAAAGTGTTGGAGCTGCTGTAGCCGTTATAGTTGTTGTAGGTGGCGATGGGTCCGTTGGGGGTGGCGATAGGACCGCTATGGTTTGCGGTAGGCCCCCTGAGGAGAACGTTCGAGATTATCACCGGCTTATCTTCTCTGGTGTGTGTGGTGACATATCCTTGGGGGGTGGCGAAAGGGCCGCTAGCGTTGGCGGTAGGCCCCCTGAGGAGAACGTTTGAAATTATAACCGGCTTATCTCCTCTGGTGTGGGTGGTGACAGATCCGTTGGGAGTGGCGAATGGTCCGTTGGAGGTGGCAGCAGGTCCGTTGGGGGTGGCGATGGGTCCGTTGGCGGTGGCGATGGGTCCGTTGGGGGTGGCGAATGGTCCGTTGGAGGTGGCAGCAGGTCCGTTGGTGGTGGCGATGGGTCCGTTGGGGGTGGCAATGGGTCCGTTGGGGGTGGTGATGGGTCCGTTGGCGATGTTGTTGCTTCTAAACACAACATTATCGAAGTAATTCGGGATGCTGTTGCGACCCACGTTCTTATTATAACTAATATAATTGAACGTTTGGTCGCAGTCAGCGTTGGAGTTGTTGTTGTTGTTGCACTTGTTGAAAGCCATTTTTAAACAAAAAGATTTTTTTTAAGTTTGAGGATTTGAGGTTTTAAATAGACGATAGTTCAGGAACTACTGATGCGGGTTCAATGAAGGAAAGGAGCCTTTATAGCTCAGGGTCTGATTTTTCTATTACTTCATTCAATTGATAAATATTAGAGATAGGGACAAACAGGTTTAAGAGGACATAGGGTATGATCCGGTGCATCTACAATACAAGCGTGTACACTTTTTGAAGAAACTTCTCACGCCCAAAGTCATAAAACAATCAAAATAATGTGAAGATGAAAGAAGATATCCTAAAAATCAGTGAAATCTGGGGCATTCGATGAGTCTGATACTAAAAATTGACACGTAAACCACAAGTCATAAAACTAGAATAATTAGGAGAAAACAATTACAGAAGCCCATCCATACATTACCTGAATACATGATTAGTCCTTTACCCTTGGCACACGCACCCAGAATAGAGCTGTTTACCCTTGTCAGTAGGTGTTTATAGGCGTAAAAATTTACGATCGAACCTTTTTCTCTAACAAAACCTGTTTACAAGTGTGCACCGCACTTGTGTTCCTTCGCCGTGTAGTTCACACTCTTCAGAAAAGGGAGAGTAAATTAAATGCGCATTTGCCTGATCGAGCTCTCAACCCACCCCTGAAAAAGTAAACAAACAAGTCGATGCGTGCACTTGTGCGCACGTGATCTCATAACCCCCTCCCAATTAAAATCTCAATTTAAATGAGCGGCCTCTTATTAAACCAGTTTTTAATGATCGGTCCCTTTTCCCACCCCCGAAAAAGTACTTAAAATCGGAATTTTAATGATCGGGCACCCACGCTACTTCAGAAAAGGGACAGTTTCCCTTTCCTCAGCTCCCCCCTCATCAAAAGGTCACAAAGGCCCATGACGATTGGTTGCCTCACTTGCCCCTCCCTAAAAAGGATCACGTACCTGCATATTAACGATCGGTCCCCTCACACCCCTCCTTCAAAAAGGGTCAGGTGCCTGCATATTAATTAGGGTCACGTAGGGTCATAAATCATTAATTATTCACATCACGTAATTAAATTGACAGCAACTTCCTGTCACAGAACATACAGTTCCCTACTACTGTCCACAGGCTAGAAAGTGCGGGGAAAACCTTGTAATACGGAGAAATTCGCATTTTTGCCAAAATTGATAGATGTGCTCTTGAAATACTTGAAATACTGGCTGTAAGTCCGGACGGGACCCAAAGTTTCCAAGCTCACCTATCGTTAATTTGAGTGTCATACCTAGATGCTGCCCCTTTGTAAATGGGATTATTTCCTATGCGAAGGTCTGATAACTTGAATTTGTTTCACGTATTTGATCTAAGAGAACAAGCTAAAATTCATCTGAATTTAGATCTACAGTGCACAGTGCACTAGTGAAAGTGCGTCAGCCACTACATTTTGAGATCCATTGCGATGTGAGATCTTGAAAGAGAGCTGTCATTATATACATTAATTAAATCCCCTCTCCATTTATGCACACGACTCCACAGCCACACTTAGTAAAATAGGAGACTAGGAGATACCCCGAATCCAGGGGCGAGCTATCGTCACATACATTTAAAGCTCTTTGTATTCATACACACATTTAGAAAGTCACACAACACACACACAAACGCTCGCAGCAAGCTGCGTACTTTACACATCGGCTGCGCTTGGCCCCACTATGGAAAATGAACTCTTTAAAACCTTCTAAACTAAGAGTATGATCGTTATGAAATCTGTGCTTATTAAGAGCATCCAAGTCTATGTACAAGCCAAAGCGCATGTCTGTAGTATTTGATTTGCGTTTTTTTTTATGGGGTGGCGAATGTGGGGAGGCATCCAAAGTCCGAAATATTCATAATCTGCGTATCCTTTACGAGTACATACAATTTCTCTAATTTTCTCTAGCTCTTAAAGTCTCCGAGATATGCCAAGAAAAGCAAGTCTTAAAATTGATTTGTATCGATAATAATGAAACGGAGCAAGATATCGTGCAGATCAAAAATATTTATACTTTATGGGGTCGGAGATGCTTCCTTCTGCCTGTTACATACATTTGCACAAAACCATTTTTACCTTTTTACATATTTTCACATGGGTTCAGGGTATAACAATTATTTTAACATAAGTATTGTTTATCATATGTACCAGAGAGCTGCATTGAGCATGATCGAACATGTTCGATCACCGTTGAAAATTTTTAATCACATCGCATTCGAGCTCAGCAGCATTCGAAATCGCTCGAGTTGCCCGGGTTGCATTTTCGCGATCGAGTAGCTGTCACGATTGCTTTGTTTACGAACATTTGACTGATTGCTAGGTTCGGGTGTTGTATGAATGACAATCGACCAGAAAAACGCGAAAAACCCAAATCACGAACGAGTCGCGCATCTGGCATCGGGTTTATCGCGTCGAGCGTTCGTTCGGCCAATATGTACAATCACATGTGTGTATGCAAGTATGAATGTATGTATATATGAAGTTTGCTGCACTGTGAACAATGTGTACAGTCAATAAAAACGTTTGGTCAGCTTATGTATATTGAATGTACATACAAGTTACCAAGCAAGTTAACAAGCTACCCTCGCACGAACTTATCAAGCAGCCCGTGCGCCCGAAATGCTGAAGAGTCAAATTACCCATGCAACGTTCTGAGAACAAGCGTTGGGGATCAACAGCCAGACGTTGGCTTTTGTCGCAACGTTGCACTATCACTATGATTATGCTGAGTCGGCTTATTGACCACGAACGCGAGGCATGCCCCAAGTAAATTCCATTTATGTTTTTAGCTTTAGTTTCTTATTCATTATTTTAGTTTAGTCAGTTTTGTATTAGATTTTGAAAGAAGCACTGCTTCAAATATATCACTCCGGCATTGCCGTCATAAAACATATAACATATTTGTTTCATTGTTGAGCCACAAGGCCAGTGATAAAGGCAGGCAAAGTCAACATCCCAACATAATCATCGTAAGAGACGAACAACTTTTTTTTTTAATAATTTGGCAACGCGGAAGTAGGAGTTACGCCATTCGATAAAAATTTTATATCTTCATTTTATTAAGTGCGTTTCTGTGTTAATAATTTGAGAATAAACAGTTGTGCAAATGTAGTGTTTAATAGTCGCCAAACGATTTATCTTCCCTTTGCCGACTGCTTATGAATTGGGCTCATAGAGATTTAAAAGTTGAATACGATAGCGACGAAAGTGGAGAGATAGGGTATCGCCCCCCAACAGAGAATCAGTTAGAAATGGAGCCAGCGCTATTAAAAGCATTAGTAGAAGGCGCAGTTAACAGCGCCCTTACCGAACAAGAACGGCGTTTAAAAAGCGAGTTCCGCACGGAACTCGAAGCCGTGAGAAATCAGGTTAGCGCCCTTACGATAGAAGCCCGACAAATAGAAGCATATAAAAGAGTGATATATAAATAAAGTGCGAAGTGCAGTTAGACATCGTGAAATCAGTTCCAATATTCAACGGAAATCACGAAGAGTATGTGTCGTGGAGGCAAGCAGCCATAGATGCGTACGAAAATTTCAAACGGTACACAGGTAGTGAGGCACACTACGAAGCCGTAACCAAAAATAAAATTTGTGGAGCAGCACGAGCGTTGTTCACTCGTACTGCGACAACAGTAAGAAATGGTTAGGCAAGGTGGGAGGAAACTCACGCTCGTCACTAACAAAATAGTTATGACACATAACGAACAGACAGCGGCTATTCTTAATGCAGAAATTAGGAACGATGCCCTACACGCCTTCATCGCTGGCCTCAAGAGGTTATTGAAATCATTAGTTCTCCTATCATAGCTCAAAGATTTGCCGTCCGCTTTAGCGTTGGCCCGCGAGGCTGAAAACAGCATTGAGAGAAGCATATTCGCTGCATCGTACGCTAGGGCGATCGAAGATAAAAACCAGTCAGGCGAAGGTAACAGACAGGGCAACCGTCCCCAAGCTAGACAGGGAAGAAGTCAGAAAAAAACCCACATTTTGTAGGGAAACAGAATCAAAATAGGCCGCAACAGCGTGAACCCGAACTAAAGCCAAGTGATAGAGGGGCCCTAAGTCGATGTCCAGGTTTAAACAACAAACCAATTGGGGGAAGCCGCAGAGCCGCTTCGCCACACAGGGCGAAGCTCAGAAAATGCTAAGCACATCATAGCGTGTATCAAAGCAGAGACGCCAACGAATCAATAATGTCTCCCAACAGGCCTCCAACCAAGAGGATCAAGAGTATGCAAACTCAGCCGAGGCCGCAGTTGCTGACATCAATGATGAAAGTGACTCGACTGGTGACAATGACCTACTACATTTTTTAGGGAGCGCTCCCATTTGCCGTTCGTCGAGCGATAGTTGGCTGGCAGAACACTAAAGATTTTAATCGACACTGGGAGCGGCAAAAAATTACGTTAGGCCCGTACAGGAGCTAAAAAACGTAACACTTGTCAACACCCCGCTTACTGTAAATTCCATTCATGGATCCAGTAAAATCAAAAATAAGTATTCAATGACAATTTTTGGAAAAGTTGCCCCGTTTTTCATTTTAGACACCCCCGACACCTTTGATGCTATCATCGATCTGCTAACGCAGGCTGGGGCTACTTTGAATCTAAGAGATAATAACATCACTTACGACAACAAGTCTGAAACATTGAGACACCATTCCTGCGACAACGTGAACTTTACAAATGTCGATGATATAGTAGTCCCTGATATCGTAAGGGGCGAATTCAAAAATAAAGGCATTTTCGACCGCTAACGAGGCACTCCCCTTTAACACCTCAGTTATTGCCACAATTCGTACCGAGGGCAATGATCCGGTATATTCAAAGCTGTACCCGTACCCTACAGGTGTAGCAGATTTCGTTAATAACGAAATTTCACTGTTACTTAAAGATGGCATCATAAGACCATCAAGATCTGCATACAACAGCCCAGCGTGGGTTGTTGATAAGAAAGGCCTAGGTGCCAGCGGTAATAAGAACAAACGGCTTGTTATTGACTTCAGGAAGTTAAACGAGCGAACCACTGCCGACCGCTACCCGATGCCAAGTATTATTATGATTCTAGCGAATCTTGGAAAGATTCCACCTATTCTACTCCACTCTACTCTACCTATTCTCTATTTGAAATCCGGATACCACCAGATTTATTTGGCAGAAAAAGATCGTGAGAAAACTTCCTTCTCGGTAAACGGCGGAAAATATGAATTCTGTCGACTACCTTTCGGTTTAAAGTATGCGCGAAGCATTTTCCAAAGAGCAATTGACGATGTTCTTCGAGAACAAATTGGAAATATGTTACGTCTACGTTGACGACGTAATAATATTCTCCGAAACTGAGGCTGACCACGTCCGACACATTGACTTAGTACTTCAGCGCCTATGCGACACTAACATGAGAATGTCTAAAGAAAAAACGAAATTCTTTAAAAAAAAGTGTCGAATATTTAGGTTTTATTGTCACTAGCGAAGAAGCAAAAACTGACCGCGAAAAGGTTAAGGCGATCCAAGAGTAGGTTGAACAAAAAAACTTATATGCTCTGAGATCTTTTCTAGGCCTGGAATGTTATTACAGGGTATTCGTCAAGGACTTCGCGTCCATAGCGAGCCCTTTAACAAGTATACTAAAGGGTGAAAACGGCACAGTTAGTAAGCATATGTCAGAAAAATACCACTAGAATTTGAGAACAAGTAACGCGAAGCCATCGATCGGTTAAGAAACATACTGGTACCCTCGGTAAACTGCAGAATTATCTGTATGGTACCAGAGAATTACACATCTTCACATACCATACCGCTCACGTTCGCGGTGTCTGAAAAATATTCTAACGCAAAAATTTAAAGGTGGAAAGCTGTTATTGAAGAGCATAACGCCAGTATCCATTACAAACCGGGGAAAGAAAACTTCGTGGCAGACGCCCTATCCCGGCGGGAAATCAATACCATACAAGACGAACCGCAATCAGACGCAGCCACCGTTCATAGTGAACTTTCCCTGACATACACAATCAAAGACAAGATAATAAAAGCCCAACAAGACCAACTTACTAGATATAACCCAGATAGGTGAAACAGGGTGTTTGACCTAGGAACGTCTGTGCTCATTAAGGGGAGGGTGGTCCATAAGGACAGGAAGGAAGGTAATTGCAAGCTTATCATTCCCACTACACCCAATCATACAATTACTAGAGATCTGGTTTAATTGTTCCCGCAAGTATATCGGAATATTCTTCATACTCATATCCGCAACAAATGCGTGAATCACCGACTTCTCTCATGCAAACCACATTCCCGCATAAGATGGTAATGTGTTGATATGGGAACAACGCAGTTTTGTGAGGCATTCGACTAACTTGACCGACTTCACGAGCATCGTAGACAATACTATTAAAATGTCCTAATTGTTTCCCCACTCGCATATGTGAAAACTTTTAGATGTAGATATAGAACATTTCCAGAATTTATTGTCCGCGTTAATGAATAGAATAGCCAGAAACTTAGATTTTTTGGGAACGGCAATTAAAGTTGTGGCGGTTACTCCTGACGCGACGGACCTTGAAAGAATCAAAGTAACTGAAGCTCAGATTATAGAGTAAAAAAATAAAGTAATAAAATAATAAAGTAGTAATTAACAGAGAAACGCAGAAACAGATAAATCTACTCACCGATACACTAAATAAAATACTTAAAGAAAAAAAGGGTGAATTAGTAGATACCGCGCATCTGTATGAAACGCTTCTAGCGCGAAACAGAATATTAATTACAAAAATACAAAACCTCAGGCTCACTATCACACTCGCCAAATCCAATATAATAAATCCCGTAATATTTGATTACGATGATTTGAAGTCTATTTTTGCCGAACAGCTCACAGGGGTCCCTATAGTTAGTTTAATGAGAGTATCTTATGTTAGAGTATTTCAATCCAATAGCATTATTCACATATTAATCGACTATCCTAAGGTTAAGGCTATTTCTAATGTCATATTTCTCGTGGCACACAACAACACCGAACTGCAAATGCACGACAACGTAATGGTGGAATGCGACGATGGAATCTTAGCTGTCACAGAGTGCACTACAACCAACTATGCGACGTTCTGCAAACAGGCAACACATGACTCCTGTGCCAACCCATTCACCTGGAGCCGATCACGCTGGTGGATAAGGGGATAATCATCGTCAATGAACAATTCAGCAAGAGTCAGCATAAATGACGGACCCATAATAACAACAAAAGGGGCTCACCTTGTCAGATTCGAACGCATAGCTATGATAAACAGCAATATGTATTTAAATCACAACAAAGCTGTAAGCAAAGTCCCAGGCATCGCAGCTTCACCCCTGCTGAACATCACAGGACACGATAATGTGCTAAGTCTACCACTGTTGCATCGGATGAATGAGCAAAACATACGTATCATCCAGGAGCTCAGGAACGAAGTTACATCCGGCGGGTCTCCCAAAATCTGGTTCGCAATTGGAGAGGCAGTCAGCCTCATGTTTTGTGGGCTCGTCCTCGTGTATCAATGCTGGACCCGGAGAAGCTCGTCAATCAAGCTACGAGAAGTCATCAACGAGTTAGGCATCACCGATGACGGCAATGATTTTGAAAGGGAAACAGTTAACAAGCAACTTGCTTGCTACCCTCGCACGAACTTATCAAGCAATCCGTGCCACCGAAATGCTGACGAGTCAAATTACACATGCAACGTTCTGAGAACGAGCGTTGGAGATCAACAGCCAGTTGGCTTCTGTCGCAACGCTGCACTATCACTATGATTATGCTGAGTGGGCTTATTGACCACAAACCCCGGGCATGGCCCAAGTAAATTCCATTCATGTCTTTATTATTCATTATTTTAGATAAGTCAGTTTTGTATTTGATTTTGAAAGAAGCACTACTTTAAATATATCACTCCGGCATTGCCTTCGTTAAACATATGAGATATTTGTTTCATTGTTGAGCCAGAAAGCCAGTGACAAAGGAAGGAAAGTCAACTTCCCAGCATAATCAGCGTAAGAGAATACGACTCCCACCAGCGCCTGCGACGAACAATTGCACATCGGCAGGACGAAATAAAATAATTGACATACATAGGTATGTTTTTTTGGTTACAAAAAAAAACATACATAGTACACACATATTTGTTTGATTTAACTCCAAAATAAATTGAAGCTCAGAGTTTCCAAAAAACATAATTATTTATTTTTGCTTATAGTTTTTAGCTTTAATATCTCAAATCTTCCACATCGACGTGTTCACCATACGTTACCCCGATCTTGAAAAAATATTTCACCAATTTTATGAAGCCCGAACCGCACACTGCTGAAATGGCCTGCAGTCTTCGGTTATCCATGCTGCGCATTTATCAGCAGCCACCGTTTTATCGAGCGCAGATACAGTTTTTAAAGCTATAGACTGCTTCATTACTTTGCAGCAGCTGTGCCTATTTAAATTTGACGATTGGCTATTGGTGTATTTCAGGACTGTCGAGCAGCAAACAACACAGCATGGAACAAAGAAAAATACCACTAGCCAAGCCGATATAGCCCTGTCCTTCCGTCTATTCATCGACAGTCTGTGGGTCTGCCTTTATGAACGTGTCGATCTCAGTGACGACAAGAGCTAGAGGGCTGAATTTTGACTTCTTACCTTCTTGTATACCATACGTAGAACAAGTTTGATTCACATGATTAATAATTTGCCCCGCTTTCTATCAGTATTTATCGGATTATTACCCGGTTTTTCGAGCATATCTCACAAACTAAAATAGCTAGAGCCAAATTTGGCAAAACATGCTCTCGTAGATACGTAGATTAAGAAAATTTTGGATTTGAATACCTCACATATCAAAAAACGCAATGCAAGTACTACAGACTTGCACTTAGGATTGTTCATAGATTAAAACGCACTTGTCAAATTCTTAGAATTTCAAAGCGCTCGTACTCCATGAATTTCAGTTATTCAACAATTCATTTGCCATAGTGGGGGCCTAGTGCAGCTGCTAAGAGTAGAGTGCGCAGCAATTGGCGTGCGTTTGTGTGTGTGCATGTGTGATTTTGATGTGGATGATGTGGATGTAAATATGTATGAAGGTAAAGGAGCTTCAATGTATGTAATCACAGATCGCATCTGGCTTCTGGGTATCTTACTGGAGTGCACTCCCTACTACAGCTATTTTCCTTTTTTTACCGGGAACCCATTGAAAATGGGTCAAAGGTGTTGAACGGTTTAGTGCAAATGTATGTAACAGACAGAAGGAGTCATCTCCGACCCCATAAAGTATAAATATTCTTGATCAGGATCAGCCGAGTCGATCTAGCCATGTCCGTCTGTCCGTCCATCCGTCTGTATGAACGCGTCGATCTCGGAAACCGAGAGTAGATTATGAGACCTAGCGACTTAAAATTTGATTCATCAAAATCGGTTATGAAACACAGAAGTTATTATAGAAAACTCGAGGTAAAATTTGAGAAATTTGATAATTCAATTGGCAGTAATCGCTGCAATAGGAGATAGGGATTAAAGTTTGCTTTTTTTAATTCGTGTATACCATACGCAGATCAAGACTACTACAAATGATCGATAGCCCGCCCCGTTTTCTTATTATCAATAACTTTCGGTTTTTTAGATCCGGTTTTTTGAGCATATCTCAGAAACTCTAAGAGCTAGAGCCATCAAATTTTGTTCAATATGCTCTCATAAAGGAAATGCAGATTATGAATATTTCGGATTTTGGATACACCCCCTATTACTAACATTACTAACATTTTTAATTGCACTTACAGCTGCAATTCTTACGACTTAGAATGCTCGTCAATATATAAATTTACTTTAGTTCAATAAGAATGCATTAAAATAAATTAAAACAAAATCGGTTAGGAAACACAGAAGTTATTAAAGAAAATGTATTTGCATATTGGCAAACCACGTGGTGGCAAGCGGAACTTTACACACCTAACTTTACACACCTATTGGTCCAAGTGCAACTTAAAGGTGGGACAAAATGGGTATTAACAAATTGGTATTTGGCATGCTCACTCTCAAAAAGCTTTCGCAGATCAACTGCAACCAACATTTGAAAGACAAAGTTTCCTATTTTATGAAATATTGGCGAAAATTTCCCTACTGCGCTATACTAAAATTTGTGTGCAAATATTAAAAGCGAGCGCGAAGCGCGACCATTACATTTTATTATTTATTTTTATTTTATTGTACTAACTGTGGCTGTGGAGTCGTGTGTATGAATGCAGACGGGTTTAGTTAAGTGCATGTAACGACAGCACGCCGCTGGGTTCAGGATATCTAATAGTTGGGCAATTCCGACTAGAGCCTTCTTACATGTTTTATACAGGTTTTTTGACAGTGCGGGAAATTTTTTTTTATATGAATTGATCTGTTTTTTATTGCGCATGTCTGAATTTAGGGATAAGTCTACTGATTTTGTTTTATTTTGAGAAAAAAATATACAAAGTTGGTTTTGTTTGAAGTTTGGCGAACAGCCACCTTGATTTGATGTTTTGCCGCAAAACGTAAGCAAGCATTCAAACATTTATTTTACTAGATACTTCCTCCTTCTCAAAATAATGGCTGGGCTATCACATAAAATGTGCTTTGTTGTCTGCAGGTCTCGTTGACCTGTAGATTCCCCTCTCCTTATTTAACCATTCCTCTATCAAATTTTTGGCAGAGGTCCAGCTTTACCACAAACGGCCTCAGGTCCAAAAAGGGGGGTTGCGGAACCGGCTTTTGCTAGCCTAGTGTCCGGAAATTCCGGAATGCTCTGGGTCCCATCAAAGTGTGACACGGTTTTGATGTGAGAGTTGCTGGAGACAATTCCAAATCCGCAACCAGTCCCGACGTAATCCTCCAAGTGGAAAGAGCTTGAATGGCTGGATGGCTATTTGAAAATATATTTAACGTTACTGCTCTTATCCCCTTGTCAAGGATAGGTCTGGAGCAGGACTCAATGGCGTGGATCTCTGATTGAAAAACACTGGGCCAGGTACCAATTGCAATCGAGATTTTGGTGTTGGGTCTAATGATCCCCCGTACCAACCCCTTGATTAGTTTTTGATCCGTCTGTTAACCACTCAAGGCTCATTCGATCGTTACAAGGGTTGCCATCATCCCATTCCCAACGTAAAAAGTTCCCTTAAGATCCGTTCTGTTGCAGATCCCTAAGCCAGGAATCGTTTTTACTAGACTAGCATGACCTATGTCTGTTGCCAGCAATCCATTTGTGAGTTTAATCCTCAGAAGGCTCAAAGAAGCTACCTTCTTTATGTGCAAATGCAGTGGATTCAGTCCTAAGACTGTGTCTAGTGCTGCAGTACGACATGTATGCATGACACCAGTGAGGGATAGGCGTACGAGCCGCTGAATGGCGGTAGCCTGCTGGACCATTGGCCACCAGACGAGGGTAGCGTAATTGACAACAGGCATAACCATCATACTATACAGCCATCTGATGGCTTTGGAGTCTAAACCACACGTTTTACCGAAGATCCGACGACATGCCCACATGGCATGACGACCTTTGGTCAACGTTTTGTCTAAGTGCGAGTTCCAGTTAAGTCTCTTATCCAGATTAAGACCGAGATATTCTATCACTAGGGACCAAAGAAGGGGACTCAGAACCCCCGCCCGATGTAGAGCGATGTCTCGCACTCTCTCTCTCTTTCTCTCTCTCTCTCCCCTCTCTCTCTCTTTCTCTCTCTCTCTCTCTCTATCAATCTCTCTCTCTCTCTCTCTCTCTCTCATCTTGCCCTTGCTCTCTCTCTCCCGCTGTATCTCTCCCTACCTTCCTCGCTCTCTCTCTCTTTCTCATTCTCGTTTTCTCTGTCTTTTTCTCTTTATCTCTCCTTTTCTCTCTCTATCTCTCTATATCGCGCTCTCTCCCTCTCTCTGTCTCTCTCTCTCTCTCTCTCTTTCTCTTTCTCTCCGTCTTCCTCACTCGCTTTGCCTCTCTCTCTGACTCCCTTTTTCTCTCTCGTTTTCTCTTTCTCCCCCTCTCTATCTCCCTCTCTCTCTCCCTCTGCCGATCTCTCTGTCGATCCGCGTTTGTAGGCGGATTGGTATCTTGCAATCTGCACCGGATATGCAAGTCCAACAGGCGTTCTGCGGTATAAAGCAGGAAGGATGTAAGGCTAATTGCTCTATACGACATAGGTTGGTCCAAGGGACGGTTTTCTTGCTTGGGAATAAAAACCACATTTACCTCCCTCCAAGATAGCGGAATGTACCCCCAAGTGAAGCTCGCCCTAAGTAAACCAATTAGTGGACTAAGTATATCTTCTAGGCTGTGTTGCAGCAGGGCCGGGAAAATCTGGTCGCCCCCTTAGGCTTTGAAGTGAGCGAATGATTTAATGGCCCACCTGACCGTCAACGTCGAAGATAACACCCGACAGACTGTTACCATGTCCAGCTGGTGGTTCTGTATCCCCATCATTACAGGGGTTTTCCGGGTTTTTAACAGAACCAACGAAATGCACCTGAAGCAGAAGCTCTAGCGTTTCTCGTCGATCCTGTGTGTAAGAACCATATGTTCTTTTTAGGAGCCCCACTCCACACTTTCGCAGTAGGTGCGCCAGGTATCGCGTTTGGCGTGTCTACTGTTCTTATTATACTCAGTGAGCACGTATCTGTATTTGTCCCATGAGTCTCTATTTGACTTGGCCCTGCTAAAGAGCCGTCTGACCTTCCTTTGATTTGCCAGGCTCGCTCCACCAGGGAACCTCACGTTGCGCCTGATGGAGTCTTAGGGCCGCACTATCATGGTAGGAGGTTAAAAACACATCTCCCCTTGGAGTTAAAGCTGGCAGCAAGATGATCAACTTTTGAAGTCACCAAGGCTTTGTACAAGTCGCAATTTGTTTTCTTTGGGTTAAAAGAATTGGAAAGGAGTTCCGCTTGGCCTGGGAGATCAAATCTGATGTGCTGGTGATCTGAAAGAGTGGCCTCAACGGTAACCCGCCAAATTTTTAATGAAATCGAGTGATGTCAAGTACCTCTTCCCTGATAGCGTTTATAAAAGTGGGTTGGCACCCTCTATTTCATACATCTAATTGCCTACACAAAAGATATTCAAGAAAACACGTACCCCTTTTGTTGACGTCACTACTACCCCAGATAGGGGAAGTGCCTTACCCCTTTATCCAGGAGAATAGCTGCGCGAGGCGCTCCAACTAATCGGTCATATAACAACTTACATGAGCTCCAACTTAATCCTTGGACTTGGCAACCAATCAACCATAGCTCTTGGAGGACAGCCAGATTGACATTTCGCTCGGTGAAAATCCTGCTTATGGTGGCCGACGCTCCTCTAGCGTGGTGGAGGTTCGCCTGCACCAGCACCTTAATTGTGCTCATTTCTCCTTCGCGGAGTTTTGGACAAGGCAACCGATTTGGCCTTGTCGGAAGTCGTTCCCACGAACACCTTTCGGTAGCTTGGACGGTTTGTACCTTTGTGCTAGCACCTTAATTGTGCTCATTTCTCCTTCGCTTTGCTCCGCTGTCAGAGGTGACGATCTATCAGTCACGCTGAAACCAAGCTTGACACCGCTCGCCATCCGACTGTACGATTGCACTGTCGACTCTGAATGAGTATTTTTCGGTTTCTTTGACAAACCGAGTTCCGGAGACTTTTCGTCTGAGCGACCCCTTTTGAACTTTGCAGCTTTCAGAGCAGTTGCTCTGGGGAGCTCTTTGGCGATAGCTGCCTTAAACAGCTTCTTTTCGTGATTTTTCATCTTATTAAAGGCGATCTCAGGGTCTAAATGTAGACGTGCTACCTAAGTGCCTGCATCCGTCCGTCCGGATCTCTGAGAGATCTCAGTGGATGCGTCGTCGAGATCGGTGAGTGGGACGCCAGAGACCAATGCCTCTATCGGACCCTGCCGAGACAAACTTTTTTTTCGAGGGGAAAGTGGCACACTCTAACTTTTTATCCAAGGAAGTTGGTGCTCTTTCCGGATCCTCCCCTTGGTGGCCAACATCACCGTTTGGGAGGGTGGAGGCTGGCAGCCCTACAGCTGCGGTGCCAGGCATAGCCCGTCTAAAAATAAAACTAGGAGGTCGAAAAATAAAACTTGAGGGCGACAGGTATCTAGAGTCCGCATAGAATACTCGGCCGAGCACCCCCTCGGTCATGAATCCTTCAGCATATGCTGTTCCACCTTGGATTGGGGTAATTTGCTGAAGAGTTGTCTTCTCTTTGCCCGACTACCATTAGTCAGCACCCTTGGCAAAGACATGACCACGCCAAGGATCTGCTTCCAGCCGCCCTCACGAGGAGAGTATAGTCGCACTTCTAACAGAGTGTGCAGATACGGTGCGTATTATTCAAGTAATAATTACACGTTAGTCCCCTTGCACACCAGTTAGCTGACGGCATTGGGTCATTAATAACTGGTATTATTTACCCATTTAATCAGTATACTACCTATGTTGTACGGAAACATTTGAGGAGAGCTTCGATAAAAAGTCATTGCCGTGCACTTAGAGCAATTAAGGTTTAGTAGATTATCTTAACACAAGGATTCAAAGGCGTCAAGATCGGCTTGTAAGAGATTACTCGAAACCATTTTCTTAAATCTAAAGCATAATTTCACATCATCGGTATACATTAGTACTCGGGAATGTAAAATTACCGAGGGAAGGTCATTGATTAAAACAGTAAACATAAGCGAACCAAGATGACTACCCTGCAGAACACCTGATGTCACCCTGATTCAGTTAAAATAATCATTTCTAATTTTCATCATTTCATTTTTTCACAGTACCTGAGCACACAGGTAGGAACACCAGCAGAACCAGGTGACGACACTGGTTTGATTGGACTAATGATAGGACTCAAAATTAAGTTTGACGAGTGTAACCGATGTGGACAATGCTGATTTTTCTTAGTGGATGTGGAATAAGTAGTTTGAAAAAATGTTGCGAACAGATAGGCGACGCCCTATTCAGTTTGTGCACTCGCGTTTTCAAAGCTTATTTTAGAAGGCAAAATAGACAGCTGTCGTTTAGAATTAACATACCTAAAAAATTGCTGTGTGTTTTGTGAAAACTGAAGCCGACAACGGCGATGATAATTTTTGTAGCACACGAGAGTAAGTTTAGAGAAGTTACATCTGGCCACTGCATAACGGGAAAAATCACCAGGATTTCCCGATTTCTTCAATTTCTTACACAAAAAAAAAGTTTAATGGCTACATCAATATCTGCACAATTGTACAATTGGGACCTGTTGATATGTTGAATAAGTTAATTAAGCTTAACAAAATCAGCCTTACAAAAACAAAGAGAACGATCCGCATGTTTTCGTCCAGCAATAGGCACGGGAGCAGGTATATCAATGAACAGATCCAGAGTAGGATGAAAAGGGACCTCAGGTCTAAAAAGGGGGTCAAACCTGCGAACAACATTGCTGGAGGAACGAGGGTAGACGAGTCGGACAAAACGTCTGATTTGGCTTCCTCCGATCTTACACATTCGGTAACCGAACTTGTGTCAACATCAGATCTCGAAGCTACAGGAGTAGCAAACGAAATAAGCTGTTGAGTGACCAGAGTAGTGGGCTGCTGACTCGTATTCGGAGGCTGAAGGGTGCTGGGCATCGGCAGATTACGAGGAGCGGACTTCTTGCGCCTAAGAGACTCACTCAATAGATTTAAAACATTGAATTGAGTATCCATGGCTCCGGAAGCATCCGCCACTAGCACTAAGTAGCCCGCACATTTTGAATGTACAACGTTATCACAAAGCCATTAGGGTATTGTATTAGATTGTATACCAATGAACTGCTTTTGGCAAGCTTTTTTAAAACATACAATTTGGTAGCTCATTTTATTGAAACAAATTCCGTAAAATAATTATTACCACTGAACCAACGCATGCGAAGAGAAAATTGGACAGTTAGAATAAATGCTTAAGAGTCTTACAGAAGCAGTACAATTAGGCAACTGAGCGTAGGTAAAACAAGTCAGATGGCTCTAGTTTGCCCGACTCGGAGATCCCTGAACCCAGCGACGAGCTTTCGTTAAAGGCATTTAAGTCACTTTGCATATAATATAATTTGAAACACGGCATGCACTCGTGACACGACCACGGAAAAGCCAACAGTGAATAAATTAATAATTCAAAATAAATAACAATCGCCGGTTGTTTCGAAAAAAATTTAAAAATAAAACGAAAGAGCTCACATACATACATATATTCTCCGTTAGCACTAAGAACAAACCCAGCAAATGCTGTTCATGCTCAAATCGACTAACTCGCTCGATCCTCATAAAGTAAACGGTACGATTACTCTCTTTCTCGCTGAGATAGTGAGCGAAATGAGGACGCAAGCAATGTCGAAGTTGCTGTGGGATCTACCACACAGAAAATGAGTGTTACACTCTTTTGTTCTCTATAAGTTATTTGGTTAATGCTTAAACTAAGTATAAATTGATGTAGCTGCAACTTAGCGGGGTGTATCTTTTAATCGGGGACTTTAATTGAAGCTATTAAGTTCACAGCTTCTGATATTATTAAATAATTTTGACAATACCATGTTCTAGATTTTTACCTGAATGAACACTTCACATATTTTTTCAGGAAATAAACTATGATTCACCAAGAGGAGGAGTATCTGTAATTACCGAAAAGGGGGACATAACTACATCTTATCTACTAATACAACGTGCCCAAATTTCTGATTCTGGGAAGTATTCATGCTTGCCATCAAACGCTAATTCCAAATCAGTTGATGTTCACATATTAAATGGTAAAACGATTCTGTAAAGTTTTTTCTTTTTAAAATAAATTGGCTTTGCTTTCTTTGAATACAGGAGATCACCCGGCGGCAGTGCAAAGAGCAAACACATGCATAGGCCTAAGTTTAAATGCTTTAGTACTAATTATGATATTGGTGCATATTTAGGTAATTAAGGTAAAAAAAAATGTTTTATTTGTAAATAAATGTATTTAACATAATTATCCATATGACTCAAAAATAATAATAAATAAATAACCAAGTATGATATTTAATGCTACAATCAGTGCCTTGATCACGTGCCAGTGCAGATATACACGGGGAATGACTCGAAATAACACATCCCGGTGTTTCAGTTTAGAGTGTTCAATTTATTGCAAAAATATATTAACTTACTACTAGACTAGTTTAGAAACATATAGCATGTCTGTATACATCAGGTAGGTGACAGGAGGCAGGAACATGATAGTTTGAATCTGTGCAGTAGTTAGATTGTCTGAATGTGTGTTTGCTTAGGCTGACAAAAGTGTTACATCAATTTCTTAGTGTCTAAGCAGAAATAATTACAGTTCTAACTGAATCTATCTATCTTCAGACTGATAACCATATTTAGTCATTGGAAATTTCGCACATTTACAACCAGAGGATATTTATATTTATGGAAATTTAAAAGATTCAATAGTGCCCTTAGTGCGTTTATCCCCCACTATGGGAAACTCCTTCCTGAATAACTTCTCACTTAACCGAATGAAATGTGTAGGACATCAAAAGAGCGTCCAAGTGTAAGTACACACAAAACCGCAAGGCTGTAGTAATTGAATTGAGCTTTTATCATATATGGGACGATTGGGCGGAGGTCTCCAAACAGGGAAATATTTTTGATCTGCGTATGCTTTACGAGAATATACCAACCTAAATTAGTGGCTCTAACTCTTATTGTTTCTAATGATAACAGTCAACAATAACATGGCTCTAGTCGGGAGTGCCCGACAAGGAGATACCTTGAACCCAGCAGAGAGCTGGTGTTACATACATTTAATTACACCCCTCTGCATTCGTACACAAGACACCACAGCTGCCCTTAGTTAAATAAAACACAAATAATTAAAAACAATTAATTCTCGAGCCTCGCGCTCGCTATTAATATATTTAGTAGTAATAGTATTTCTTGCAAAATTTTCACAAATAAGAAAAGTATATCTTTCAAATGTTGGTTGCAGTTGATCTAAGAAGGATTTTTGAGAGTGTACATGCCAAATACCGATTTTTTCCAGCATTAAGTTGCACTTGGACCAATGAGTGTGCTAAGTTTGAATTTAAAAATAATTAATAAACGGTACGAAAACTTGGTTGACACGGCGAGATTCAAACTCGCGTCTGATAGCCCGCCAGGCAACACCTCTACCACCGAGCTACAGCAGCATTTTAATTGTCTCTATCAAAATCTGAGCCAAGAAAATAGCACACATTCACAAACAACCACATTAGAATGCCAAAAAGAGCTCACGCATATAAATGTGCATATAAAATTATATGTATATGTGCACAAGCATGCTGAAAACGCCTGCGTTTGGCGCTTGCCACCACAAATACATTTTCTGTAATAACTTCTGTGTTAACCGATTTTGCTTTAATGCATTCTTATTGTACTATAGTACATTTATATATTGCAGCCCAAGTAGTAAGAACTGTGGCTGTAAATGCAATTTCAAAAGTTTTTACTAGCAATGGGGGAAAATGGGGGGAGGTTTTCGAAATATTCCTAGTCTGCGTATCTTTAACAATATTAAACAAAATTTGGTGGCTCTGGCTCTTATAGTTGCTGAGATATGCTCAAGCAGCTGCGCTTGGCCTCTATGGAAAGTTAATTCTTAAATAACTTCGAAACTAAGAATGTAATCGTTATGAAATCTGTGTACGAACCAAAGTGCAAGTCTGTTGTACTCGATTTGCGATTTTTTTTATTTTTTTTGTATTGGGGGAGAATGGGGAGAGGTATCCAAAATACATCCGAAATATTCATAAACTGCTTATTCTTTACGAGAGCATATAGAACCAAATTTGGTGGCTCTAGCTCTTATAGTTTCTGAGATGTGCTCAAAAATCCGGGTCAAAAACCGATAAACACTGATTATAAGAAAACGGGGCCAGTTATCGAATATTTGAAATAAACTTTTACATACATTTGCACAAAACCCTTATACCCTTATTACCCATTTCCAATGGGTTCAGGGTATTAAAAACTATGTCAAAATGGGCAAGTTTCCGACAATTTAAATACGCTTGATGTGCATATGGCTTATTTCAGCTCTCTAACTCTCATAGATCGACGCTTTCATACAGACAGATGCACAGCTGGTGATAATGTATACGATACTAAGAAATTTATAATTTTTAGTCTCTCGACATCTTAACTGTTCAAAATTAAAGAAAACTGTTAATACGAATCAAAACGACAAAATAATTTGATTAAAATAAGGTATACTTATAGACTCAAATCTTTGCTTTGAAGACTTACATTTAGTTTTATACCCTGAACCGATTAAAAAAGGTGTACAGAGGGTATAATGTTTTTGGGCAGAAGGCAGAAGGAGGCATCTCCGACCCCATAAAATATATTTATTCTGCTTTCGAGACAGATGTCAGATGACAGATGACGGAATATGGACGGAAATTAGCAGAGAAAATATATGTGCCCTTGTGGTCGCTTTCCTGGATACACAGAAGTCACTGAACCGTGCATATTGCGTACAACAACGCACTTTGTGATACCCGCAGATATAATTAGCCCGAAGAATATCCAGTGGGCCATAGCATCGTTTGCGAGCTACAAGTACTGAGTTAGACGGAATATTCCCAGGCATTCTACGGATGACCAAGCATGTCTCATATTTTGCTACTTGCCTGTAGCCTGCAAGTGCAATCACATGTAGCCGAAAGACTGACCGATAAGCCTGGGCTCTTTCTGCGCTGCTAACCATGGAGCCAAATCAGCACGCGTGCACAAAAGCGAGATCGGTAGCAACCATCGAGAGAGCACACACTATCCACAATATGCCGTGGAAGCATTTCTGGACATCTCTGGAGCATTAAAAATGTGTCGACAGTAGCATTATTGCGAATCCTATGGAACTTAGTGGTTGATGGACTATTGAAGGAATTACGAAGGAAAGCCCCTAAGCTAACTGCCTATGCGGACGACATAACCAAATTGATCACGGGAAAATATCCATCGACTATTAGCTCAATCATAGACTGCACGTTGAAAGCGATACCAAGACCGACCTCATTCTCGTTACTAAGAGAAACAAGAAACCGCGGTGAAACCCGCCAAAGGCTAATGGTGTACCGCGAACACTACAGAAATCCATAAAATATCTCAAAGTTTTTCTGGATAGCAAACAGACATGGAAACCTAATGAAGAAGAAAGGGGGATGAAGGATACATGCGCGCTTTATGCATCTCAAATGAAGATGATCAGTACATGGGGCCCTTCACCACGACTGATGCATTGCATAGTCATCTCGGTAGTGCGACCGATCCTACTCTACGGCATCCTGGTACGGAGAAATCCACATACCTTAAGGTGATGGAAAGGACCCAACCGCAAGCACTCGTCTGCATCACGGGGGCGTTGAGGTCCACTCCAACTAAGACCCTAGAAACACTAATGTGTCTCAACCCCCAGACAGAAGACAGCCCAGCGTCTCTGCGTAACTGGATATGTATCCATCCATGCCATGTGACAATCCAAAGCTTTGGACATAGCTCGGTTGGTAGGGAAATGCAGAGTAGTACGGACAATATGATTCCCCGAACTAATATCAAAGGAACCAACATGCAATCCACATATTCACGCAAGGCTCAAAAATAGATTCCGGAGTCGGAGCAGCGGTATACTGTTCAAAGCCAGAACTCAGGCTGCCGTACAAACTGGCCGAACACTGCAGCATATTCCAGGCGCAAGTCCTCCCGATATGGAAGGCAGAAGAAGTAGCCGAAGCGCTACGTCAAAGATAGAAAATTATACAAAAATCCATGCAAGCATCTTTAAGCACTGCTAGAACTGTGCACATCTTCTGGGTTTGCATCACCTTTAATTACCGTATTCTTTATAAGCTACCACACGATAGTAACTAGCAAGAGTAAAGAAAAAGACGACGGCTTCAGTTTGACGATGTTTTTTTTTCAACGTTTGAAATGCATGTAACGCTTACCGTATGTACTGTGCTTGGCGGGTGCAGCAAAACTAACTCACATACATATTTAGGTTTAGTTCGTTTGTTGTTTGTTTGGTAAAACGTGTTTTCTATAGGTCTGTATTTCGTTTATATTCCGATCAATTCGAATTGTTATCTGCAAATTTACCCTTATTGTCCTGATGCAATTGTGTTTCTCCATACAGTTTGCTGTACCGCATTCTAAAAGATATTAATTTTTAAACGCTTTATAATAATAAATCACTCTGATTACCACCAAACAAATACATTTTTTTTTTTGTTGTCGCACATTTAAATCTTAACTTAGGCTTTTGAACATTTGTTTTTGTATCGTTGATGCCTTTTCCCAACGCTGTTGCTGTTTCATTTAGCAGGTGTTTCATTGTTCGTAAGTTGATCTCATTTGTTTTGTTATTTTACAAGCTTGCTTTACTCGCAGCATTTCTTCACTTAGCGGCGCTTCGCTTTTACCTATCTTTTATACATACAGAATTACATACCCAAGTTGACATATTTATATACTGTGCTGGCTGTTGTTGCACAACGTCTGTATTGGTTTTTTTTTATACCCTGAACACATGAAAGCAGCGATCTCGGAAACTACGAAATCTCGAAACCTTAACATTACGACTATAGATTCCCCTAAGCCATACGCAGAAGAAGTTTATCATATTTTTTCGCTATCTTGCCTCGTTTCATTATTACGACAAAAATCGATTTTAAGACTTGCTTTTTTTAGCCGCAAAAAGAAGCTCAGATATCTGGGGAGCGGCATGCATCCAGAAGAGGTAAAGAGAAGAGAGTTAGGGTACAGGGCCGAAACTGTGTCCCCCGTGGCGAGAGTCGAGGGTCAAACAGCGGGCGGTAGCAAGCGACCGCTGCACCAGACCTCGCCAAACATTGAGCTGAAAACGCTGCTTAGGAGGAAAAACAGCAGAGGTGATATCACGACAAACGGGCAAGGACCGCACCGAAAAATGAGCCTAAGAAGCATTGTCCTCACCGCGAACGAGAGCGCGATGATTAGCGAAATGCGGAAGGGCTGGACCACCAGACTGTATTTCAACAGCATGCGCCTTAAGCCAGGCCTAATCATCGTGGAGTGTAGGGACGAGAAGGTATGCTGGTTAGCTACCGTTTCGGGTATCTCATATGTCTTCTGCAAAAGATAAAGAGTGCAGTAGAGGCAGAAGAAGAAGAGATGCCGGACAAAGTTGGGATCAACAACGACCTTGCCAGCAGCAACTGCCCAGCTCGGGATGTGATCGCCGCATGGAAGCTGAGGCTCTGGTGTTTGTGGAGTCAGAGATGGACAACACGTCATTATGGGGCCTGGACCTCGACGCTCTAAGAGTGTGCAGCGATGGCGAGCGTGCTGACGATAAAGAGCTGGACGACGAACAGGCGCTCACCAACGATGTGTCAGAGGCGGATTTCTCGTTCACGGAAAGTGAGCCAGAAATCTAAGACGTGCACCAGCGTGGCACAAATCAACATACACCGCACGAGGCCAGCTTTGGCTGTCATCGGCAGGTTAGTTACCAGGCTAGGCTGGGGCTGTGGTGTGGGTAATGAAAGCGGGCAGGTAATTGCAGATGCCCGAGAGATCATACAAAGAGCTTATATCTTAATAAAGAAAAATATACATTTTCTGTGTCTCTCCAAATTTCTTAGTAAGCAGTGCTCATCACTGTTGACACAGACCCCAACCAGCTTGTCCCCGCATCAGCGTACTTTTCGGGATATGAAGCAGCAGCGCCGCCCGGTGAGGTACAATCTCTGGTGGATTACTGCAACAGGGAGAGATTGCCATTGCTGCAGGGATGCGACGCTAACGCGCAGAACACAGTTTGGGGCAGCACTGACGACAAGAGCAGGGGCCAGGACCTGCTGAACTATATCTTAGAAACGGACCTTACCATCTTTAACCTGGGGTCAAAGCAAACTGGCAACTCTAACGGTCCAAACTGAGATTAAATCTGAGTAAGCTAAATGAGCGAAAGTAAGTTAGATCAGCGGTAAGAGATGAACCTCTAACGGAAGGTCTCAATGAGATTATAACAGACGCCTACCACGCATATTGTTCAAAGAGGGAGACCCGTAGTGGAGTAAGAAACAAATAAGAACGTTGCAGTCGGGCGAAACCGACTGCGCAATACCCGTTCACAGTCTTACTTACTATTGCTATTTTCAAAAAATTTAGATTTTTGTAATTGGTGGGTTCGTAGAGGGCGTAGCCGATATTTGTCATCTCTATATTTAGAGGAGGTCATCAAGAAACTGCTTACTAAATTTGGTACCTCTAACTAAAAAATTGTGAGAGATATGGATTTTAGCGGCTTACACACCCCAAGATATATGGACTTTATCGGTTTGCTACGATCTTGAAAGGATGTCACTAGTATTATATCTGAAAAAAATTATGTAGCTAGCTTTAAAACCGAGGGAAATATATAGATTTTATCGATTTGCCTCGCCAACAGTGGGCTTGAGCAAAAAAATGGTTATAAAGGGTATAATCGTTTAGTGCAAGTGTATGTGACAGGCATACATCCGTCTGTTTGAACGCAGCGATTTCGGAAACTAAAATAGCTAGAAACCTAATCTTTTCGACTATAGATTCTCCTAAGTCATACACAGAACAAGTTTATCATAATTTTTCGCTATCTTGCCCCGTTTCATTATTATCGACAAAAATCGATTTTACGACTTGGTTTTCTTAGCCACAAATGGTACCTCAGACATCTGGGGAGGAGCATGTGTCCAGAAGAGCGTTAGAGGTCAGGGCCAAAACTGTGTCCCCCGTGGCGAGAGCCGAGGGCGAAGCAGCGACTGGTAGCAAGCGGCCACTGCCACAGATCTTGCAAATCATTGAGCTGAAGACGCTGTCAAAGAGGCCAACGAGCAGAGGTGAAAACCGCACAAAGCTCTAAAAGGACTCAGCTGTCTTAGGCCATCAGGGTAGCGATAAAGTCAGAGGCCAACTCAACGAGCCAATTGTCCTAAGGAGAGCTCACCGCAAACGAGGGCGCGATGATTAGCGGAATGCAGAATGGCTGAGTCGAAAAGGGGGTCTGTCTAAGACAAACGCCAGCAAATTTGCTGCTGGCAAGGACCACACTATCTGCAACCCACAATGTAACAATTAAGATGGATCTAGTCGGGAGTGCCCGACTATTAGATAATAACGGTAAAGCGAGTTGTGAAATTTTCGCGAAATAGTCACAAAAAAGAAACAATATCTTTCAATCTTTCCGGTATTTTCCGGAATATTCCGATATAAGGTTAAAAAAAAAAATAGAACGACAACTCTGGTGACATAGCGTGATTCGAACTCGCTCCTGATAGTCCGCTAGGCAACATCTATACCTCCGAGCTACAACAGCATTTTAATTGTGTATGTCGAAATTGGACATAAGAAAATAGCACACATGTACAAAATATCGCATTAGAATTCGAAAAAGAGCTCACGCATATGAATGTGCATATAAAATTATATGTATGTGTGCACAAGCATGCAGAAAACGTCTGCGCTTGGCGCTTGCCACCAAGTGGTTTGCCACTATACAACTACATCTTTTTTAATAACTTCTGTGTTTTATAACCAATTTTGATGAAATTGGTTTTAATGCATTCTTATTGAACTACAGTACATTTATATATTGACGAGCATCCTAATTCGTAAGAATTCAAGCTGTAAATGCAATTACAAATGTTTTTTTTTCCAAAATCCGAAATATTGATAACCTGCGTATCCTTTATGAGAACATATTAAACAAAATTTGGTGGCTCTAGCTCTTATAATTTCTGAGATATGCTTAAAAAACCGGATCAGAAAAACCGATAAGTATCGATAATAAGAAAACGGGGAGGGTTATCGATATTTTGAGGTAGCCTTGATCTGCGTATGGTATAGACGAACTTAAAAACCCAAACTTTAATCCCTAGCACTTATTGCAGCACTTACTGTCAAGTGGATTATCATTTTCATATCATTTCAAAACTAATGCTTCGGTGGGTACATAGATTCGAATGCCTGTGTTAAATCCTTAAATCTTTAATTCATAACTATCATACTTTTAGCTTAAAAGTTATTCAGGGATTCATTTGCCATAGTGGGGCCAAGCGCTGCTGCTCAGTAAAGTTTGCAGCATGTGGCGTGTGTTTGATCGTGTATGTGTGATTTTGTGTATGATATGAATGCAAAGGGATTTTTATGTATTTAACGACAGATCGCAGCTATGTTTAGGATTTCTCCTTGTCGGGCACTTCCGACTAGACCAATCTTAACTATTGTCTTTTGCTCATGCTGTAAATGACTTTAAACATTATTTATTTGGCAAGAAATACATACCTTTTTAAATGGGAAAGACAATAAGAGAGCAGATTTATAAATAAAGATTACAAGGACAAATCAAATATTGAAATAATAATCGCAAAATCCTCAGCAGATTCTTGTACATAAAATACGATATTGTGAGTAAGTACGATACGTAGATGACACTAGGAAAAACAAAAATGTATTTTGTATTGTTACCAGACTTGTCCTTAAGAACACGGCACTTAAGGAAAAGAGCAGCGACGATCCTCTACGTGAGACGCTCCAGCAACAGTCGCAGTGCCGGCTGCTGCTGCCCCAACATCAAACACGGAACCTGGCTCGGGTCCCTCCACTAGCTTGGTTGCTGGGCTTGCTAATGGTTCGACCTGTGATCAGGTTCCCGGAGTGGCTGCTTTGCAATCACGGCAGGTCGTGGTCGCCTCATCTAGCAGAGGCGCTGGTCTCGCTAGGGGTGCGGTCCGCGGTCGGATCTCGAGCGCAAGCAAACCGGGGCCGCAGCAACAGCAACTGGCAGCTAGCAAGGCGCAAAGTACAATGAGGTGCAAAGCGTCCAATCTACCGAAGGGTAGACTCTGCGAAGGAGATGAGATGAGCACAATCAGGGTGCTTTTGACGAACCTGCACCACGCTAGATGAGCGTCGGCCACCTTGTGCAGGATTATCGCAGAGGAAAACGTCAACCTGGCTCGCCTCCAAGAACCATGGTGGATTGGTGGCCAAGTCCGAGTATTAAGTTGCGGCTCATGTAAGGTGTTATATGATCGATTGGGTGGAGTGCCTCGCGCAGCTATCCTTCTGGATAAAAGCGTAAAGCACTTTCCTCTTACAAACTTTATCTCCAGGGACCTAGTTTCGTCAACCATTGGGGTGGCAACGGCAGAAGGAGCGAAGGAATTTGTAGCGGCGTCTGCATATTTCCCCGGCGACACCGACACCGACACCACACCGCCGATGGAGGTACAGCGGCTCGTCGACTTCTGCCGAAGGACGAACAAACAGCTGGTAATTGGCTGTGACGACAACGCCCATCACACTATCTGGGGTAGTATTGACGTCAACAAATAGGGGTGAATGCCTTCTTTAATATCTTTTGTGCAGTCAATGAGATGTATCAAATAGAGGGTGCAAACCCACTTTTATAAACGCTATCAGGGAAAAGGTACTAGACATCACTCTGGTTAGCAGTTCTTTGTACGATTTCATTAAAAATTTGGCGGGTTAGCGCTGAGGCCACTCTTTCGATCAGCAGCACTGCAGCTTTGATCTCCCAGGCCAAGCGGAACTCCTTTCCAATTCTTTTAAACCAAAGAAAACAAATTGGGACTTGTACAAAGCCTTAGTGGCTTCGAAAGTTGATCCACGAGAGAGATAGAATTGGCGTCAAGACAACTTCAAGATGTGCTTTTAACCTCCTACCATGATAGTGCGGTCCTAAGACCCCATCAGGCGAAACGTGAGGTTCCCTGGTGAGACTCATGGGACACATACAGATTCGCGCTCACTGAGTATAATAAGAACATTGGACGCGCCAAACGCGATACCTGGCGCACCTACTGCGAAAGTGTGGAGTCACTTCCAGAAGCAGCGAGATTGCAAAAGATATTGGCCAGAGGGTCATCTAATGGTGTGGGGCTCCTTAAATTAACATGTGGTTCTTACACACGGGATCGACCCGAAACGCTAGAGCTACTGCTTCAGGTGCATTTCCCTTGTTCTGTTAAAAACCCGGAAAATCCCTGTAATGATGGGGATACTGAACCACCATCTAGACGTGGTTACAGTCTGTCGGGTGTTATCTTCGACGTTGACAAGGTCAGGTGGGCCATTAAATCATTCGCTCCATTCAAAATCCCGTGGGCCGACCAGATTTTCCCGGCCCTGCTTCAACACAGCCTAGAAGATATACTTAGTCCACTAATTGGTCTACTTAGGGCGAGCTTCACTTGGGGGTACATTCCGCTATCTTGGAGGGAGGTAAATGTGGTTTTTATTCCCAAGCAAGAAAACCGTCCCTTGGATCAACCTATGTCGTATAGACCAATTAGCCTTACATCCTTCCTTCTTAAGACCGCAGAACGACTGTTGGACTTGCATATCCGGTGTAGATTGCAAGATACCAATCCCCTGCACCATACACAATTCGCCTACATCAAAGGCAGATCGACAGAGGTCGCTCTACATCGAGCGGGGGTTCTGTCTCCCTTCTTTGGTCCCTAGCAAACAGACATGGAAACCAAATGAAAAAGAAAAGGGGGAAGGTGATGGAAAGGACCCATCGGCAAGCACTCGTCTGCATCACGGGGGCATTGAGGTCCGCTCCAACTAAGACCCTAGAAACACTAATGTGTCTCTACCCCCAGACAGAACACAGCTCAGCGTCTCTGCGCAACTGGATTTGTATCCATCCATGCCATGTGCCAATCCAAAGCTTTGGACATAGCTCGGTTGGTAGGGAAATGCAGAGTAGTACGGACAATATGATTCCCCGAACTAATATCAAAAGAACCAACATGCAATCCACATATTCACGCAAGGCTCAAAAATAGATTCCGGACTCGGAGCAGCGGTGTACTGTTCAAAGCCAGAACTCAGGCTGCCGTACAAACTGGCCGAACACTGCAGCATATTCCAGGCGCAAGTCCTCCCGATATGGAAGGCAGAAGAAGTAGCCGAAGCGCTACGTCAAAGATAGAAAATTATACAAAAATCCGTGCAAGCACTTAAGCACTGCTAGAACTGTGCACATCTTCTGGGTTTGCATCACCTTTAATTACCGTATTCTTTATAAGCTACCACGCGATAGTAACTAGCAAGAGTAAAGAAAAAGACGACGGCTTCAGTTTGACGATGTTTTTTTTTCAACGTTTGAAATGCATGTAACGCTTACCGTATGTACTGTGCTTGGCGGGTGCAGCAAAACTAACTCACATACATATTTAGGTTTAGTTCGTTTGTTGTTTGTTTGGTAAAACGTGTTTTCTATAGGTCTGTATTTCGTTTATATTCCGATCAATTCGAATTGTTATCTGCAAATTTACCCTTATTGTCCTGATGCAATTGTGTTTCTCCATACAGTTTGCTGTACCGCATTCTAAAAGATATTAATTTTTAAACGCTTTATAATAATAAATCACTCTGATTACCACCAAACAAATACATTTTTTTTTTTGGTGTCGCGCATTTTACTTTTTATTTAGGCTTCTGAACATTTGTTTTTGTATCGTTGATACCTTTTCCCAACGCTGTTGCTGTTTCATTTAACAGGTGTTTCATGTTCGTAAGTTGATTTCATTTGACCCCCCGTAAATTGTTTTGTTATTTTACAAGCTTGCTTTACTCGCAGCATTTCTTCACTTAGCGGCGCTTCGCTTTCACCTATCTTTTATACATACAGACTTACATAGCCAACTTGACATATTTATATACTGCGCTGGCTGTTGTTGTACGTCGGTTTTTTTTATACCCTGAACACATTGAAAGCAGCGATTTCGGAAACTACGATATCTCGAAACCTTAACATTACGACTATAGATTCCCCCAAGCCATACGCAGAACAAGTTTATCATAGTTTTTCGCTATCTTGCCTCGTTTCATTATTATCGACAAAAATCGATTTTAAGACTTGATTTTTTTAGCCGCAAAAGGTACCTCAGATATCGGGGGAGGGGCATGCATCCAGAAGATGTAAATAGAAGAGCGTTAGAGTACACCGAAACTGTGTCCCCCGTGGCGAGAGTCGAGGGTCAAACAGCGAGCGGTAGCAAGCGACCGCTGCACTAGACCTCGCGAAACATTGAGCTGAAGACGCTGCTAAAGAGGAAAAACAGCAGAGTTGAAATCGCGACAAACGGGCAAGGATCGCACCGAAGCTCCAAAAGGTCCCAGGTATTCTATGCCAATGTAACCAAGGCCGTCAGGGTATCCTAATTGCAGAGGACTACCAAAGGAGCCTAAGAAGCATTGTCCTCACCGCGACCGAGAGCGCGATGATTAGCGAAATGCGGAAGGGCTGGACCACCAGACTGAACTTCAACAGCATTCACCTTAAGCCAGGCCAAGTCATCGTGGGGTGTAGGGACGAGAAGGTATGCTGGTTAGCTACCGTTTCGGGTATTTCATATGTCTTCTGCACAAGATAAAGAGTGCCGTAGAGACAGAAGAAGAAGAGACGCCGGACAAGGTTGGGATCAACAACGACCTTGCCAGCAGCACCTGCCCAGCTCGGGATGTGATCGCCGCATGGAAGCTGATGCTCTGGTGGTCGTGGAGTCGGAGGTGGACAACACGTCATTATGGGGCCTGGACCTTGACGCTCTGAGAGCGTCGTGCAGCGACGGCGAGCGTGCTGAAGAGCTGGACGACGAACAGGCACTCACCAACGATGTATCAGAGCCGGGTTTCTCGTTCACGGAAAGTGAGCCAGCAATCTCAGACGTGCACCAGCGTGGCACAAATCAACCTACTCCGCGCGAGGGAGCTTTGGCTGTCATAGGCAGGTTAGTTACCAGGCTAGGCTGGGGCTGGTGCTCATTCAAGAGCCATGTAAATATGTGGTGTGGGTAATGAAAGCGAGCAGGTAATTGCGGATGCCCGAGAGATCATACAACGAGCTTGTATCTTGATAAAGAAAAATATAAATTTTCTCCAAATTTCTTAGTAAAGATCTGGTAGCAGTGCTCATCACTGTTGACACAGACCCCAAACAGCTGGTCCCCGCATCAGCGTACTTTTCGGGATATGAAGCAACAGCGCGGAGGGTCTCCCCTGAACGCTCAATGTCAGACCATAAGATCATACTATTCGACATTAAGGATGGTAAAACGTTCCGCATGAAAATCAGGAATCCAAAAAGAGCAATCTGGCAGCTCTAACAGTCCAACCTGAGATAAAATCTGAGTAAGCTAAATGAGCGGAAGAAGGTTAGATCAGCGGTAAAAGTTGAACTTCTAACGGAAGGTCTCAATGAGATTATAACAGACGCCTACCACGCATATTGTTCAGAGAGGGAGATCCGTAGTGGAGTAAGAAACAAATAAGAACGTTGCAGTCGGTCGAAATCGACTGCGCAATACCCGTTCACGGTCTTACTTATTATTGCTATTTTCGAAAAATTTAGATTTTTGTAATTGGTGGGTGCGTAAGTGGACGCAGCCGATATTTGTCATCGCTTACTAAATTTGGTAACTGTAACTCTAAAATTTTGTGAGATATAGATTTTAGCGGCTTGCACACCCTAAGATATATGGACTTTATCGGTTTGCTACGCCCCCAGTGAGCGTATCCAACAATTTTTTTGCGATCTTGAAAGGATGACATTTGTATTATATCTGAAAAAAATGATGTAGGAAATGTATAGATTTTATTGATTTGCCACGCCTACAGTGGCCTTGAGCAAAAAAATAGGTAAAAATTATACCCTTTTTGGTTTTGTGTATGTATGTAACATGCAGAAGGAAGCAGAAGAAAGTCTGTCCGTCCGTCCGTGCGTCCGTCTGTCCGTCTGTATGAACACAGCGATTTCGGAAACTAGAATGCGAAAAAGAGCTACGCATATGAATGTGCATTTAAAATTATATGTATGTGTGCACACGTATGCAGAAAACGTCTGCGCTTGGCGCTTGCCACCATGTGGTTTGCCAATATACAATTACATCTTCTTTAATAACTTTTGTGTTTTATAACCAATTTTGATGAAATTGGTTTTAATGCATTCTTATTGAATATATTGACGAGCATCCTAATTCGTAAGAATTCGGGCTGTAAATGCAATTACAAATGTTTTTTTTTTATTAATAGGGGAAGATGGGGGAAGATATCCAAAATCCGAAACATCCTGCGTATCCCGTATGAGAACATATTAAACAAAATTTGGTGGCTCTAGCTCTTATAGTTTCTTAGATAGTTTCAAAAAACCGGATCAGAAAATCCGATAAATATCGATAATAAGAAAACGGGGAGGGTTATCGATATTTTGAAGTAGCCTTGATCTGCGTAAGGTATAGACGAACTTAAAAACCCAAACTTTAATCCCTAGCACTTATTGCAGCACTTACTGTCAAGTGGATTATCATTTTTATATCATTTCAAGACCTATGCTTCGGTGGGTACATAGATTCGATTGCCTGTGTTAAATCCTTAAATCTTTAATTCATAACTATCATACTTTTAGCTTAAAAGTTATTCAGGGATTCATTTGCCATAGTGGGGGCCAAGCGCTGCTGCTCAGTAAAGTTTGCAGCATGTGGCGTGTGTTTGGTCGTGTATGTGTGATTTTGTGTATGATATGAATGCAAAGGGATTTATATGTATTTAAAGACAGATCGCAGCTATGTTTACGATTTCTCCTAGTCGGGCACTTCCGACTAGACCAATGTTAATTGTTGTCTTTTGCTCATGCTGTAAATGACTTTAAACATTATTTATTTGGCAAGAAATACATACCTTATTAAGTGGGAAAGACAATAAGACAGCAGATTTATAAATAAAGATAACAAGGACAAATCAAATATTGAAATAATAATCGCAAAATCCTCAGCAGATTCTTTTACATAAAAGACGATATTGTGAGTAAGTATCACACTAGGTAAAAAAAAATTTATTTTGTATTGTTTACCAGGTAGGTAAACAAAAATTTGTATTTTGTATTGTTTACCAAACCTACTGTATATGATACATAGGGCCGCATGTAAGAAAAAACTACTTTCAATATTTTTAATTGGCATTTTTTAATTGCATATTTCCCTGGCGACACCGACGACGCTCCGCCGATGGAGATACAGCGGCTCGTCGACTTCTGCCGAAGGACGAACAAACCGCTAGTCATTGGCTGTGACTATCTGGGATAGTAGTGACGTCAACAAAAGGGGAGAATGCCTTCTTGAATATCTTTTGTGCAGTCAATGAGATGTATCAAATCGAGAGTGCAAACCCACGTTTATAAACGATATCAGGGAAGAGGTACTAGACCTCACACTGGTTAGCAGTTCTTTGTCCGATTTCATTACAAATTTGGCGGGTTACCGCTGAGGCCACTCTTTCGATCAGCAGCATTGCAGATTTGATCTCCCAGGCCAAGCGGAACTCCTTTTTAATTCTTTTAAACCAAAGAAAACAAATTGGGACTTGTACAAAGCCTTAGTGGCTTCAAAAGTTGATCAACTTGCTGCCAGCTTTAACTGCACGAGGGAGATAGAATTGGCTTCAAGACAACTTCAAGATGTGCATTTAACCTCCTACCATGATAGTGCGGTCCTAAAACCCCATCAGGTGAAACGTGAGGTTCCCTGGTGAGACTCATGGGACACATACAAATGCGCGCTCACTGAGAATAATAAGAACATTAGACGCGCCAAACGCGATACCTGGCGCACCTACTGCGAAAGTATCGAGTCACTTAAAGAAGCAGTAAGATTGCAAAAGGTATTGGCCAGAGGGTCATCTAATGGTGTGGGGCTCCTAAAAAGAACATGTATTTCTTACACAAAGGATTGCCGATAAACGCTAGAGCTACCGCTTCAGGTGCATTTCCCTTGTTCTGTTAAAAACCCGGAAAATCACTGTAATGATGGGAATACTGAACCACCATCTAGACGTGATTACAGTCTGTCGGGTGTTATCTTCGACGTTGACAAACCCCTTCAAAACACCGTTGGCCGACCAGATATTTCTGGCCCTGCTGCAACACAGCCTAGAAGATATACTTAGTCCACTAATTGGTCTACTTAGGGCGAGCTTCACTTGGGGGTACATTCCGCTATCTTGAAGGGAGGTAAATGTGGTTTTTTATTCCCAAGCAAGGGAACAGTCCCTTGGATCAACCTATGTCGTATAGGCCAATTAGCCTTACACCCTTCCTGCTTAAGACCGCATAACGCCTGTTGGACTTGCATATCCGGTGTAGATTGCAAGATACCAATCCCCTGCACCATACAATTCGCCTACATCAAAGGCAGATCGACAGAGGTTGCTCTACATCGAGCGGGGATTCTGTCCCCCCTTCTTTGGTCCCTAGCAAACAGACATGGAAACCCAATGAAGAAGAAAGGGGGAAGAAGGCTACAGGCGCGCTTTATGCATCTCAAAAGATTCTGAGTAGTACATCCGTGCAAGCATCTGCCATTGGCTCCAAAAATGTCCTGGCAACCAGGGAAGTACTAGATGATCTAAGCACTGCTAGATCAGAGCACATCTTCTGGGTTTGCATCACCTTTAATTACCGTATTCTTTATAAGCTACCACACAATAGTAACTAGCAAGTCTAAAGTAAAAAACGACGGCTTCAGTTTGACGATATTTTTTTTTTTCAACGTTTGAAATGCATTTTTCGCTTACCGTATGTACTGCGCTTGGCGGGTGCAGCAAAACTAACTCACATACATATTTAGGTTTAGTTCGTTTGTTAAGGTAAAACGTGTTTTCTATACGTCATCATACAGTTTACTGTACCGCATTCTAAACGATATTAACTTTTAAACTTCAATTCTTTACTTAGGCCTCTGAACATTTTTCTTTTGTATCGTTGATGCCTTTTCACAACGCTGTTGCTGTTTCATTTAACAGGTGTTTCATTCTAAGTTCCTAAGTTGATCTCATTTGACCCCCCCGTAAATTGTTTTGTTATTTTACAAGCTTGCTTTACTCGCAGCATTTCTTCACTTAGCGGCGCTTCGCTTTCACCTATCTTTTATACATACAGACTTACATAGCCAACTTGACATATTTATATACTGCGCTGGCTGTTGTTGTACGTCGGTTTTTTTTATACCCTGAACACATTGAAAGCAGCGATTTCGGAAACTACGATATCTCGAAACCTTAACATTACGACTATAGATTCCCCCAAGCCATACGCAGAACAAGTTTATCATAGTTTTTCGCTATCTTGCCTCGTTTCATTATTATCGACAAAAATCGATTTTAAGACTTGATTTTTTTAGCCGCAAAAGGTACCTCAGATATCGGGGGAGGGGCATGCATCCAGAAGATGTAAATAGAAGAGCGTTAGAGTACACCGAAACTGTGTCCCCCGTGGCGAGAGTCGAGGGTCAAACAGCGAGCGGTAGCAAGCGACCGCTGCACTAGACCTCGCGAAACATTGAGCTGAAGACGCTGCTAAAGAGGAAAAACAGCAGAGTTGAAATCGCGACAAACGGGCAAGGACCGCACCGAAGCTCCAAAAGGTCCCAGGTATTATATGCCAATGCAACCAAGGCCGTCAGGGTAGCCTATGGCAGGGGACTACCACTACCACTACTACGGCGAGCGTGCTGACGATAAAGAGCTGGACGACGAACAGGCACTCACCAACGATGTATCAGAGGCGGATTTCTCGTTCACGGAAAGTGAGCCAGAAATCTAAGACGTGCACCAGTGTGGCACAAATCAACCTACACCGCACGAGGGCAGCTTTGGCTGTCATCGGCAAGTTAGTTACCAGGCTAGGCTGGGGCTGGTGCTCATCTAAGAGCCATGTAAATATGTGGTGTGGGTAATGAAAGCGAGCAGGTAGTTGCAGATGCCCGAGAGATCATACAAAGAGCTTATATGTTGATTAAGAAAAATATAAATTTTCTGTGTTTCTCCAAATTTCTTAGTAAAGATCTGGTAGCAGTGCTCATCACTGTTGACACAGACCCCAAACAGCTGGTCCCCGCATCAGCGTACTTTTCGGGATATGAAGCAGCAGCGCCGCCCGGTGAGGTACAATCTCTGGTGGATTACTGCAACAGGAAGAGATTGCCATTGCTGCAGGGATGCGACGCTTACGCGCAGAATACAGTTTGGGGCAGCACTGACGACAAGAGCAGTGGCGAGGACCTGCTGAACTATATCTTTGAAAGGGACCTTACCATCTTTAATCTGGGGTCAAAGCCTACCTTTATCCCCATCATTACAGGGGTTTTCCGGGTTTTTAACAGAACCAACGAAATGCACCTGAAGCAGAAGCTCTAGCGTTTCTCGTCGATCCTGTGTGTAAGAACCATATGTTCTTTTTAGGAGCCCCACTCCACACTTTCGCAGTAGGTGCGCCAGGTATCGCGTTTGGCGTGTCTAATGTTCTTATTATACTCAGTGAGCACGTATCTGTATTTGTCCCATGAGTCTCTATTTGACTTGGCCCTGCTAAAGAGCCGTCTGACCTTCCTTTGATTTGCCAGGCTCGCTCCACCAGGGAACCTCACGTTGCGCCTGATGGAGTCTTAGGGCCGCACTATCATGGTAGGAGGTTAAAAACACATCTCCCCTTGGAGTTAAAGCTGGCAGCAAGATGATCAACTTTTGAAGTCACCAAGGCTTTGTACAAGTCGCAATTTGTTTTCTTTGGGTTAAAAGAATTGGAAAGGAGTTCCGCTTGGCCTGGGAGATCAAATCTGATGTGCTGGTGATCTGAAAGAGTGGCCTCAACGGTAACCCGCCAAATTTTTAATGAAATCGAGTGATGTCAAGTACCTCTTCCCTGATAGCGTTTATAAAAGTGGGTTGGCACCCTCTATTTCATACATCTAATTGCCTACACAAAAGATATTCAAGAAAACACGTACCCCTTTTGTTGACGTCACTACTACCCCAGATAGGGGAAGTGCCTTACCCCTTTATCCAGGAGAATAGCTGCGCGAGGCGCTCCAACTAATCGGTCATATAACAACTTACATGAGCTCCAACTTAATCCTTGGACTTGGCAACCAATCAACCATAGCTCTTGGAGGACAGCCAGATTGACATTTCGCTCGGTGAAAATCCTGCTTATGGTGGCCGACGCTCCTCTAGCGTGGTGGAGGTTCGCCTGCACCAGCACCTTAATTGTGCTCATTTCTCCTTCGCGGAGTTTTGGACAAGGCAACCGCTTTGGCCTTGTCGGAAGTCGTTCCCACGAACACCTTTCGGTAGCTTGGACGGTTTGTACCTTTGTGCTAGCACCTTAATTGTGCTCATTTCTCCTTCGCTTTGCTCCGCTGTCAGAGGTGACGATCTATCAGTCACGCTGAAACCAAGCTTGACACCGCTCGCCATCCGACTGTACGATTGCACTGTCGACTCTGAATGAGTATTTTTCGGTTTCTTTGACAAACCGAGTTCCGGAGACTTTTCGTCTGAGCGACCCCTTTTGAACTTTGCAGCTTTCAGAGCAGTTGCTCTGGGGAGCTCTTTGGCGATAGCTGCCTTAAACAGCTTCTTTTCGTGATTTTTCATCTTATTAAAGGCGATCTCAGGGTCTAAATGTAGACGTGCTACCTAAGTGCCTGCATCCGTCCGTCCGGATCTCTGAGAGATCTCAGTGGATGCGTCGTCGAGATCGGTGAGTGGGACGCCAGAGACCAATGCCTCTATCGGACCCTGCCGAGACAAACTTTTTTTTCGAGGGGAAAGTGGCACACTCTAACTTTTTATCCAAGGAAGTTGGTGCTCTTTCCGGATCCTCCCCTTGGTGGCCAACATCACCGCTTGGGAGGGTGGAGGCTGGCAGCCCTACAGCTGCGGTGCCAGGCATAGCCCGTCTAAAAATAAAACTAGGAGGTCGAAAAATAAAACTTGAGGGCGACAGGTATCTAGAGTCCGCATAGAATACTCGGCCGAGCACCCCCTCGGTCATGAATCCTTCAGCATATGCTGTTCCACCTTGGATTGGGGTAATTTGCTGAAGAGTTGTCTTCTCTTTGCCCGACTACCATTAGTCAGCACCCTTGGCAAAGACATGACCACGCCAAGGATCTGCTTCCAGCCGCCCTCACGAGGAGAGTATAGTCGCACTTCTAACAGAGTGTGCAGATACGGTGCGTATTATTCAAGTAATAATTACACGTTAGTCCCCTTGCACACCAGTTAGCTGACGGCATTGGGTCATTAATAACTGGTATTATTTACCCATTTAATCAGTATACTACCTATGTTGTACGGAAACATTTGAGGAGAGCTTCGATAAAAAGTCATTGCCGTGCACTTAGAGCAATTAAGGTTTAGTAGATTATCTTAACACAAGGATTCAAAGGCGTCAAGATCGGCTTGTAAGAGATTACTCGAAACCATTTTCTTAAATCTAAAGCATAATTTCACATCATCGGTATACATTAGTACTCGGGAATGTAAAATTACCGAGGGAAGGTCATTGATTAAAACAGTAAACATAAGCGAACCAAGATGACTACCCTGCAGAACACCTGATGTCACCCTGATTCAGTTAAAATAATCATTTCTAATTTTCATCATTTCATTTTTTCACAGTACCTGAGCACACAGGTAGGAACACCAGCAGAACCAGGTGACGACACTGGTTTGATTGGACTAATGATAGGACTCAAAATTAAGTTTGACGAGTGTAACCGATGTGGACAATGCTGATTTTTCTTAGTGGATGTGGAATAAGTAGTTTGAAAAAATGTTGCGAACAGATAGGCGACGCCCTATTCAGTTTGTGCACTCGCGTTTTCAAAGCTTATTTTAGAAGGCAAAATAGACAGCTGTCGTTTAGAATTAACATACCTAAAAAATTGCTGTGGGTTTTGTGAAAACTGAAGCCGACAACGGCGATGATAATTTTTGTAGCACACGAGAGTAAGTTTAGAGAAGTTACATCTGGCCACTGCATAATGGGAAAAATCACCAGGATTTCCCGATTTCTTCAATTTCTTACACAAAAAAAGTTTAATGGCTACATCAATATCTGCACAATTGTACAATTGGGACCTGTTGATATGTTGAATAAGTTAATTAAGCTTAACAAAATCAGCCTTACAAAAACAAAGAGAACGATCCGCATGTTTTCGTCCAGCAATAGGCACGGGAGCAGGTATATCAATGAACAGATCCAGAGTAGGATGAAAAGGGACCTCAGGTCTAAAAAGGGGGTCAAACCTGCGAACAACATTGCTGGAGGAACGAGGGTAGACGAGTCGGACAAAACGTCTGATTTGGCTTCCTCCGATCTTACACATTCGGTAACCGAACTTGTGTCAACATCAGATCTCGAAGCTACAGGAGTAGCAAACGAAATAAGCTGTTGAGTGACCAGAGTAGTGGGCTGCTGACTCGTATTCGGAGGCTGAAGGGTGCTGGGCATCGGCAGATCACGAGGAGCGGACTTCTTGCGCCTAAGAGACTCACTCAATAGATTTAAAACATTGAATTGAGTATCCATGGCTCCGCAAGCATCCGCCACTAGCACTAAGTAGCCCGCACATTTTGAATGTACAACGTTATCACAAAGCCATTAGGGTATTGTATTAGATTGTATACCAATGAACTGCTTTTGGCAAGCTTTTTTAAAACATACAATTTGGTAGCTCATTTTATTGAAACAAATTCCGTAAAATAATTATTACCACTGAACCAACGCATGCGAAGAGAAAATTGGACAGTTAGAATAAATGCTTAAGAGTCTTACAGAAGCAGTACAATTAGGCAACTGAGCGTAGGTAAAACAAGTCAGATGGCTCTAGTTTGCCCGACTCGGAGATCCCTGAACCCAGCGACGAGCTTTCGTTAAAGGCATTTAAGTCACTTTGCATATAATATAATTTAAAACACGGCATGCACTCGTGACACGACCACGGAAAAGCCAACAGTGAATAAATTAATAATTCAAAATAAATAACAATCGCCGGTTGTTTCGAAAAAAATTTAAAAATAAAACGAAAGAGCTCACATACATACATATATTCTCCGTTAGCACTAAGAACAAACCCAGCAAATGCTGTTCATGCTCAAATCGACTAACTCGCTCGATCCTCATAAAGTAAACGGTACGATTACTCTCTTTCTCGCTGAGATAGTGAGCGAAATGAGGACGCAAGCAATGTCGAAGTTGCTGTGGGATCTACCACACAGAAAATGAGTGTTACACTCTTTTGTTCTCTATAAGTTATTTGGTTAATGCTTAAACTAAGTATAAATTGATGTAGCTGCAACTTAGCGGGGTGTATCTTTTAATCGGGGACTTTAATTGAAGCTATTAAGTTCACAGCTTCTGATATTATTAAATAATTTTGACAATACCATGTTCTAGATTTTTACCTGAATGAACACTTCACATATTTTTTCAGGAAATAAACTATGATTCACCAGAGGAGGAGTATCTGTAATTACCGAAAAGGGGGACATAACTACATCTTATCTACTAATACAACGTGCCCATATTTCTGATTCTGGGAAGTATTCATGCTTGCCATCAAACGCTAATTCCAAATCAGTTGATGTTCACATATTAAATGGTAAAACGATTCTGTAAAGTTTTTTCTTTTTAAAATAAATTGGCTTTGCTTTCTTTGAATACAGGAGATCACCCGGCGGCAGTGCAAAGAGCAAACACATGCATAGGCCTAAGTTTAAATGCTTTAGTACTAATTATGATATTGGTGCATATTTAGGTAATTAAGGTAAAAAAAAATGTTTTATTTGTAAATAAATGTATTTAACATAATTATCCATATGACTCAAAAATAATAATAAATAAATAACCAAGTATGATATTTAATGCTACAATCAGTGCCTTGATCACGTGCCAGTGCAGATATACACGGGGAATGACTCGAAATAACACATCCCGGTGTTTCAGTTTAGAGTGTACAATTTATTGCAAAAATATATTAACTTACTACTAGACTAGTTTAGAAACATATAGCATGTCTGTATACATCAGGTAGGTGACAGGAGGCAGGAACATGATAGTTTGAATCTGTGCAGTAGTTAGATTGTCTGAATGTGTGTTTGCTTAGGCTGACAAAAGTGTTACATCAATTTCTTAGTGTCTAAGCAGAAATAATTACAGTTCTAACTGAATCTATCTATCTTCAGACTGATAACCATATTTAGTCATTGGAAATTTCGCACATTTACAACCAGAGGATATTTATATTTATGGAAATTTAAAAGATTCAATAGTGCCCTTAGTGCGTTTATCCCCCACTATGGGAAACTCCTTCCTGAATAACTTCTCACTTAACCGAATGAAATGTGTAGGACATCAAAAGAGCGTCCAAGTGTAAGTACACACAAAACCGCAAGGCTGTAGTAATTGAATTGAGCTTTTATCATATATGGGACGATTGGGCGGAGGTCTCCAAACAGGGAAATATTTTTGATCTGCGTATGCTTTACGAGAATATACCAACCTAAATTAGTGGCTCTAACTCTTATTGTTTCTAATGATAACAGTCAACAATAACATGGCTCTAGTCGGGAGTGCCCGACAAGGAGATACCTTGAACCCAGCAGAGAGCTGGTGTTACATACATTTAATTACACCCCTCTGCATTCGTACACAAGACACCACAGCTGCCCTTAGTTAAATAAAACACAAATAATTAAAAACAATTAATTCTCGAGCCTCGCGCTCGCTATTAATATATTTAGTAGTAATAGTATTTCTTGCAAAATTTTCACAAATAAGAAAAGTATATCTTTCAAATGTTGGTTGCAGTTGATCTAAGAAGGATTTTTGAGAGTGTACATGCCAAATACCGATTTTTTCCAGCATTAAGTTGCACTTGGACCAATGAGTGTGCTAAGTTTGAATTTAAAAATAATTAATAAACGGTACGAAAACTTGGTTGACACGGCGAGATTCAAACTCGCGTCTGATAGCCCGCCAGGCAACACCTCTACCACCGAGCTACAGCAGCATTTTAATTGTCTCTATCAAAATCTGAGCCAAGAAAATAGCACACATTCACAAACAACCACATTAGAATGCCAAAAAGAGCTCACGCATATAAATGTGCATATAAAATTATATGTATATGTGCACAAGCATGCTGAAAACGCCTGCGTTTGGCGCTTGCCACCACAAATACATTTTCTGTAATAACTTAACTTAGTCTGCGTATCTTTAACAATATTAAACAAAATTTGGTGGCTCTGGCTCTTATAGTTGCTGAGATATGCTCAAGCAGCTGCGCTTGGCCTCTATGGAAAGTTAATTCTTAAATAACTTCGAAACTAAGAATGTAATCGTTATGAAATCTGTGTACGAACCAAAGTGCAAGTCTGTTGTACTCGATTTGCGATTTTTTTGATTTTTTTTGTATTGGGGGAGAATGGGGAGAGGTATCCAAAATACATCCGAAATATTCATAAACTGCTTATTCTTTACGAGAACATATAGAACCAAATTTGGTGGCTCTAGCTCTTATAGTTTCTGAGATGTGCTCAAAAATCCGGGTCAAAAACCGATAAACACTGATTATAAGAAAACGGGGCCAGTTATCGAATATTTGAAATAAACTTTTACATACATTTGCACAAAACCCTTATACCCTTATTACCCATTTCCAATGGGTTCAGGGTATTAAAAACTATGTCAAAATGGGCAAGTTTCCGACAATTCAAATACGCTTGATGTGCATATGGCTTATTTCAGCTCTCTAACTCTCATAGATCGACGCTTTCATACAGACAGATGCACAGCTGGTGATAATGTATACGATACTAAGAAATTTATAATTTTTAGTCTCTCGACATCTTAACTGTTTAAAATTAAAGAAAACTGCTAATACGAATCAAAACGACAAAATAATTTGCTTAAAATAAGGTATACTTATAGACTCAAATCTTTGCTTTGAAGACTTACATTTAGTTTTATACCCTGAACCGATTAAAAAAGGTGTACAGAGGGTATAATGTTTTTGGGCAGAAGGCAGAAGGAGGCATCTTCGACCCCATAAAATATATTTATTCTGCTTTCGAGACAGATGTCAGATGACAGATGACGGAATATGGACGGAAATTAGCAGAGAAAATATATGTGCCCTTGTGGTCGCTTTCCTGGATACACAGAAGTCACTGAACCGTGCATATTGCGTACAACAACGCACTTTGTGATACCCGCAGATATAATTAGCCCAAAGAATATCCAGTGGGCCATAGCATCGTTTGCGAGCTACAAGTACTGAGTTAGACGGAATATTCCCAGGCATTCTACGGATGACCAAGCATGTCTCATATTTTGCTACTTGCCTGTAGCCTGCAAGTGCAATCACATGTAGCCGAAAGACTGACCGATAAGCCTGGGCTCTTTCTGCGCTGCTAACCATGGAGCCAAATCAGCACGCGTGCACAAAAGCGAGATCGGTAGCAACCATCGAGAGAGCACACACTATCCACAATATGCCGTGGAAGCATTTCTGGACATCTCTGGAGCATTAAAAATGTGTCGACAGTAGCATTATTGCGAATCCTATGGAACTTAGTGGTTGATGGACTATTGAAGGAATTACGAAGGAAAGCCCCTAAGCTAACTGCCTATGCGGACGACATAACCAAATTGATCACGGGAAAATATCCATCGACTATTAGCTCAATCATAGACTGCACGTTGAAAGCGATACCAAGACCGACCTCATTCTCGTTACTAAGAGATACAAGAAACCGCGGTGAAACCCGCCAAAGGCTAATGGTGTACCGCGTACACTACAGAAATCCATAAAATATCTCAAAGTTTTTCTGGATAGCAAACAGACATGGAAACCTAATGAAGAAGAAAGGGGGATGAAGGATACATGCGCGCTTTATGCATCTCAAATGAAGATGATCAGTACATGGGGCCCCTCACCACGACTGATGCATTGCATAGTCATCTCGGTAGTGCGACCGATCCTACTCTACGGCATCCTGGTACGGAGAAATCCACATACCTTAAGGTGATGGAAAGGACCCAACCGCAAGCACTCGTCTGCATCACGGGGGCGTTGAGGTCCACTCCAACTAAGACCCTAGAAACACTAATGTGTCTCAACCCCCAGACAGAAGACAGCCCAGCGTCTCTGCGCAACTGGATATGTATCCATCCATGCCATGTGACAATCCAAAGCTTTGGACATAGCTCGGTTGGTAGGGAAATGCAGAGTAGTACGGACAATATGAATCCCCGAACTAATATCAAAGGAACCAACATGCAATCCACATATTCACGCAAGGCTCAAAAATAGATTCCGGAGTCGGAGCAGCGGTGTACTGTTCAAAGCCAGAACTCAGGCTGCCGTACAAACTGGCCGAACACTGCAGCATATTCCAGGCGCAAGTCCTCCCGATATGGAAGGCAGAAGAAGTAGCCGAAGCGCTACGTCAAAGATAGAAAATTATACAAAAATCCGTGCAAGCATCTTTAAGCACTGCTAGAACTGTGCACATCTTCTGGGTTTGCATCACCTTTAATTACCGTATTCTTTATAAGCTACCACACGATAGTAACTAGCAAGAGTAAAGAAAAAGACGACGGCTTCAGTTTGACGATGTTTTTTTTTCAACGTTTGAAATGCATGTAACGCTTACCGTATGTACTGTGCTTGGCGGGTGCAGCAAAACTAACTCACATACATATTTAGGTTTAGTTCGTTTGTTGTTTGTTTGGTAAAACGTGTTTTCTATAGGTCTGTATTTCGTTTATATTCCGATCAATTCGAATTGTTATCTGCAAATTTACCCTTATTGTCCTGATGCAATTGTGTTTCTCCATACAGTTTGCTGTACCGCATTCTAAAAGATATTAATTTTTAAACGCTTTATAATAATAAATCACTCTGATTACCACCAAACAAATACATTTTTTTTTTTGTTGTCGCACATTTAAATCTTAACTTAGGCTTTTGAACATTTGTTTTTGTATCGTTGATGCCTTTTCCCAACGCTGTTGCTGTTTCATTTAGCAGGTGTTTCATTGTTCGTAAGTTGATCTCATTTGACCCCCCGTAAATTGTTTTGTTATTTTACAAGCTTGCTTTACTCGCAGCATTTCTTCACTTAGCGGCGCTTCGCTTTTACCTATCTTTTATACATACAGAATTACATACCCAAGTTGACATATTTATATACTGTGCTGGCTGTTGTTGCACAACGTCTGTATTGGTTTTTTTTTATACCCTGAACACATTGAAAGCAGCGATCTCGGAAACTACGAAATCTCGAAACCTTAACATAACGACCATAGATTCCCCTAATCCATACGCAGAAGAAGTTTATCATATTTTTTCGCTATCTTGCCTCGTTTCATTATTACGACAAAAATCGATTTTAAGACTTGCTTTTTTTAGCCGCAAAAAGAAGCTCAGATATCTGGGGAGCGGCATGCATCCCGAAGAGGTAAAGAGAAGAGAGTTAGGGTACAGGGCCGAAACTGTGTCCCCCGTGGCGAGAGTCGAGGGTCAAACAGCGGGCGGTAGCAAGCGACCGCTGCACCAGACCTCGCCAAACATTGAGCTGAAAACGCTGCTTAGGAGGAAAAACAGCAGAGGTGATATCACGACAAACAGGCAAGGACCGCACCGAAAAATGAGCCTAAGAAGCATTGTCCTCACCGCGAACGAGAGCGCGATGATTAGCGAAATGCGGAAGGGCTGGACCACCAGACTGTATTTCAACAGCATGCGCCTTAAGCCAGGCCTAATCATCGTGGAGTGTAGGGACGAGAAGGTATGCTGGTTAGCTACCGTTTCGGGTATCTCATATGTCTTCTGCAAAAGATAAAGAGTGCAGTAGAGGCAGAAGAAGAAGAGATGCCGGACAAAGTTGGGATCAACAACGACCTTGCCAGCAGCAACTGCCCAGCTCGGGATGTGATCGCCGCATGGAAGCTGAGGCTCTGGTGTTTGTGGAGTCAGAGATGGACAACACGTCATTATGGGGCCTGGACCTCGACGCTCTAAGAGTGTGCAGCGATGGCGAGCGTGCTGACGATAAAGAGCTGGACGACGAACAGGCGCTCACCAACGATGTGTCAGAGGCGGATTTCTCGTTCACGGAAAGTGAGCCAGAAATCTAAGACGTGCACCAGCGTGGCACAAATCAACATACACCGCACGAGGCCAGCTTTGGCTGTCATCGGCAGGTTAGTTACCAGGCTAGGCTGGGGCTGTGGTGTGGGTAATGAAAGCGGGCAGGTAATTGCAGATGCCCGAGAGATCATACAAAGAGCTTATATCTTAATAAAGAAAAATATACATTTTCTGTGTCTCTCCTAATTTCTTAGTAAGCAGTGCTCATCACTGTTGACACAGACCCCAACCAGCTTGTCCCCGCATCAGCGTACTTTTCGGGATATGAAGCAGCAGCGCCGCCCGGTGAGGTACAATCTCTGGTGGATTACTGCAACAGGGAGAGATTGCCATTGCTGCAGGGATGCGACGCTAACGCGCAGAACACAGTTTGGGGCAGCACTGACGACAAGAGCAGGGGCCAGGACCTGCTGAACTATATCTTAGAAACGGACCTTACCATCTTTAACCTGGGGTCAAAGCAAACTGGCAACTCTAACGGTCCAAACTGAGATTAAATCTGAGTAAGCTAAATGAGCGAAAGTAAGTTAGATCAGCGGTAAGAGATGAACCTCTAACGGAAGGTCTCAATGAGATTATAACAGACGCCTACCACGCATATTGTTCAAAGAGGGAGACCCGTAGTGGAGTAAGAAACAAATAAGAACGTTGCAGTCGGTCGAAACCGACTGCGCAATACCCGTTCACAGTCTTACTTATTATTGCTATTTTCAAAAAATTTAGATTTTTGTAATTGGTGGGTTCGTAAGAGGGCGTAGCCGATATTTGTCATCTCTATATTTAGAGGAGGTCATCAAGAAACTGCTTACTAAATTTGGTACCTCTAACTAAAAAATTGTGAGAGATATGGATTTTAGCGGCTTACACACCCCAAGATATATGGACTTTATCGGTTTGCTACGATCTTGAAAGGATGTCACTAGTATTATATCTGAAAAAAATTATGTAGCTAGCTTTAAAACCGAGGGAAATATATAGATTTTATCGATTTGCCTCGCCAACAGTGGGCTTGAGCAAAAAAATGGTTATAAAGGGTATAATCGTTTAGTGCAAGTGTATGTGACAGGCATACATCCGTCTGTTTGAACGCAGCGATTTCGGAAACTAAAATAGCTAGAAACCTAATCTTTTCGACTATAGATTCTCCTAAGTCATACACAGAACAAGTTTATCATAATTTTTCGCTATCTTGCCCCGTTTCATTATTATCGACAAAAATCGATTTTACGACTTGGTTTTCTTAGCCACAAATGGTACCTCAGACATCTGGGGAGGAGCATGTGTCCAGAAGAGCGTTAGAGGTCAGGGCCAAAACTGTGTCCCCCGTGGCGAGAGCCGAGGGCGAAGCAGCGACTGGTAGCAAGCGGCCACTGCCACAGATCTTGCAAATCATTGAGCTGAAGACGCTGTCAAAGAGGCCAACGAGCAGAGGTGAAAACCGCACAAAGCTCTAAAAGGACTCAGCTGTCTTAGGCCATCAGGGTAGCGATAAAGTCAGAGGCCAACTCAACGAGCCAATTGTCCTAAGGAGAGCTCACCGCAAACGAGGGCGCGATGATTAGCGGAATGCAGAATGGCTGAGTCGAAAAGGGGGTCTGTCTAAGACAAACGCCAGCAAATTTGCTGCTGGCAAGGACCACACTATCTGCAACCCACAATGTAACAAATAAGATGGCTCTAGTCGGGAGTGCCCGACTATTAGATAATAACGGTACAGCGAGTTGTGAAATTTTCGCGAAATAGTCGCAAAAAAGAAACAATATCTATCAATATTTCCGGTATTTTCCGGAATATTCCGATATAAGGTTAAAAAAAAAAATAGAACGACAACTCTGGTGACATAGCGTGATTCGAACTCGCTCCTGATAGTCCGCTAGGCAACACCTATACCTCCGAGCTACAACAGCATTTTAATTGTGTATGTCGAAATTGGACATAAGAAAATAGCACACATGTACAAAATATCGCATTAGAATTCGAAAAAGAGCTCACGCATATGAATGTGCATATAAAATTATATGTATGTGTGCACAAGCATGCAGAAAACGTCTGTGCTTGGCGCTTGCCACCAAGTGGTTTGCCACTATACAACTACATCTTTTTTAATAACTTCTGTGTTTTATAACCAATTTTGATGAAATTGGTTTTAATGCATTCTTATTGAACAACAGTACATTTATATATTGACGAGCATCCTAATTCGTAAGAATTCAAGCTGTAAATGCAATTACAAATGTTTTTTTTCCAAAATCCGAAATATTGATAACCTGCGTATCCTTTATGAGAACATATTAAACAAAATTTGGTGGCTCTAGCTCTTATAATTTCTGAGATATGCTTAAAAAACCGGATCAGAAAAACCGATAAGTATCGATAATAAGAAAACGGGGAGGGTTATCGATAGACGAACTTAAAAACCCAAACTTTAATCCCTAGCACTTATTGCAGCACTTACTGTCAAGTGGATTATCATTTTTATATCATTTCAAAACTAATGCTTCGGTGGGTACATAGATTCGAATGCCTGTGTTAAATCCATAAATCTTTAATTCATAACTATCATACTTTTAGCTTAAAAGTTATTCAGGGATTCATTTGCCATAGTGGGGCCAAGCGCTGCTGCTCAGTAAAGTTTGCAGCATGTGGCGTGTGTTTGATCGTGTATGTGTGATTTTGTGTATGATATGAATGCAAAGGGATTTTTATGTATTTAACGACAGATCGCAGCTATGTTTAGGATTTCTCCTTGTCGGGCACTTCCGACTAGACCAATCTTAACTATTGTCTTTTGCTCATGCTGTAAATGACTTTAAACATTATTTATTTGGCAAGAAATACATACCTTTTTAAATGGGAAAGACAATAAGAGAGCAGATTTATAAATAAAGATTACAAGGACAAATCAAATATTGAAATAATAATCGCAAAATCCTCAGCAGATTCTTGTACATAAAATACGATATTGTGAGTAAGTACGATACGTAGATGACACTAGGAAAAACAAAAATGTATTTTGTATTGTTACCAGACTTGTCCTTAAGAACACGGCACTTAAGGAAAAGAGCAGCGACGATCCTCTACGTGAGACGCTCCAGCAACAGTCGCAGTGCCGGCTGCTGCTGCCCCAACATCAAACACGGAACCTGGCTCGGGTTCCTCCACTAGCTTGGTTGCTGGGCTTGCTAATGGTTCGACCTGTGATCAGGTTCCCGGAGTGGCTGCTTTGCAATCACGGCAGGTCGTGGTCGCCTCATCTAGCAGAGGCGCTGGTCTCGCTAGGGGTGCGGTCCGCGGTCGGATCTCGAGCGCAAGCAAACCGGGGCCGCAGCAACAGCAATTGGCAGCTAGCAAGGCGCAAAGTACAATGAGGTGCAAAGCGTCCAAGCTACCGAAGGGTGTTCGTGGGAACGACTCCCGACAAGGCAAAAGCGGTTGCCTTGTCCAACACTCCGCGAAGGAGATGAGAAGAGCACAACCAAGGTGCTTCTGGTGAGCCTGCACCACGCTAGATGAGCGTCGGCCACCTTGTGCAGGATTATCGCAGAGGAAAACATCAACCTGGCTCGCCTCCAAGAACCATGGTGGATTGGTGGCCAAGTCCGAGTATTAAGTTGCGGCTCATGTAAGGTGTTATATGATCGATTGGGTGGAGTGCCTCGCGCAGCTATCCTTCTGGATAAAAGCGTAAAGCACTTTCCTCTTACAAACTTTATCTCCAGGGACCTAGTTTCGTCAACCATTGGGGTGGCAACGGCAGAAGGAGCGAAGGAATTTGTAGCGGCGTCTGCATATTTCCCCGGCGACACCGACACCGACACCACACCGCCGATGGAGGTACAGCGGCTCGTCGACTTCTGCCGAAGGACGAACAAACAGCTGGTAATTGGCTGTGACGACAACGCCCATCACACTATCTGGGGTAGTATTGACGTCAACAAAAAGGGGTGAATGACTTCTTTAATATCTTTTGTGCAGTCAATGAGATGTATCAAATAGAGGGTGCAAACCCACTTTTATAAACGCTATCAGGGAAAAGGTACTAGACATCACTCTGGTTAGCAGTTCTTTGTACGATTTCATTAAAAATTTGGCGGGTTACCGCTGAGGCCACTCTTTCGATCAGCAGCACTGCAGCTTTGATCTCCCAGGCCAAGCGGAACTCCTTTCCAATTCTTTTAAACCAAAGAAAACAAATTGGGACTTGTACAAAGCCTTAGTGGCTTCGAAAGTTGATCCACGAGAGAGATAGAATTGGCGTCAAGACAACTTCAAGATGTGCTTTTAACCTCCTACCATGATAGTGCGGTCCTAAGACCCCATCAGGCGAAACGTGAGGTTCACTGGTGAGACTCATGGGACACATACAGATTCGCGCTCACTGAGTATAATAAGAACATTGGACGCGCCAAACGCGATACCTGGCGCACCTACTGCGAAAGTGTGGAGTCACTTCCAGAAGCAGCGAGATTGCAAAAGGTATTGGCCAGAGGGTCATCTAATGGTGTGGGGCTCCTTAAATTAACATGTGGTTCTTACACACGGGATCGACCCGAAACGCTAGAGCTACTGCTTCAGGTGCATTTCCCTTGTTCTGTTAAAAACCCGGAAAATCCCTGTAATGATGGGGATACTGAACCACCATCTAGACGTGGTTACAGTCTGTCGGGTGTTATCTTCGACGTTGACAAGGTCAGGTGGGCAATTAAATCATTTGCTCCATTCAAAATCCCGTGGGCCGACCAGATTTTCCCGGCCCTGCTTCAACACAGCCTAGAAGATATACTTAGTCCACTAATTGGTCTACTTAGGGCGAGCTTCACTTGGGGGTACATTCCGCTATCTTGGAGGGAGGTAAATGTGGTTTTTATTCCCAAGCAAGAAAACCGTCCCTTGGATCAACCTATGTCGTATAGACCAATTAGCCTTACATCCTTCCTTCTTAAGACCGCAGAACGACTGTTGGACTTGCATATCCGGTGTAGATTGCAAGATACCAATCCCCTGCACCATACACAATTCGCCTACATCAAAGGCAGATCGACAGAGGTCGCTCTACATCGAGCGGGGGTTCTGTCTCCCTTCTTTGGTCCCTAGCAAACAGACATGGAAACCAAATGAAAAAGAAAAGGGGGAAGGTGATGGAAAGGACCCATCGGCAAGCACTCGTCTGCATCACGGGGGCATTGAGGTCCGCTCCAACTAAGACCCTAGAAACACTAATGTGTCTCTACCCCCAGACAGAACACAGCTCAGCGTCTCTGCGCAACTGGATTTGTATCCATCCATGCCATGTGCCAATCCAAAGCTTTGGACATAGCTCGGTTGGTAGGGAAATGCAGAGTAGTACGGACAATATGATTCCCCGAACTAATATCAAAGGAACCAACATGCAATCCACATATTCACGCAAGGCTCAAAAATAGATTCCGGAGTCGGAGCAGCGGTGTACTGTTCAAAGCCAGAACTCAGGCTGCCGTACAAGCTGGCCAAACACTGCAGCATATTCCAGGCGCAAGTCCTCCCGATATGGAAGGCAGAAGAAGTAGCCGAAGCGCTACGTCAAAGATAGAAAATTATACAAAAATCCGTGCAAGCATCTTTAAGCACTGCTAGAACTGTGCACATCTTCTGGGTTTGCATCACCTTTAATTACCGTATTCTTTATAAGCTACCACACGATAGTAACTAGCAAGAGTAAAGAAAAAGACGACGGCTTCAGTTTGACGATGTTTTTTTTTCAACGTTTGAAATGCATGTAACGCTTACCGTATGTACTGTGCTTGGCGGGTGCAGCAAAACTAACTCACATACATATTTAGGTTTAGTTCGTTTGTTGTTTGTTTGGTAAAACGTGTTTTCTATAGGTCTGTATTTCGTTTATATTCCGATCAATTCGAATTGTTATCTGCAAATTTACCCTTATTGTCCTGATGCAATTGTGTTTCTCCATACAGTTTGCTGTACCGCATTCTAAAAGATATTAGCTTTTAAACGCTTTATAATAATAAATCACTCTGATTACCACCAAACAAATACATTTTTTTTTTTTGGTGTCGCGCATTTTACTTTTTATTTAGGCTTCTGAACATTTGTTTTTGTATCGTTGATACCTTTTCCCAACGCTGTTGCTGTTTCATTTAACAGGTGTTTCATTGTTCGTAAGTTGATTTCATTTGACCCCCCGTAAATTGTTTTGTTATTTTACAAGCTTGCTTTACTCGCAGCATTTCTTCACTTAGCGGCGCTTCGCTTTTACCTATCTTTTATACATACAGAATTACATACCCAAGTTGACATATTTATATACTGTGCTGGCTGTTGTAGCACAACGTCTATATTGGTTTTTTTTTATACCCTGAACACATTGAAAGCAGCGATCTCGGAAACTACGAAATCTCGAAACCTTAACATAACGACTATAGATTCCCCTAAGCCATACGCAGAAGAAGTTTATCATATTTTTTCGCTATCTTGCCTCGTTTCATTATTACGACAAAAATCGATTTTAAGACTTGATTTTTTTAGCCGCAAAAAGAAGCTCAGATATCTGGGGATGGGCATGCATCCAGAAGAGGTAAAGAGACGAGAGTTAGGGTACAGGGCCGAAACTGTGTCCCCCGTGGCGAGAGTCGAGGGTCAAACAGCGAGCGGTTGAAAGCGACCGCTGCACTAGACCTCGCGAAACATTGAGCTGAAGACGCTGCTAAAGAGGAAAAACAGCAGAGTTGAAATCGCGACAAACGGGCAAGGATCGCACCGAAGCTCCAAAAGGTCCCAGGTATTCTATGCCAATGTAACCAAGGCCGTCAGGGTATCCTAATTGCAGAGGACTACCAAAGGAGCCTAAGAAGCATTGTCCTCACCGCGACCGAGAGCGCGATGATTAGCGAAATGCGGAAGGGCTGGACCACCAGACTGAACTTCAACAGCATTCACCTTAAGCCAGGCCAAGTCATCGTGGGGTGTAGGGACGAGAAGGTATGCTGGTTAGCTACCGTTTCGGGTATCTCATATGTCTTCTGCACAAGATAAAGAGTGCCGTAGAGACAGAAGAAGAAGAGACGCCGGACAAGGTTGGGATCAACAACGACCTTGCCAGCAGCACCTGCCCAGCTCGGGATGTGATCGCCGCATGGAAGCTGATGCTCTGGTGGTCGTGGAGTCGGAGGTGGACAACACGTCATTATGGGGCCTGGACCTTGACGCTCTGAGAGTGTGCAGCGACGGCGAGCGTGCTGAAGAGCTGGACGACGAACAGGCACTCACCAACGATGTATCAGAGCCGGGTTTCTCGTTCACGGAAAGTGAGCCAGCAATCTCAGACGTGCACCAGCGTGGCACAAATCAACCTACTCCGCGCGAGGGAGCTTTGGCTGTCATAGGCAGGTTAGTTACCAGGCTAGGCTGGGGCTGGTGCTCATCTAAGAGCCATGTAAATATGTGGTGTGGGTAATGAAAGCGAGCAGGTAATTGCGGATGCCCGAGAGATCATACAACGAGCTTGTATCTTGATAAAGAAAAATATAAATTTTCTCCAAATTTCTTAGTAAAGATCTGGTAGCAGTGCTCATCACTGTTGACACAGACCCCAAACAGCTGGTCCCCGCATCAGCGTACTTTTCGGGATATGAAGCAACAGCGCGGAGGGTCTCCCCTGAACGCTCAATGTCAGACCATAAGATCATACTATTCGACATTAAGGATGGTAAAACGTTCCGCATGAAAATCAGGAATCCAAAAAGAGCAATCTGGCAGCTCTAACAGTCCAACCTGAGATAAAATCTGAGTAAGCTAAATGAGCGGAAGAAGGTTAGATCAGCGGTAAAAGTTGAACTTCTAACGGAAGGTCTCAATGAGATTATAACAGACGCCTACCACGCATATTGTTCAGAGAGGGAGATCCGTAGTGGAGTAAGAAACAAATAAGAACGTTGCAGTCGGTCGAAATCGACTGCGCAATACCCGTTCACGGTCTTACTTATTATTGCTATTTTCGAAAAATTTAGATTTTTGTAATTGGTGGGTGCGTAAGTGGACGCAGCCGATATTTGTCATCGCTTACTAAATTTGGTAACTGTAACTCTAAAATTTTGTGAGATATAGATTTTAGCGGCTTGCACACCCTAAGATATATGGACTTTATCGGTTTGCTACGCCCCCAGTGAGCGTATCCAACAATTTTTTTGCGATCTTGAAAGGATGACATTTGTATTATATCTGAAAAAAATGATGTAGGAAATGTATAGATTTTATTGATTTGCCACGCCTACAGTGGCCTTGAGCAAAAAAATAGGTAAAAATTATACCCTTTTTGGTTTTGTGTATGTATGTAACATGCAGAAGGAAGCAGAAGAAAGTCTGTCCGTCCGTCCGTGCGTCCGTCTGTCCGTCTGTATGAACACAGCGATTTCGGAAACTAGAATGCGAAAAAGAGCTACGCATATGAATGTGCATTTAAAATTATATGTATGTGTGCACACGTATGCAGAAAACGTCTGCGCTTGGCGCTTGCCACCATGTGGTTTGCCAATATACAATTACATCTTCTTTAATAACTTTTGTGTTTTATAACCAATTTTGATGAAATTGGTTTTAATGCATTCTTATTGAATATATTGACGAGCATCCTAATTCGTAAGAATTCGGGCTGTAAATGCAATTACAAATGTTTTTTTTTTTATTAATAGGGGAAGATGGGGGAAGATATCCAAAATCCGAAACATCCTGCGATTCCCGTATGAGAACATATTAAACAAAATTTGGTGGCTCTAGCTCTTATAGTTTCTTAGATAGTTTCAAAAAACCGGATCAGAAAATCCGATAAATATAAGAAAACGGGGAGGGTTATCGATATTTTGAAGTAGCCTTGATCTGCGTAAGGTATAGACGAACTTAAAAACCCAAACTTTAATCCCTAGCACTTATTGCAGCACTTACTGTCAAGTGGATTATCATTTTTATATCATTTCAAGACCTATGCTTCGGTGGGTACATAGATTCGATTGCCTGTGTTAAATCCTTAAATCTTTAATTCATAACTATCATACTTTTAGCTTAAAAGTTATTCAGGGATTCATTTGCCATAGTGGGGGCCAAGCGCTGCTGCTCAGTAAAGTTTGCAGCATGTGGCGTGTGTTTGGTCGTGTATGTGTGATTTTGTGTATGATATGAATGCAAAGGGATTTATATGTATTTAAAGACAGATCGCAGCTATGTTTACGATTTCTCCTAGTCGGGCACTTCCGACTAGACCAATGTTAATTGTTGTCTTTTGCTCATGCTGTAAATGACTTTAAACATTATTTATTTGGCAAGAAATACATACCTTATTAAGTGGGTAAGACAATAAGACAGCAGATTTATAAATAAAGATAACAAGGACAAATCAAATATTGAAATAATAATCGCAAAATCCTCAGCAGATTCTTGTACATAAAAGACGATATTGTGAGTAAGTATCACACTAGGTAAAAAAAAAATTTATTTTGTATTGTTTACCAGGTAGGTAAACAAAAATTTGTATTTTGTATTGTTTACCAAACCTACTGTATATGATACATAGGGCCGCATGTAAGAAAAAACTACTTTCAATATTTTTAATTGGCATTTTTTAATTGCATATTTCCCTGGCGACACCGACGACGCTCCGCCGATGGAGATACAGCGGCTGGTCGACTTCTGCCGAAGGACGAACAAACCGCTAGTCATTGGCTGTGACTATCTGGGATAGTAGTGACGTCAACAAAAGGGGAGAATGCCTTCTTGAATATCTTTTGTGCAGTCAATGAGATGTATCAAATCGAGAGTGCAAACCCACGTTTATAAACGATATCAGGGAAGAGGTACTAGACCTCACACTGGTTAGCAGTTCTTTGTCCGATTTCATTACAAATTTGGCGGGTTACCGCTGAGGCCACTCTTTCGATCAGCAGCATTGCAGATTTGATCTCCCAGGCCAAGCGGAACTCCTTTTTAATTCTTTTAAACCAAAGAAAACAAATTGGGACTTGTACAAAGCCTTAGTGGCTTCAAAAGTTGATCAACTTGCTGCCAGCTTTAACTGCACGAGGGAGATAGAATTGGCGTCAAGACAACTTCAAGATGTGCATTTAACCTCCTACCATGATAGTGCGGTCCTAAAACCCCATCAGGCGAAACGTGAGGTTCCCTGGTGAGACTCATGGGACACATACAAATGCGCGCTCACTGAGAATAATAAGAACATTAGACGCGCCAAACGCGATACCTGGCGCACCTACTGCGAAAGTATCGAGTCACTTAAAGAAGCAGTAAGATTGCAAAAGGTATTGGCCAGAGGGTCATCTAATGGTGTGGGGCTCCTAAAAAGAACATGTATTTCTTACACAAAGGATTGCCGATAAACGCTAGAGCTACCGCTTCAGGTGCATTTCCCTTGTTCTGTTAAAAACCCGGAAAATCACTGTAATGATGGGAATACTGAACCACCATCTAGACGTGATTACAGTCTGTCGGGTGTTATCTTCGACGTTGACAAACCGAGCTTCACTTGGGGGTACATTCCGCTATCTTGAAGGGAGGTAAATGTGGTTTTTTATTCCCAAGCAAGGGAACAGTCCCTTGGATCAACCTATGTCGTATAGGCCAATTAGCCTTACACCCTTCCTGCTTAAGACCGCAGAACGCCTGTTGGACTTGCATATCCGGTGTAGATTGCAAGATACCAATCCCCTGCAGCATACAATTCGCCTACATCAAAGGCAGATCGACAGAGGTTGCTCTACATCGAGCGGGGATTCTGTCCCCCCTTCTTTGGTCCCTAGCAAACAGACATGGAAACCCAATGAAGAAGAAAGGGGGAAGAAGGCTACAGGCGCGCTTTATGCATCTCAAAAGATTCTGAGTAGTACATCCGTGCAAGCATCTGCCATTGGCTCCAAAAATGTCCTGGCAACCAGGGAAGTACTAGATGATCTAAGCACTGCTAGATCAGAGCACATCTTCTGGGTTTGCATCACCTTTAATTACCGTATTCTTTATAAGCTACCACACAATAGTAACTAGCAAGTCTAAAGTAAAAAACGACGGCTTCAGTTTGACGATATTTTTTTTTTTCAACGTTTGAAATGCATGTAACGCTTACCGTATGTACTGCGCTTGGCGGGTGCAGCAAAACTAACTCACATACATATTTAGGTTTAGTTCGTTTGTTAAGGTAAAACGTGTTTTCTATACGTCATCATACAGTTTACTGTACCGCATTCTAAACGATATTAACTTTTAAACTTCAAATCTTTACTTAGGCCTCTGAACATTTTTCTTTTGTATCGTTGATGCCTTTTCACAACGCTGTTGCTGTTTCATTTAACAGGTGTTTCATTCTAAGTTCCTAAGTTGATCTCATTTGACCCCCCCGTAAATTGTTTTGTTATTTTACAAGCTTGCTTTACTCGCAGCATTTCTTCACTTAGCGGCGCTTCGCTTTCACCTATCTTTTATACATACAGACTTACATAGCCAACTTGACATATTTATATACTGCGCTGGCTGTTGTTGTACGTCGGTTTTTTTTATACCCTGAACACATTGAAAGCAGCGATTTCGGAAACTACGATATCTCGAAACCTTAACATTACGACTATAGATTCCCCCAAGCCATACGCAGAACAAGTTTATCATAGTTTTTCGCTATCTGGCCTCGTTTCATTATTATCGACAAAAATCGATTTTAAGACTTGATTTTTTTAGCCGCAAAAGGTACCTCAGATATCGGGGGAGGGGCATGCATCCAGAAGATGTAAATAGAAGAGCGTTAGAGTACACCGAAACTGTGTCCCCCGTGGCGAGAGTCGAGGGTCAAACAGCGAGCGGTAGCAAGCGACCGCTGCACTAGACCTCGCGAAACATTGAGCTGAAGACGCTGCTAAAGAGGAAAAACAGCAGAGTTGAAATCGCGACAAACGGGCAAGGACCGCACCGAAGCTCCAAAAGGTCCCAGGTATTATATGCCAATGCAACCAAGGCCGTCAGGGTAGCCTATGGCAGGGGACTACCAAAGGAGCCTAAGAAGCATTGTGAGGCTCTGGTGGTCATGGAGTCGGAGGTGGACAATACGTCAGTATGGGGCCTGGACCTCGACGCTCTGAGAGTGTGCAGCGACGGCGAGCGTGCTGACGATAAAGAGCTGGACGACGAACAGGCACTCACCAACGATGTATCAGAGGCGGATTTCTCGTTCACGGAAAGTGAGCCAGAAATCTAAGACGTGCACCAGTGTGGCACAAATCAACCTACACCGCACGAGGGCAGCTTTGGCTGTCCTCGGCAAGTTAGTTACCAGGCTAGGCTGGGGCTGGTGCTCATCTAAGAGCCATGTAAATATGTGGTGTGGGTAATGAAAGCGAGCAGGTAGTTGCAGATGCCCGAGAGATCATACAAAGAGCTTATATGTTGATTAAGAAAAATATACATTTTCTGTGTTTCTCCAAATTTCTTAGTAAAGATCTGGTAGCAGTGCTCATCACTGTTGACACAGACCCCAAACAGCTGGTCCCCGCATCAGCGTACTTTTCGGGATATGAAGCAGCAGCGCCGCCCGGTGAGGTACAATCTCTGGTGGATTACTGCAACAGGAAGAGATTGCCATTGCTGCAGGGATGCGACGCTTACGCGCAGAATACAGTTTGGGGCAGCACTGACGACAAGAGCAGTGGCGAGGACCTGCTGAACTATATCTTTGAAAGGGACCTTACCATCTTTAATCTGGGGTCAAAGCCTACCTTTATGACTCAGACTATGGCCAAAGTGCTAGACATAATCTTCGGCAAAGAGGGATTCTCCAGAATGGTACAAAACTGGAGGGTCTCCCCTGATCGCTCAATGTCGGACCATAAGATCATACTATTCGACATTAAGGATGGTAGAACGTTCCGCATGAAAATCAGGAATCCAAAAAGAGCAAACTGGCAACTCTAACAGTCCAACCTGAGATTAAATCTGAGTAAGTTAAATGAGCGGAAGAAAGTTATATCAGCGGTAAAAGTTGAACTTCTAACGGAAGGTCTCAATGAGATTATAACAGACGCCTACCACGCATATTGTTCAGAGAGGGAGACCCGTAGTGGAGTAAGAAACAAATAAGAATGTTGCAGTCGGTCGAAACCGACTGCGCAATACCCGTTCACGGTCTTACTTATTATTGCTATTTTCGAAAAATTTAAATTTTTGTAATTGGTGGAGGCGTAGCCGATATTTGTCATCTCTATATTTAGAGGAGGTCATCAAGAAACTGCTTACTAAATTTGGTACCTCTAACTGTAAAATTGTGGGAGATATGGATTTTAGCGGCATACACACCCCAAGATATATGGACTTTATCGGTTTGCTACGCCCCGAGTGAGTGTATCCAAAAATTTGTTTGCGGTCTTGAAAGGATGTCATTAGTATTATATCTGAAAAAATGATGTAGCTAGCTTTAAAACCGAGGGAAATATATCGATTTTATCGATTTCTCTCGCCTACAGTGGGCTCGAGCAAAAAAATGGGTGAAAAAGTTATAATCGGGTAGCGATAATGTCAGAGGACAACCCAAGGAGCCAATTGTCCTAAGAAGAGCTCACCGCAAACGAGAGCGCGATGATAAGCGAAATGCAGAACGGCTGAGTCGAAAAGGTGGTCTGTCTAAGACAAACGCCAGCGAATTGTGGCTGCTGGCAAGGACCACACTTTCTTCAACCTACAATGTAACAATTAAGATGGCTCTAGTCGGGAGTGCCCGACTATTAGATAATAACGGTATAGAGAGTTGTGAAATTTTCGCAAAATTGTCCAAAAAAGAAACAATACCTTTCAATCCTTCCGGAATTTACCGGAAAATTTACGAATAAAGTTAAAAAAAAAATAAAACAGAATGAAAACTCCATTGATACAGCGAAATTCGAACTCGCTTCTGATAGCCCGCTAGGCAATACCTATACCTCCGAGCTACAACAGCATTTTAATTGTGTATGTCAAAATCAGACAAAAGAAAATAGCACACATGCTGTAAATGCAATTACAAATGTTTTTTTTCCAAAATCCGAAATAATGATAACCTGCGTATCCTTTATGAGAACATATTAAACAAAATTTGGTGGCTCTAGCTCTTATAATTTCTGAGATATGCTTAAAAAACCGGATCAGAAAAACCGATAAGTATCGATAATAAGAAAACGGGGAGGGTTATCGATATTTTGAGGTAGCCTTGATCTGCGTATGGTATAGACGAACTTAAAAACCCAAACTTTAATCCCTAGCACTTATTGCAGCACTTACTGTCAAGTGGATTATCATTTTTATATCATTTCAAGACTAATGCTTCGGTGGGTACATAGATTCGAATGCTTGTGTTAAATCCTTAAATCTTTAATACATAACTATCATACTTTTAGCTTAAAAGTTATTCAGGGATTCATTTGCCATAGTGGGGGCCAAGCGCTGCTGCTCAGTAAAGTTTGCAGCACGTGGCGTGTGTTTGATCGTGTATTTAAAGACAGATCGCAGCTATGTTTAATATTTCTCCTAGTCGGGCATTTCCGACTAGACCAATCTTAACTGTTGTCTTTTGCTCATGCTGTAAATGACTTTAAACATTATTTATTTGGCAAGAAATACATACCTTATTAAATGGGAAAGACAATAAGACAGCAGATTTATAAATAAAGATAACAAGGACAAATCAAATATTGAAATAATAATCGCCAAATCCTCAGCGGATTCTTTTACATAAAAGACGATATTGTGAGTAAGTACGATACGTAAATGACACTAGGTAAAAAAAAAATATTTTATTTTGTATTGTTTACCAGGTAGGTACAAAAAAATTGTATTTTGTATTGTTTACCAAACCAACCGTATCTGATACATAGGGCCGCATGTAAGAAAATACTACTATCAATATTTTTAATTGGCAGGGCCAGACTTATCCTTAAGAACACGGCACTTAAGGAAAAGAGCAGCGACGATCCTCTACGAGAGACGCTCCAGCAACAGTCGCAGTGCCGGCTGCTGCTGACCCAACATATAACCCGGAGCCCGGCTCTGGTCCCTCCACTAGCTTGGTTGCTGGGCCTGCTAATGGTTCGACCTGTGATCAGGTTCCCGGAGTGGCTGCTTTGCAATCACGGCAGGTCGTGGTCGCCTCATCTAGCAGAGGCGCTGGTCTCGCTAGGGGTGCGGTCCGCGGTCGGATCTCGAGTGCAAGCAAACCGGGGCCGCAGCAACAGCGACTGGCAGCTAGCTAGGCGCAAAGTACAATGAGGTGCAAAGCGTCCAAGCTACCGAAGGGTGTTCGTGGGAACGACTCCCGACAAGGCAAAAGCGGTTGCCTTGTCCAACACTCCGCGAAGGAGATGAGATGAGCACAAACAAGGTGCTTCTGGCGAACCTGAAACACGCTAGAGGAGCGTCGGCCACCTTGTGCATGATTTTCGCCGAAGAAAATATTAATCTGGCTCTCCTCGAAGAACCATGGTTGATTGGTGGCCAAGTCCGAGGATAAAGTTGCGGCTCATGTAAGTTGTCATATGACCGATTGGGTGAAGTGCCTCGCGCAGCTATCCTTCTGGATAAAAGCGTAAAGCACTTTCCTCTTACAAACTTTATCTCCAGGGACCTAGTTTCGTCAACCATTGAGGTGGCAACGGCAGAAGGAGCGAAGGAAATTTTAGTGGCGTCTAGTGATTCATAATTTTAAAGCTAGATACGTTTCTGTTGATAAAGATGATTTCGTTGCAGAATGTTCTGCGAAAGTCGGACTTCAAAGCTCCAGCAATGTCGCCCGAATTTATATTTCTTGCAGTGTGATTTTATAATCACAAAAAAAATATATAAATGGATTATCAATAATAATTTAGTTAGGCCGTCAGCTAACTGGTGTGCAAGGGGACTAACGTGTAATTATTACTTGAATAATACGGGCAGTACCTGCACACACTGTTAGAAGTGCGACTATACTCTCCTCGTGAGAGCGGCTGGAAGCAGGTGCTTGGTATGGTCATGTCTCTGCCAAGGGTGCTGACTAATGGTAGTAAGGCAAAGAGAAGACAACTGTTCAGAAAATTACCCCAATCCAAAGTGGAACAGCATATTCCGAAGGATTCATGACCGAGGGGGTGCTCGGCTGTTAGTATGCGGACTCTAGATACCTGTCGCCCTCCAGTTTTATTTTTCGGCCTCCCGAACTCGTGGGATTAAAAATGAACCAAAATATTAAATTTTATAATGAGTCTGATGCGACGCAAATAGTATCACCTCAGGCTTCAATCTGCACGGTTGAGCTTATTTCTGGCACCGCAGTTATAGGACTGCCGATCTCCACCCTCCCAAGCGATGATTTTGGTCACCAAGGGGAGGATCCGGAAAGACCACTAACTTCCTTGGATAAAAAGTTGGAGTGTGCCAGTTTCTCCTCGAGAAAAAGTTAGTCTCGGTAGGGTCCGATAGAGGCATTGGTCTCCGAATCGGTCTCTGATGTCACACTCACCGATCTCGACGTCGCATCCTGTGAGATCTCTCAGAGATCAGGTCTGACGGATGCAGGTACTCAGGTAGCACGTCTACATTTAGACCCTTAGATCGCCTTTAATAAGATGAAAAATCACGAAAAGAAGCGGAGCAAATGGCAACGCTAAAGGCGGCGATTTTATCGTCCACCCTGACGTGTGTGACGCCAGGTGTAAAGCCAGAACTCGAGGGTGTTGTTCCGAGAACGGATTGGCTCATGCTCGTCTGCTACGACAACAACGCAGCCGAATGGGTGAGGGTGAACTTCAGCCATATCAAGGCCTGCAGTTCGCTCGAAGTTGAGCTGTTGGAGGAAAGCCAGTTCCCCCGGGCGCACCTCATCCAAGGTTACTTCACCAACAGCCTGTAGCTACCCAACGAGACGGTTTTGGCGCACATAGGTGACTGAACGACATCAGCACTAGCCAATGGAGGGTAGTGCAGCGAACCACGAGTGGTGCTATGCTGCACTTAGCCATCATGGTGGATGACGCGTCGCTGCAGTCGCTGATTAAGTGCGGCGGAAAAGTCTGGTACTCTTGTGGCAGGACCAGACTTATCCTTAAGAACACGGCACTTAAGGAAAAGAGCAGCGACGATCCTCTATGTTCCAGCAACAGTTGGAGTGCTGGCTGCTGCTGCGCCAACATCAAACCCGGAGCCTGGCTCGGGTCCCTCCAGCTTGATTGCTGGGCCTGCTAATGGTTCGACCTGTGATCAGGTTCCCGGTGTGGTTGCTTTGCAATCAAGGCAGGTCGTGGTGGCCTGGTCTCGCTAGGGGAGCGGTCCGCGGTCGGATCTAACAGACATGGAAACCCAATGAAGAAGAAAGGGGGAAGAAGGCTATGACTTATGCTTTGCATAGTCATCTCGGTAGCGCGACCGATCCATCTCTACGGCATCCTGGTACGGAGAAATCCACATACCTTAAGGTGATGGAAAGGACCCAACGGCAAGCACTCGTCATCACGGCGGCGTTGAGGTCCGCTCCAACTAAGACCCTAGAAACACTAATGTGTCTCAACCCCCAGACAGAAGACAGCCCAGCGTCTCTGCGCAACTGGATATGTATCCATCCATGTCATGTGACAATCCAAAGCTTTGGACATAGCTCGATCGGTAAGGAAATGCAGAGTAGCACAGACAATATGATTCCCCGAACTAATATCAAAGGAACCAACATGCAATCCTCATATTCACGGAAGGCTCAAAAATGGATTCCGGAGTCGGAGCAGCGATGTACTGTACAAAGCCCGAACTCAGGCTGCCGTATTAACTGGCCGAACACTGCAGCATATTCCAGGCGCAAGTCCTCCCGATATGGAAGGCAGAAGAAGTAGCCCAAGCGCTACATCGAAGATACAAAATTATACAAAAATCAGTGCAAGCATCTGCCATTGGCTCCAAAAATGTCCTGGCAACCAGGGAAGTACTAGATGATAAGCACTACTAGATCACACATCTTCTGGGCTTGCATCACCTTTAATTACCGTATTCTTTATAAGCTACCACACGATAGTAACTAGCAAGTCTAAAGAAAAAGACGACGGCTTCAGTTTGACGATGTTTTTTTTTTCAACGTTTGAAATGCATGTAACGCTTACCGTATGTACTGCGCTTGGCGGGTGCAGCAAAACTAACTCACATACATATTTAGGTTTAGTTCGTTTGTTAAGGTAAAACGTGTTTTCTATACGTCATCATACAGTTTACTGTACCGCATTCTAAACGATATTAACTTTTAAACTTCAAATCTTTACTTAGGCCTCTGAACATTTTTCTTTTGTATCGTTGATGCCTTTTCACAACGCTGTTGCTGTTTCATTTAACAGGTGTTTCATTCTAAGTTCCTAAGTTGATCTCATTTGTCCCCCCCGTAAATTGTTTTGTTATTTTACAAGCTTGCTTTACTCGCAGCATTTCTTCACTTAGCGGCGCTTCGCTTTCACCTATCTTTTATACATACAGACTTACATAGCCAACTTGACATATTTATATACTGCGCTGGCTGTTGTTGTACAACGTCGGTTTTTTTTATACCCTGAACACATTGAAAGCAGCGATTTCGGAAACTACGATATCTCGAAACCTTAACATTACGACTATAGATTCCCCTAAGCCATACGCAGAACAAGTTTATCATAGTTTTTCGGTATCTTGCCTCGTTTCATTATTATCGACAAAAATCGATTTTAAGACTTGATTTTTTTAGCCGCAAAAGGTACCTCAGATATCGGGGGAGGGGCATGTATCCAGAAGATGTAAAGAGAAGAGCGTTAGAGTACAGGGCCGAAACTGTGTCCCCCGTGGCGAGAGTCGAGGGTCAAACAGCGAGCGGTAGCAAGCGACCGCTGCACTAGACCTCGCGAAACATTGAGCTGAAGACGCTGCTAAAGAGGAAAAACAGCAGAGTTGAAATCGCGACAAACGGGCAAGGACCGCACCGAAGCTCCAAAAGGTCCCAGGTATTATATGCCAATGCAACCAAGGCCGTCAGGGTAGCCTATGGCAGGGGACTACCAAAGGAGCCTAAGAAGCATTGTGAGGCTCTGGTGGTCATGGAGTCGGAGGTGGACAATACGTCAGTATGGGGCCTGGACCTCGACGCTCTGAGAGTGTGCAGCGACGGCGAGCGTGCTGACGATAAAGAGCTGGACGACGAACAGGCACTCACCAACGATGTATCAGAGGCGGATTTCTCGTTCACGGAAAGTGAGCCAGAAATCTAAGACGTGCACCAGTGTGGCACAAATCAACCTACACCGCACGAGGGCAGCTTTGGCTGTCATCGGCAAGTTAGTTACCAGGCTAGGCTGGGGCTGGTGCTCATCCAAGAGCCATGTAAATATGTGGTGTGGGTAATGAAAGCGAGCAGGTAGTTGCAGATGCCCGAGAGATCATACAAAGAGCTTATATGTTGATTAAGAAAAATATACATTTTCTGTGTTTCTCCAAATTTCTTAGTAAAGATCTGGTAGCAGTGCTCATCACTGTTGACACAGACCCCAAACAGCTGGTCCCCGCATCAGCGTACTTTTCGGGATATGAAGCAGCAGCGCCGCCCGGTGAGGTACAATCTCTGGTGGATTACTGCAACAGGAAGAGATTGCCATTGCTGCAGGAATGCGACGCTAACGCCCAGAATACAGTTTGGGGCAGCAATGACGACAAGAGCAGTGCCGAGGACCTGCTGAACTATATCTTTGAAAGGGACCTTACCATCTTTAACCTGGGGTCAAAGCCTACCTTTATGACTCAAACTATGGCCAAAGTGCTAGACATAATCTTCGGCAAAGAGGGATTCTCCAGAATGGTACAAAACTGGAGGGTCTCCCCTGATCGCTCAATGTCGGACCATAAGATCATACTATTCGACATTAAGGATGGTAGAACGTTCCGCATGAAAATCAGGAATCCAAAAAGAGCAAACTGGCAACTCTAACAGTCCAACCTGAGATTAAATCTGAGTAAGTTAAATGAGCGGAAGAAAGTTATATCAACGGTAAAAGTTGAACTTCTAATGGAAGGTCTCAATGAGATTATAACAGACGCCTACCACGCATATTGTTCAGAGAGGGAGACCCGTAGTGGAGTAAGAAACAAATAAGAACGTTGCAGTCGGTCGAAACCGACTGCGCAATACCCGTTCACGGTCTTACTTATTATTGCTATTTTCGAAAAATTTAAATTTTTGTAATTGGTGGAGGCGTAGCCGATATTTGTCATCTCTATATTTAGAGGAGGTCATCAAGAAACTGCTTACTAAATTTGGTACCTCTAACTGTAAAATTGTGGGAGATATGGGAGATATAATGTCAGAGGACAACCCAAGGAGCCAATTGTCCTAAGAAGAGCTCACCGCAAACGAGAGCGCGATGATAAGCGAAATGCAGAACGGCTGAGTCGAAAAGGGGGTCTGTCTAAGACAAACGCCAGCGAATTGTGGCTGCTGGCAAGGACCACACTTTCTTCAACCTACAATGTAACAATTAAGATGGCTCTAGTCGGGAGTGCCCGACTATTAGATAATAACGGTATAGCGAGTTGTGAAATTTTCGCAAAATTGTCCAAAAAAGAAACAATACCTTTCAATCCTTCCGGAATTTACCGGAAAATTTACGAATAAAGTTAAAAAAAAAATAAAACAGAACGAAAACTCCATTGATACAGCGAAATTCGAACTCGCTTCTGATAGCCCGCTAGGCAATACCTATACCTCCGAGCTACAACAGCATTTTAATTGTGTATGTCAAAATCAGACAAAAGAAAATAGCACACATGCTGTAAATGCAATTACAAATGTTTTTTTTCCAAAATCCGAAATAATGATAACCTGCGTATCCTTTATGAGAACATATTAAACAAAATTTGGTGGCTCTAGCTCTTATAATTTCTGAGATATGCTTAAAAAACCGGATCAGAAAAACCGATAAGTATCGATAATAAGAAAACGGGGAGGGTTATCGATATTTTGAGGTAGCCTTGATCTGCGTATGGTATAGACGAACTTAAAAACCCAAACTTTAATCCCTAGCACTTATTGCAGCACTTACTGTCAAGTGGATTATCATTTTTATATCATTTCAAGACTAATGCTTCGGTGGGTACATAGATTCGAATGCTTGTGTTAAATCCTTAAATCTTTAATTCATAACTATCATACTTTTAGCTTAAAAGTTATTCAGGGATTCATTTGCCATAGTGGGGGCCAAGCGCTGCTGCTCAGTAAAGTTTGCAGCACGTGGCGTGTGTTTGATCGTGTATGTAAAGACAGATCGCAGCTATGTTTAATATTTCTCCTAGTCGGGCATTTCCGACTAGACCAATCTTAACTGTTGTATTTTGCTCATGCTGTAAATGACTTTAAACATTATTTATTTGGCAAGAAATACATACCTTATTAAATGGGAAAGACAATAAGACAGCAGATTTATAAATAAAGATAACAAGGACAAATCAAATATTGAAATAATAATCGCCAAATCCTCAGCGGATTCTTTTACATAAAAGACGATATTGTGAGTAAGTACGATACGTAAATGACACTAGGTAAAAAAAAAATATTTTATTTTGTATTGTTTACCAGGTAGGTACAACAAATTTTTATTTTGTATTGTTTACCAAACCAACCGTATCTGATACATAGGGCCGCATGTAAGAAAATACTACTATCAATATTTTTAATTGGCAGGGCCAGACTTATCCTTAAGAACACGGCACTTAAGGAAAAGAGCAGCGACGATCCTCTACGAGAGACGCTCCAGCAACAGTCGCAGTGCCGGCTGCTGCTGACCCAACATATAACCCGGAACCCGGCTCTGGTCCCTCCACTAGCTTGGTTGCTGGGCCTGCTAATGGTTCGACCTGTGATCAGGTTCCCGGTGTGGCTGCTTTGCAATCAAGGCAGGTCGTGGTCGCCACATCTAGCAGAGGCGCTGGTCTCGCTAGGGGAGCGGTCCGCGGTCGGATCTAACAGACATGGAAACCCAATGAAGAAGAAAGGGGGAAGAAGGCTATGACTTATGCTTTGCATAGTCATCTCGGTAGCGCGACCGATCCATCTCTACGGCATCCTGGTACGGAGAAATCCACATACCTTAAGGTGATGGAAAGGACCCAAACGCAAGCACTCGTCTGCATCACGGGGGCGTTGAGGTCCGCTCCAACTAAGACCCTAGAAACACTAATGTGTCTCAACCCCCAGACAGAAGACAGCCCAGCGTCTCTGCGCAAGTGGATACGTATCCATCCATGTCATGTGACAATCCAAAGCTTTGGACATAGCTCGGTCGGTAAGGAAATGCAGAGTAGCACAGACAATATGATTCCCCGAACTAATATCAAAGGAACCAACATGCAATCCTCATATTCACGGATGGCTCAAAAATGGATTCCGGAGTCGGAGCAGCGGTGTACTGTACAAAGCCAGAATTCAGGCTGCCGTATTAACTGGCCGAACACTGCAGCATATTCCAGGCGCAAGTCCTCCCGATATGGAAGGCAGAAGAAGTAGCCCAAGCGCTACATCGAAGATACAAAATTATACAAAAATCAGTGCAAGCATCTGCCATTGGCTCCAAAAATGTCCTGGCAACCAGGGAAGTACTAGATGATCTAAGCACTGCTAGATCACACATCTTCTGGGTTTGCATCACCTTTAATTACCGTATTCTTTATAAGCTACCACACGATAGTAACTAGCAAGTCTAAAGAAAAAGACGACGGCTTCAGTTTGACGATGTTTTTTTTTTCAACGTTTGAAATGCATGTAACGCTTACCGTATGTACTGCGCTTGGCGGGTGCAGCAAAACTAACTCACATACATATTTAGGTTTAGTTCGTTTGTTAAGGTAAAACGTGTTTGCTGTACCGCATTCTAAACGATATTAACTTTTAAACGCTTTATAATAATAAATCACTCTGATTACCACCAAACAGATACTTTTTTTTTTGTGTCGCGCATTCAAATCTTTACTTAGGCTTCTGAACATTTTTTTTGTATCGTTGATGCCTTTTCACAACGCTATTGCTGTTTCATTTAACAGGTGTTTCATTGTTCGTAAGTTGATCTCATTTGACCCCCCTACGCAACTGCTTACAAAATGCTGTGCCTCCAGCTCTAAAATTATAAAAGATATATGGATTTTATCGATTTGCCACGCCCCCAGTTAACGAATCCAAAAAAATTTTTCCGATCTTCAAGGGATGACAGTAGTAACATGCCTGAAGAAATGTATGTCTCTTGCTTTAAAACTGAGGGAGATACATTGATTTTTTCGAAATGCAACGCTCCCAGTGGACGTGGGCGGATAATTTTTTAAGGATCATTAAAGGGTAATCTACCTTTCAAATTTGCGATTCTAGCTCTGAAACTGTGGACGATACAGGCGATATAAAGGGGGTGACCAGTAATCTTGCTTTAAAATTTTTGGAAGATATAGGCTCTCGCGATTCGTGGGGCGGTGTGTGTTTCCACAATTGTGGAAAGCATACAAGCATATATATTCCAAATATGACATGATACTAGCTCTAAAACTATGGGAGAAATGGGCATTTCCGATTTTTGTTGGGCAGGACTGCTGTGGGGTATTCATTGGGCGTACCCGGGATGTCAAGGTCATTTTTTTTTTGGCAGAGGTCATCACCGATCAACATATCAAATTTGGTGACTCTTGACTTAAAATTATGGGAAATATGCACCTTTTTTACCCATTTTCAATGTGTTAAGGGTATAAAAACAAAAAATTAATTTGCCTCCGCGCGGCCTTGAACCCGGGCCTACCGCACAATTAACACGCAGCCCCTCGTTATATACCAACGCCACCAACCGTACAACCCCAAGTGTGACGAAATTCAAATTAAAGTATTTAATAAGAATTATATGATAAATTCTAACAGAAAGCAAAAAGAATATAATTTTAAGAAATTGTTAAAAACTGAAAAATGTTTGAGTTACTAGAAGAATCAAGACCAGCCTTTGCATTAAGAGCGGGAATTGAACCCGAGCTCCAAAGTTATATGACAAGTGCACAATCGCAAACAGCCACACACACATTCTAAGAATACGAAAAAGTCTGGCAACTAACGCCATCTACGGACCAGTGATCAGTGACCACTTAATTTGACAAACTAACTGAACAGTTATCCAACACTATTCCAATGCAACCAAATAATAATTACCAAAGTATGCAATAGATGGCGCTTGATATGTTGCACTGGAATTATTAATGTTCTGCACATATCGAGTTTTGGAAATTGTGGGCGCGGTAGTGGAATGTGATCTTTAGAGGAGGTCATCAGCAATATTTCGGTATTTTTGTATGCATTTAGCTTTAAAAGTGATTTAATCAAATTGCTACGATTTAATCAAATTGCTACGACCACCGTGGGCGCAACCCGAAACTCTTAATACTTTATCTGATGAGGGTATATACGAGTGTAGATTAAAAATTTCAAGTCTCTAGCTTCAATAACGGCCAAAATAATTGCGTTTATACGGACAGACGAACAGGCGGACAACCGTAATATACTAGTTTCACTTCATGAATGAGTGTAAAAATTGATCCATAGATAAGGTAAAACTTATAATGGTAGCTGGCCATAATAATAAAAGGTAGAGGTAGTTACAACCATCGAAGTGGAAACAACCATCGAAGTGCACAAAACTACCACATACCAATAATAGAGGCAACAACAACAATGGTCGCAATAAAAGTGTCCGAGTTACATAAGGTAACTCGGAAAACCAGCAAACTCCCTTAAGTGTTCTTAATTAGGACATTCCAGGGTTCACTCTATCAATCTTAGCATAAATATTTTTATAAAACAACAACTAAATAAAACAAGTGGGATGGCTCTATTCGGATGTGCCCGTTCAAGAGATACCCTGAACCCAGCGGCGGGCTGTGGAAAATTAATTTTTAAATAACTTCTAACCTAAGAGTATGATCGTTATGAAATTTTCAGTGCTTAATGAGAGCATCTAAATATATGTACAAACCAAAGCGCAAGCATTTAGTACTTGAGTTTTTTTTTTGTTTTTTTGATATGGGGGGCGAAAGGGGGCAGGTATCCAAAATCCGATATATTCATTATCTGCGTATCCCTTACGAGCATATATTAAACCAAGCTTGGTGACGCTAGCTCTTATAGTTTCAGAGAATGCTAAGAAACCATGTCTTAAAATCGATTTTTATCGATAATAATTAAACGGAGTAAGATATCGGAAAAAATGATAAACATGTTCTGCGTATGGCTTAGAAATGTATCAAATACCACACAAAATATAGACTATGATAGGAATTTTGGAAGAATAGACGATACGAAAGTTATCCGGAATCCTCCTCGGATGATTCTCCACGGGTGACAACCCCCCAACCAGCCACGTCATTGCAATATTCTGGATATTCAATTGGACCTAAAAAGGCTACTCAAATAATTCAGAACCCACAGTTGATGAATTATTTTACTATTCGATGGTTTCTCCGTTTTAGATAATGAGTTCAATGCAATAAATCTTTTGAAGAATCTCCAAGTCGTAAAGATGCCAATCTTAGGCTGTCTATTGGGCGTAATTAACTTTCAGTCCCAAATGTTGAACTAATATATCTTTCTTTAATTAAACACGAATTGGTAACACGTGTATGTTTCCCGCAAGTGAAACATAGACCCACCAATTTTGAATATAGATTGCTTGTGATCTCTTCCAAAAATGGAGTCCTTAATATCCAGGCCACGCCCAGTAGAACGACCCCCAGACACCGTGCCCCCACGAATCGCGAAAGCCTACATCTTTCACAGTTTTAGAACTAGAGTACGCAAATTTTGATGGTCACAACCCATAGAGATCGGTAAAAAAACTTCCAGCCACGCCCACTCCCACCCCCGCATCTCGCGAAAATCTATATCTCCCGGAGTTTTAGAGCTAGAGCTCCCAAATTTAAAAATTAGATTACTGGTCACCGTCTTTAAAATCCTTAAAAAATTGTCCACCCACGCCCACTGGAGATTGGCTTTTCGATAAAATCGATGTATCTACCTCAGTTTTAAAGCTAGAGTGGATGTTGGGTTAGGAAAGTAGGTCCTGAAAACCATAACGATGATTCCAATTCAGATGTGCTGGAGCCTCGAGAAACGATATCGGCAGGGTTAGATGCAGTGGGCACGAGTTTCCATTCCCCAGTCGAAGTAAAATCCAGAATCTCAGAGATTCGATATCCCACAAATGCTGACGATGTAACTGAATGTTGTTTTAGTCAATGTAAACCAATTTATAAATTCATCCAAAAATATGCAGCATATGGTTTCTCAGCGAATATTCCTCTAATTTTGTTGTAGATTTGTGCCAACAAATGTGACCCCCATGGTTATAGATTGGCAAGCGATTACTTTTTTACCGGAGCCACCCTGGCTTTGGACGTGAGTAGACGAACAACAGTGCTTCCGCAGGCCATTTCCGAATGCACGTAGATACATAAGCCACCCGCCCGAATCGAAGCGTTGAAGACCACTGGCAGCTCTTTTGATTCACTGATGGGCTTTAAGACAAAATATATATGCATAAAGACATAAGGTATGTAGTAGTGAGGTCCCGACAGATTTATTTCTGCCACCAGCGACATAAGTCCCATACGCTCATACTCATCCATGAATTGACAACATTGTATGCCAATTTCCGAACACCTTACCAGAAGACGTTCAGAATTGAAAAATCTATGGCGTGCTATATCGAACGAATGACCGAGTTGGCTGGAATTAACTTTAAACAGATTGGCAACTACGCGACCGACTGAGTTTACATAAGTCGATTTTATGTAGTGTTCCTCACAAGCACTGTGTTCTGGAGTCAGGTGGCCACTTAGACTTTTAGTTGTTTTAACTTCCCATAAACTTTTATCACCGATCACCGATTGGATTGGTGTCAAGCTTGAAGCACGCGGCAAACTGTGTATCCTGTTGTGTTTGAATCTTGCCAGTTACCACCCATCCAAAAAGCATTTTTGGAAGCAAGGGCCCAGTTGAGTTAAGTTTTATTTGATCGCTGTTTGCTGGCAGCTTCCAGATTGAAATGTCGATATCGATATGTGGCTGATAACCTATATTCGAAATGATGCAGAGATCAAACGATAATTTGAATTGGTTTACCTAGGGCGAGCTTCACTTGGGGGTACATTCCGCTATCTTGGAGGGGGTAAATGTGGTTTTTATTCCCAAGCAAGGGAACCGTCCCTTGGATCAACCTATGTCGTATATACCAATTAGCCTTACATCCTTCCTGCTTAAGACAGCAGAACGCCTGTTGGACTTGCATATCCGGGGGTTCTGTCTCCCCTTCTTTGGTCCCTAGCAAACAGACATGGAAACCCAATGAAGAAGAAAGAGGAAAGAAGGCTATGACTTATGCTTTGCATAGTCATCTCGGTAGCGCGACCGATCCATCTCTACGGCATCCTGGTACCGAGAAATCCACATACCTTAAGGTGATCGAAAGGACCCAACGGCAAGCACTCGTCTGCATCACGGGGGCGTTGAGGTCCGCTCCAACTAAGACCCTAGAAACACTAATGTGTCTCAACCCCCAGACAGAAGACAGCCCAGCGTCTCTGCGCAACTGGATATGTATCCATCCATGTCATGTGACAATCCAAAGCTTTGGACATAGCTCGGTCGGTAAGGAAATGCAGAGTAGCACAGACAATATGATTCCCCGAACTAATATCAAAGGAACCAACATGCAATCCTCATATTCACGGAAGGCTCAAAAATGGATTCCGGAGTCGGAGCAGCGGTGTACTGTATAAAGCCAGAACTCAGGCTGCCGTACAAGCTGGCCAAACACTGCAGCATATTCCAGGCGCAAGTCCTCCCGATATGGAAGGCAGAAGAAGTAGCCCAAGCGCTACATCGAAGATACAAAATTATACAAAAATCAGTGCAAGCATCTGCCATTGGCTCCAAAAATGTCCTGGCAACCAGGGAAGTACTAGATGATCTAAGCACTGCTAGATCACACATCTTCTGGGTTTGCATCACCTTTAATTACCGTATTCTTTATAAGCTACCACACGATAGTAACTAGCAAGTCTAAAGAAAAAGACGACGGCTTCAGTTTGACGATGTTTTTTTTTTCAACGTTTGAAATGCATTTAACGCTTACCGTATGTACTGCGCTTAGCGGGTGCAGCAAAACTAACTCACATACATATTTAGGTTTAGTTCGTTTGTTAAGGTAAAACGTGTTTGCTGTACCGCATTCTAAACGATATTAACTTTTAAACGCTTTATAATAATAAATCACTCTGATTACCACCAAACAGATACTTTTTTTTTTGTGTCGCGCATTCAAATCTTTACTTAGGCTTCTGAACATTTTTTTTGTATCGTTGATGCCTTTTCACAACGCTATTGCTGTTTCATTTAACAGGTGTTTCATTGTTCGTAAGTTGATCTCATTTGACCCCCCTACGCAACTGCTTACAAAATGCTGTGCCTCCAGCTCTAAAATTATAAAAGATATATGGACTTTATCGATTTGCCACGCCCCCAGTTAACGAATCCAAAAAAATTTTTCCGATCTTCAAGGGATGACAGTAGTAACATGCCTGAAGAAATGTATGTCTCTTGCTTTAAAACTGAGGGAGATACATTGATTTTTTCGAAATGCAACGCTCCCAGTGGACGTGGGCGGATAATTTTTTAAGGATCATTAAAGGGTAATCTACCTTTCAAATTTGCGATTCTAGCTCTGAAACTGTGGACCATATAGATATTCGCGATTTGCCGATGTTTTGGATGTTATTTTTTATCGATCTTTAAAGGGGGTGACCAGTAATCTTTTTTTTAAATTTTTGGAAGATATAGGCTCTCGCGATTCGTGGGGCGGTGTGTGTTTCCACAATTACAAGTGTTACCGATTTGTGCTTTCAGGTATATCGACTTTTGCGATTAAGGGCGCGGCGGGAAGTGTTTGGAAAAACTTCCCAATTATATATATTCCAAATATGACATGATACTAGCTCTAAAACTATGGGAGAAATGGGCATTTCCGATTTTTGTTGGGCAGGACTGCTGTGGGGTATTCATTGGGCGTACCCGGGATGTCAAGGTCATTTTTTTTTTGGCAGAGGTCATCACCGATCAACATATCAAATTTGGTGACTCTTGACTTAAAATTATGGGAAATATGCACCTTTTTTACCCATTTTCAATGTGTTAAGGGTATAAAAACAAAAAATTAATTTGCCTCCGCGCGGCCTTGAACCCGGGCCTACCGCACAATTAACACGCAGCCCCTCGTTATATACCAACGCCACCAACCGTACAACCCCAAGTGTGACGAAATTCAAATTAAAGTATTTAATAAGAATTATATGATAAATTCTAACAGAAAGCAAAAAGAATATAATTTTAAGAAATTGTTAAAAACTGAAAAATGTTTGAGTTACTAGAAGAATCAAGACCAGCCTTTGCATTAAGAGCGGGAATTGAACCCGAGCTCCAAAGTTATATGACAAGTGCACAATCGCAAACAGCCACACACACATTCTAAGAATACGAAAAAGTCAACTAGGCAACTAACGCCATCTACGGACCAGTGATCAGTGACCACTTAATTTGACAAACTAACTGAACAGTTATCCAACACTATTCTAATGCAACCAAATAATAATTACCAAAGTATGCAATAGATGGCGCTTGATATGTTGCACTGGAATTATTAATGTTCTGCACATATCGAGTTTTGGAAATTGTGGGCGCGGTAGTGGAATGTGATCTTTAGAGGAGGTCATCAGCAATATTTCGGTATTTTTGTATGCATTTAGCTTTAAAAGTGATTTAATCAAATTGCTACGATTTAATCAAATTGCTACGACCACCGTGGGCGCAACCCGAAACTCTTAATACTTTATCTGATGAGGGTATATACGAGTGTAGATTAAAAATTTCAAGTCTCTAGCTTCAATAACGTCCAAAATAATTGCGTTTATACGGACAGACGAACAGGCGGACAACCGTAATATACTAGTTTCACTTCATGAATGAGTGTAAAAATTGATCCATAGATAAGGTAAAACTTATAATGGTAGCTGGCCATAATAATAAAAGGTAGAGGTAGTTACAACCATCGAAGTGGAAACAACCATCGAAGTGCACAAAACTACCACATACCAATAATAGAGGCAACAACAACAATGGTCGCAATAAAAGTGTCCGAGTTACATAAGGTAACTCGGAAAACCAGCAAACTCCCTTAAGTGTTCTTAATTAGGACATTCCAGGGTTCACTCTATCAATCTTAGCATAAATATTTTTATAAAACAACAACTAAATAAAACAAGTGGGATGGCTCTATTCGGATGTGCCCGTTCAAGAGATACCCTGAACCCAGCGGCGGGCTGTGGAAAATTAATTTTTAAATAACTTCTAACCTAAGAGTATGATCGTTATGAAATTTTCAGTGCTTAATGAGAGCATCTAAATATATGTACAAACCAAAGCGCAAGCATTTAGTACTTGAGTTTTTTTTTTGTTTTTTTGATATGGGGGGCGAAAGGGGGCAGGTATCCAAAATCCGATATATTCATTATCTGCGTATCCCTTACGAGCATATATTAAACCAAGCTTGGTGACGCTAGCTCTTATAGTTTCAGAGAATGCTAAGAAACCATGTCTTAAAATCGATTTTTATCGATAATAATTAAACGGAGTAAGATATCGGAAAAAATGATAAACATGTTCTGCGTATGGCTTAGAAATGTATCAAATACCACACAAAATATAGACTATGATAGGAATTTTGGAAGAATAGACGATACGAAAGTTATCCGGAATCCTCCTCGGATGATTCTCCACGGGTGACAACCCCCCAACCAGCCACGTGCCCCCCAACCAGCCACGTCATTGCAATATTCTGGATATTCAATTGGACCTAAAAAGGCTACTCAAAGAATTCAGAACCAACAGTTGATGAATTATTTTACTATTCTATGGTTTCTCCGTTTTAGATAATGAGTTCAATGCAATGAACGACCCCCAGACTCCGCGCCCCCACGAATCGCGAAAGCCTACATCTTCCACAGTTTTAGAACTAGAGTACGCAAATTTTGATGGTCACACCCCTTAGAGATCGGTAAAAAAACTTCCAGCCACGCCCACTCCCACCCCCGCATCTCGCGAAAATCTATATCTCCCGAAGTTTTAGAGCTAGAGCTCCCAAATTTAAAAAGTAGATTACTGGTCACCGTCTTTAAAATCCTTAAAAAATTGTCCGCCCACGCCCACTGGGGATTGGCTTTTCGATAAAATCGATGTATCTACCACAGTTTTAAAGCTAGAGTGGATGTAACAATAATAATTAAGACCGTAAACGAGTATTTTGCAGTCGGTTACGCCCGACTGCAACGTGCTTACTTGTTGTAATTGGCGAAAGCCGTCGGCGAAGGATAATTGCCAGACCCAATTCGAATTTCCGTTTTAGACGTGTGCTCTGACTGAAGTGAAACATGTAAGGGATTATGCGCTTACACCGAATATATAAGCTGATTTCGTCCAGTGTATCTAATACAGGCTAGGAGACATCATGGCGACGAATGTACTTGTGCGTTGTTCAGCGTTGATTACTTGCATATCAAATTAGACGATGACACAGGCCAGAGCTCACAATATTGGGTTAGGAAAGTCGGTCCTGAAAACCATAATGATGGTTCCAATTCAGATGTGCTGGAGCCTCGAGAAACGATATCGGCAGGGTTAGATGCAGTGGGCACGAGTTTCCATTCCCCAGTCGAAGTAAAATCCAGAATCTCAGAGATTCGATATCCCACAAATGCTGACGATGTAACTGAATGTTGTTTAAGTCAATGTAAACCAATTTATAAATTCATCCAAAAATATGCAGCATATGGTTTCTCAGAGAATATTCCTCTAATTTTGTTGTAGATTTGTGCCAACAATTGTGACCCCCATGGTTATAGGTTGGCAAGCGATTACTTTTTTACCAGAGCCACCCTGGCTTTGGCCGTGAGTACACGAACAACAGTGCTTCCGCAGGCCATTTCCGAAGCGTTGAAGACCACAGGCAGCTCTTTTGATTCACTGATGGGCTTTAAGACAAAATATATATGCATAAAGACATAAGGTATGTAGTAGTGAGGTCCCGACAGATTTATTTCTGCCACCAGCGACATATGTCCCATACGCTCATACTCATCCATGAATTGACAATATTGTATGCCAGTGTAGTGTAGTGTTCCTAGTGTAGTGTTCCTCACAAGGACTGTGTTCTGGGTTCAGCTGGCCACTTAGACTTTTAGTTGTTTTAACTTCCCATAAACTTTTATCACCGATCACCGATTGGATTGGTGTCAAGCTTGAAGCACGCGGCAAACTGTGTATCCTGTTGTGTTTGAATCTTGCCAGTTACCATCCATCCAAAAAGCATTTTTGGAAGCAAGGGCCCAGTTGAGTTAAGTTTTATTTGGTCGATGTTTGCTGGCAGCTTCCAGATTGAAATGTCGATATCGATATGTGGCTGATAACCTATATTCGAAATGATGCAGAGATCAAACGATAATTTGAATGGTGACAATCTAGATTTTCATGATTCGGTTAAATTAAAGTATTTAATAAGAATTATATGATAAATTCTAACAGAAACCAAAAGAATATAATTTTAAGAAATTGTTATGAACTGGAAAATGTTTGAGTTATTAGAAGAATCAAGACCAGCCTTTGCACTAAGAGCGGGAATTCAACCCGAGCTCCAAAGTTATATGACAAGTGCACAATCGCAAACAGCCGCACACAAATTCTAAGAATACGAAAAAGTCTGGGAACTAACGCCATCTACGGACCAGTGATCAGTGACCACTTAATTTGACAAACTAATTGAACAGTTATCCAACACTATTCTGATGCAACCAAATAATAATTACCAAAGTATGCAATAGATGGCGCTTGATATGTTGCACTGGAATTATTAATGTTCTGCACATATCTAGTTTTGGAAATTGTGCCGCTGTAGTGGAATGTGATCTTTAGAATAGGTCATCAGCAATATGTCGGTATTTTTGTTATGCATCTAGCTTTAAAAGTGAGGGAGATATATTGATTTAATCAAATTCCTACGACCACCGTGGACGCAACCCGAAACTCTTAACACTTTATCTGATGAGGGTATACTCGTATAGATTCAAAATTTAAAGTTTCTAGCTTCAATAGCGGCCAAAAAAATTGCGTTCATACGGACAGACGAACAGACGGACGGACATCATGACAGCATGACGGACATTGCACAACCCTAATATACTAGTTTCACTTCATGAATGAGTGTACAAATTGGTCCATAGATAAGGTAAAACTTATAATGGTAGCTGGCCATATAATATATTCAATAATATGAATGAGGCCATATCAAAATTTGTAAATAACTGCACTGACGCAACCGGCCGATCAAATACAATTTTGGAACCGACAGTCCCGTGGCAACTATAGAGGTAGAGGTAGTTACAACCATCGAAGTGGACACAACCATCGAAGTGCACAAAACTACCACATACCAATAATAGAGGCAACAACAACAATGGTCGCAATAAAAGTGTCCGAGTTACATAAGGTAACTCGGAAAACCAGCAAACTCCCTTAAGTATTCTTAATTGGGAAATTCCAGGGTTCACTCTATCAATCTTATCATAAATATTTTTATAAAACAACAACTAAATAAAACAAGTGAGATGGCTCTAGTCGGGTGTGCCCGTCCAAGAGATACCCTGATCCCAGCGGCGAGCTGTGGAAAATTAATTCTTGAATAACTTCTTACCTAAGAGTATGATCGTTATGAAATTTTCAGTGCTTAATGAGAGCATCTAAATATATGTACAAACCACAGCGCAAGTATTAAGTACTTGAGTTTTTTTTTTGTTTTTTTGATATGGGGGGCGAAAGGGGGCAGGTATCCAAAATCCGATATATTCATTATCTGCGTATCCCTTACGAGCATATATTAAACCAAGCTTGGTGACGCTAGCTCTTATAGTCTAGACTATGATAGGAATTTTGGAAAAATAGACGTTGCGAAAGTTATCCGGAATCCTCCTCGGATGACTCTCCACGGGTGACAACCCCCCAAACGGCCACGTCATTGCAATATTCTGGATATTCAATTGGACTTAAAAAGGCTACTCAAATAATTCAGAACCAACAGTTGATGAATTATTTTACTTTTCGATGGTTTCTCCGTTTTAGATAATGAGTTCAATGCAATAAATCTTTTGAAAGAATCTCCAAGTCGTAAAACTAAATGTTGAACTAATATATCTTTCTTTAATTAAACACGAATTGGTAACACGTGAATGTTTCCTGCAAGTGAAACATAGACCCACCAATTTTGAATATAGATTGCTTGTGACCAAAAATGGAGTCCTTAATAACCAGGCCACGCCCAGTAGAACGACCCCCCGACACCGCGCCCCCACGGATCGCGAAAGCCTTAATCTGCCACAATTTAGAGATCGGTAAAAAAACTTCCAGCCCCGCCCACTCCCACCCCCGCATCTCGCGAAAATCTATATCTCTCGCAGTTTTAGAGCTAGAGCTCCCAAATTTAAAAAGTAGATTACTGGTCACCGTCTTTAAAGATCCTTAAAAAATTGTCCGCGCCCACTGGGATTCGGTTTTCGATAAAATCGATGTATCTACCTCAGTTTTAAAGCTAGAGTGGATGTAACAATAATAATTAAGACCGTAAACGAGTATTGCGCAGTCGATCACACCCGACTGCAGCGTGCTTACTTGTTGCAATTGGCGAAAGCCGTTGGCGAAGGATAATTGCCAGACCCAATTCGAATTTCCGTTTTAGACGTGTTCTCTGACTGAAGTGAAACATGTAAGGGATTATGCGCTTACACCGAATATATAAGCTGATTTCGTCCAGTGTATCTAATACAGGCTAGGAGACATCATGGCGACGAATGTACTTGTGCGTTGTTCAGCGTTGATTACTTGCATATCAAATTTGACGATGACACAGGCCAGAGCTCACAATATTGGGTTAGGAAAGTAGGTCCTGAAAACCATAACGATGATTCCAATTCAGATGTGCTGGAGCCTCGAGGAACTATATCGGCAGGGTTAGATGCAGTGGGCACGAGTTTCCATTCCCCGGTCGAAGTAAAATCCAGAATCTCAGAGATTCGATATCCCACAAATGCTGACGATGTAACTGAATGTTGTTTTAGTCAATGTAAACCAATTTATAAATTCATCCAAAAATATGCAGCATATGGTTTCTCAGCGAATATTCCTCTAATTTTGTTGTAGATTTGTGCCAACAAATGTGACCCCCATGGTTATAGATTGGCAAGCGATTACTTTTTTACCGGAGCCACCCTGGCTTTGGACGTGAGTAGACGAACAACAGTGCTTCCGCAGGCCATTTCCGAATGCACGTAGATACATAAACCACCCGCCCGAATCGAAGCGTTGAAGACCACTGGCAGCTCTTTTGATTCACTGATGGGCTTTAAGACAAAATATATATGCATAAAGACATAAGGTATGTAGTAGTGAGGTCCCGACAGATTTATTTCTGCCACCAGCGACATATGTCCCATACGCTCATACTCATCCATGAATTGACAACATTGTATGCCAATTTCCGAACACCTTACCAGAAGACGTTCAGAATTGAGAAATCTATGGCGTGCTATATCGAACGAATGACCGAGTTGGCTGGAATTAACTTTGAACAGATTGGCAACAACGCGACCGACTGGGTTTACATAAGTCGATTTTATGTAGTGTTCCTTACAATGACTGTGTTCTGGATTCAGCTGGCCACTTAGACTTTTAGTTGTTTTAACTTCCCATAAACTTTTATCACCGATCACCGATTGGATTGGTGTCAAGCTTGAAGAACGCGGCAAACTGTGTATCCTGTTGTGTTTGAATCTTGCCAGTTACTACCCCATCCAAAAAGCATTTTTGGAAGCAAGGGCCCAGTTGATTTAAGTTTTATTTGGTCGATGTTTGCTGGCAGCTTCCAGATTGAAATGTCGATATCGATATGTGGCTGATAACCTATATTCGAAATGATGCAGAGATCAAACGATAATTTGAATCGTGACAATCTAGATTTTCATGATTCGGTTAAATTAAAGTATTTAATAAGAATTATATGATAAATTCTAACAGAAACCAAAAGAATATAATTTTAAGAAATTGTTATGAACTGGAAAATGTTTGAGTTATTGGAAGAATCAAGACCAGCCTTTGCACTAAGAGCGGGAATTGAACGCGAGCTCCAAAGTCATATGACAAGTGCACAATCGCAAACAGCCGCACACAAATTCTAAGAATACGAATAAGTCTGGCAACTAACGCCATCTACGGACCAGTGATCAGTGACCACTTAATTTGACAAACTAATTGAGCAGTTATCCAACACTATTCTGATGCAACCAAATAATAATTACCAAAGTATGCAACAGATGGCGCTTGATATGTTGCACTGGCATTATTAATGTTCTGCACATATCGAGTTTTGGAAATTGTGGGAGCGGTAGTGGAATGTGATCTTTATAGGAGGTCATCAGCAATATGTCGGTATCTTTTTTATGCATCTAGCTTTAAAAGTGAGGGAGATATATTGATTTAATCAAATTCCTACGACCACCGTGGACGCAACCCGAAACTCTTAACACTTTATCTGATGAGGGTATACTCGTATAGATTCAAAATTTAAAGTTTCTAGCTTCAATAGCGGCCAAAAAAATTGCGTTCATACGGACAGACGAACAGACGGACGGACAGCATGACAGCATGACGGACATTGCACAACCCTAATATACTAGTTTTACTTCATAAATGAGTGTACAAATTGGTCCATAGATAAGGTAAAACTTATAATGGTAGCTGGCCATAATAATATATATTCAATAATATGAATGAGGCCATATCAAAATTTGTAAATAACTGCACTGACGCAACCGGCCGATCAAATACAATTGTGGAACCGACAGTCCCGTGGCAACTATAGAGGTAGAGGTAGTTACAACCATCGAAGTGGAAACAACCATTGAAGTGCACAAAACTACCACATACCAATAATAGAGGCAACAAAAGGTAACTCGGAAAACCAGCAAACTCCCTTAAGTATTGTTAATTGGGAAATTCCAGGGTTCACTCTATCAATCTTTGTATAAATATTTTTATAAAACAAGAACTAAATAAAACAAGTGAAATGGCTCTAGTCAGGTGTGCCCGTCCAAGAGATACCCTGAACCCAGCGGCGAGCTGTGGAAAATTAATTCTTAAATAACTTCTAACCTAAGAGTATGATCGTTATGAAATTTTCAGTGCTTAATGAGAGCATCTAAATATATGTACAAACCAAAGCGCAAGCGTTTAGTACTTGAGTTTATTTTTATTTTTTTGATATGGGGGGCGAAAGGGGGCAGGTATCAAAATCCGATATATTCATTGTCTGCGTATCCCTTACGAGCATATATTAAACCAAGCTTGGTGACGCTAGCTCTTATAATTTCCGAGAATGCTAAGAAACTAAGTCTTAAAATCGATTTTTATCGATAATAATTAAACGGAGTAATATATCGGAAAAAATGATAAACATGTTCTGCGTATGGCTTAGAAATGTATCAAATACCACACAAAATATAGACTATGATAGGAATTTTGGAAGAATACACGATGCGAAAGTTATTCGGAATCCTCCTCGGATGACTCTCCACGGGTGACAGCCCCCCAAACGGCCACGTCATTGCAATATTCTGGATATTCAATTAAACCTAAAAAGGCTACTCAAATAATTCAGAACCCACAGTTGATGAATTATTTTACTATTCGATGGTTTCTCCGTTTTAGATAATGAGTTCAATGCAATAAATCTTTTGAAAGAATCTCCAAGTCGTAAAGATGCCAATCTTAAGCTGTCTATTGGGCGTAATGAACTTTCAGTCCCAACACACTTGCCCACAACATGCGCTCCAAATGTTGAACTTATATATCTTTCTTTAATTAAACACGAATTGTTAACACGAGAATGTTTCCTGCAAGTGAAACATAGACCCACCAATTTTGAATATAGATTGCTTGTGACCTCTTCCAAAAATGGAGTCCTTAATAACCAGGCCACGCCCACTATAACGACCCCCAGACACCGCGCCCCCACGAATCTCGAAAGCCTTCATCTTCCACAGTTTAGAAAACGGTAAAAAAAACTTCCAGCCACGCTCACTCCCACCCCCGCATCACGCGAAAATCTATATCTGCCGAAGTTTTAGAGCTAGAGCTCCCAATTTAAAAAGTAGATTACTGGTCACCGTCTTTAAAGATCCCTAAAAAATTGTCCGCCCACGCCCACTGGGGATTGGCTTTTCGATAAAATCGATGTATTTACCTCAGTTTTAAAGCTAGAGTGGATGTAACAATAATAATTAAGACCGTAAACGAGTATTGCGCAGTGGGTCACGCCCGACTGCAACGTGCTTACTTGTTGTAATTGGCGAAAGCCGTTGGCGAAGGATAATTGCCAGACCCAATGCTCTGATTGAAGTGAAACATGTAAGGGATTATGCGCTTACACCGAATATATAAGCTGATATCGTCCAGCTTATCTAATACAGGCTAGGAGACATCGTGGCGACGAATGTTAGATTTTCATGATTCGGTTAAATTAAAGTATTTAATAAGAATTATATGATAAATTCTAACAGAACCCAAAAGAATATAATTTTAAGAAATTGTTATGAACTGGAAAATGTTTGAGTTATTGGAAGAATCAAGACCTGCCTTTGCACTAAGAGCGGGAATTGAACTCGAGCTCCAAACAGCCGCACACAAATTCTAAGAATACGAAAAAGTCTGGCAACTAACGCCATCTACGGACCAGTGATCAGTGACTACTTAATTTGACAAACTAATTGAGCAGTTATCCAACACTATTCTGATGCAACCAAATAATAATTACCAAATTATGCAATAGATGGCGCTTGATATGTTGCACTGGCATTATTAATGCTCTGCACATATCGAGTTTTGGAAATTGTGATCGCGGTAGTGGAATGTGATCTTTAGAGGAGGTCATCAGCAATATATCGGTATCTTTTTTATGCATCTAGCTTTAAAAGTGAGGGAGATATATTGATTTAATCAAATTCCTACGACCACCGTGGACGCAACCCGAAACTCTTAACACTTTATCTGATGAGGGTATACTCGAGTATAGATTCAAAATTTAAAGTTTCTAGCTTCAATAGCGGCCAAAAAAATTGCGTTCATACGGACAGACGAACCGACGGACGGACAGCATGACAGCATAACGGACATTGCACAACCCTAATATACTAGTTTCACTTCATGAATGAGTGTACAAATTGGTCCATAGATAAGGTAAAACTTATAATGGTAGCTGGCCATAATAATATATATTCAATAATATGAATGAAGCCATATCAAAATTAGTAAATAACTGCACTGACGCAACCGGCCGATCAAATACAATTGTGGAACCGACAGTCCCATGGCAACTATAGAGGTAGAGGTAGAGGTAGTTACAACCATCGAAGTGCACAAAACTACCACATACCAATAATAGAAGCAACAAAAGGTAACTCGGAAAACCAGCAAACTCCCTTAAGTATTGTTAATTGGGAAATTCCAGGGTTCACTCTATCAATCTTTGCATAAATATTTTTATAAAACAAGAGATACCCTGAACCCAGCGGCGAGCTGTGGAAAATTAATTCTTGAATAACTTCTAACCTAAGAGTATGATCGTTATGAAATTTTCAGTGTAATGAGAGCATCTTAATATATGTACAAACCAAAGCGCAAGCATTTAGTACTTGAGTTTATTTTTATTTTTTTTGATATGGGGGGCGAAAGGGGGCAGGTATCCAAAATCCGATATATTCATTGTCTGCGTATCCCTTCGAGCATATATTAAACCAAGCTTGGTGACGCTAGCTCTTATAATTTCCGAGAATGCTAAGAAACTAAGTCTTAAAATCGATTTTTATCGATAATAATTAAACGGAGTAATATATCGGAAAAAATGATAAACATGTTCTGCGTATGGCTTAGAAATGTATCAAATACCACACAAAATATAGACTATGATAGGAATTTTGGAAGAATACACGATGCGAAAGTTATTCGGAATCCTCCTCGGATGACTCTCCACGGGTGACAGCCCCCCAAACGGCCACGTCATTGCAATATTCTGGATATTCAATTAAACCTAAAAAGGCTACTCAAATAATTCAGAACCCACAGTTGATGAATTATTTTACTATTCGATGGTTTCTCCGTTTTAGATAATGAGTTCAATGCAATAAATCTTTTGAAAGAATCTCCAAGTCGTAAAGATGCCAATCTTAGGCTGTCTATTGGGCGTAATGAACTTTCAGTCCCAACACACTTGCCCACAACATGCGCTCCAAATGTTGAACTAATATATCTTTCTTTAATTAAACACGAATTGGTAACACGTGAATGTTTCCTGCAAGTGAAACATAGACCCCCAATTTTCAATATAGATTGCTTGTGACCTCTTCCAAAAATGGAGTCCTTAATAACCAGACCACGCCCAGTATAACGACCCCCAGCCACCGCGCCCCCACGAATCGCGAAAGCCTTCATCTTCCACAGTTTAGAGATCGGTAAAAAAAACTTCCAGCCACGCTCACTCCCACCCCCGCATCACGCGAAAATCTATATCTCCCGAAGTTTTAGAGCTAGAGCTCCCAAATTTTAAAAGTAGATTACTGGTCACCGTCTTTAAAGATCCTTAAAAAATTGTCGGCCCACGCCCACTGGGGATTGGCTTTTCGATAAAATCGATGTATCTACCTCAGTTTTAAAGCTAGAGTGGATGTAACAATAATAATTAAGACCGTAAACGAGTATTGCGCAGTGGGTCACGCCCGACTGCAACGTGCTTACTTGTTGTAATTGGCGAAAGCCGTCGGCGAAGGATAATTGCTAGACCCAATTCGAATTTCCATTTTAGATGTGTGCTCCGACTGAAGTGAAACATGTAAGGAATTATGCGCTTACACCGAATATATAAGCTGATTTCGTCCAGCTTATCTAATACAGGCTAGGAGACATCGTGGCGACGAATGTTCTTGTGCGTTGTTCAGCGTTGATTACTTGCATATAAATTTGTCGATGACACAGGCCAGAGCTCACAATATTGGGTTAGGAAAGTAGGACTGGGGATTGGCTTTTCGATAAAATCTATGTATCTACCTCAGTTTAAAAGCTAGAGTGGATGTAACAATAACAATTACGACCGTAAACGAGTATTGCACAGTCGGTTAAACCCGACTGCAACGTGCTTACTTGTTGTAATTGGCGAAAGCCGTCGGCGAAGGATAATTGCCAGACCCAATTCGAATTTCTATTTTAGACGTGTGCTCTGACTGAAGTGAAACATGTAAGGGATTATGCGCTTACACCGAATTTATAGGCTGATTTCGTCCAGTTTATCTAATACAGGCTAGGAGACATCATGGCGACGAATGTACTTGTGCGTTGTTCAGCGTTGATTACTTGCATATCAAATTAGACGATGACACAGGCCGGAGCTTACAATATTGGGATAGGAAAGTAGGTCCTGAAAACCATAACGATGATTCCAATTCAGATGTGCTGGAGCCTCGAGGAACTATATCGGCAGGGTTAGATGCAGTGGGCACGTGTTTCCATTCCCCGGTCGAAGTAAAATCCAGAATCTCAGAGATTCGATATCCCACAAATGCTGACGATGTAACTGAATGTTGTTTTAGTCAATGTAAACCAATTTATAAATTCATCCAAAAATATGCAGCATATATTATGTAAGCGAATATTCCTCTAATTTTGTTGTAGATTTGTGCCAACAAATGTGACCACCATGGTTATAGGTTGGCAAGCGATTACATTTTTACCAGAGCCACCCTGGCTTTGGCCGTGAGTAGACGAACAACAGTGCTTCCGCAGGGCATTTCCGAATGCACGTAGATACATAAGCCACCCGCCCGATTCGAAGCGTTGAAGACCACTGGCAGCTCTTTTGATTCACTGATGGGTTTTAAGACAAAATATATATGCATAAAGACATAAGGTATGTAGTAGTGAGGTCCCGACATATTTATTTATGCCCCTATATGTATATGCATATATACATATATGATATTTTTTGATATAGTAGTGGGCTTTCTTTGCTTACAATATTATCGTTTGACTCTGGTATATTGCTTAATTCAACAATTTGTTTTGTTTCTATTGGTTTTTTGTATCTTATAACTAATATTCTGGGAATGTTTTTTGCATTTGAATATCGCGCCATTTAAATATCGGTGACAAACGCGACCCTGGTGGGGAAATTTTTCGAGGGGAGCAGCCCTGTTCATCGCATTACGATTAGCGTGAGTTAACAGGGCCAAAATGCAGAGTGACCAGAGAGACAGACGGTGGGGACTGCCGAGGAGATGACAGGCAGAATAATAGAAAGAGGCGACAACATGTTTTCTTGGCGGGACTGCAACAAAGGGAATTGTTGAAGTGTGGCCAGAAGAGGCAAATTCAAATTCATGGTTATTCACAGGCGCACAGACCCCATATAAAGAGTGCTGTCTTTATTAAAGTTCGGCGTAAGTGTGAAAGTAAAAATGTCTGAATGTGTTGTAATTTAGTGTTTTTTTCCAACAGGTGGCCAACAACAGGTCACGCCGCAGTTTAATTTTGCAGCCTGCCTTCATGCGCTGTTTTTTTTTTTTTTGATTGGAACCACCATCATCCTACCTCTCTGCGTCCTTCCAAAACTGAGTGAGTGTGTTCCAGCAAAAGCCGACACCGCAACGATCTGCCGCGGCCCCTGTCGTCATAGCAGCCGCAGATTATCCGCCCATATCACGGCTACATAAATCGCATATGCGAGTATATTAGTGGCCCAAACAGTGGCACGTCCAAAATATTCTTTTACGGCGACCAATAGGGCCGAACGAGCAGCGCTTGTAAGCCCATATAATTGTTGCACGCCTGTCAACTTAGCTGTTAAGAAAGTTGCCTATTTATTTATCTATTTATTTATTTATTAATTTATCGTCCTATTTATTTAATTATTTATTGCCAAATTTTGCCAAATTAGCCTACATTAGCATATATACATATATATATATATTTCAGATTCTAGCCACCGGTGCGAGGCAGAAGTACTTGTCATATATTGATCGATCCCACCTCTTTTTACTTTTATTGGAGCTCCGATAGGGTAGGATAGGGATTGAGGAAACGTTAAGCAACAGCATATCTGCGCCGTGTCCAATTTACAGTGGCATAAATCTACTCATTCTCTGAATTCATATTTGGCAAAATTTCGACCCTGTTCGATTTTTAAATATTAACGCTTAAATTGTAAACGCCCGCCAAACATTAAGCACTGCCATCTAGTGGCCAACCTGTTCAACTAACGTAAGAAAAGAAATATTTATTTATTAAATTGTAATTGTGAGCGAAACAAACATGATGTGTGAGTAAGAGCGAGGGAGGGAGAATCACCGAGGCCATGGAATAAGTCAGCCGTCAGTTCCAATTAAAGGGCAATGGGCAACGTCGTGGCCTATAACACCGGGCCTGCCAACTCGTTCGATCATTTGTGTGTATGTAGGTACGTTCATATGTAGTATTGTGAAGGTTGTATTGTCTAGGGGCAGGGTTGAGGGTTGAGGTTACCCACCCCTAGTAACACTGAGCTAGCTGAGGTTGCCCTCCCCGAAATCACAAGACGTGTTACAAATATGGCGCCCAACCTTTTGAAATCATCAGGACCACTGGAGCCGTGTTCGTTGAAACGGGTTTCTGTGATCAGCGAGTCATGCGTGATGTATTCAAAAAAAAAAATATATATAAATGAAACGATATGCCGCTACATCACTCACGCTTTTGGAAGGCAGTGTAGTTTGCTACTTGGTATGAGAGTGGAAGCGACAACCTTGACGACGATACGGCAAACAGATTAGGTACGAAACGTATAAATTGGAGAAATGCTAACTGGGGACCGTCAGCGCAGCTGACGATCGGATCAGTTAGTCTCATCTAAATGTATTGTAGTTTTCATTGTTTGATCGGAACGGATTGGTAGAAGACATAGGTTAGAAAGACGGTCGATTCCGGCAGATGTCGATGCTCCCTTACATTGTATGATTGTTGGGAATTACTGTTTTGGTATTGTGCTTAGTTATTTGTTATTTATTTACGCGTTTAAGTAGGAAAATAGTTTTCTTTGGTAGCCAAGTTCAAATATAGACATTATTACGACCGAAAGAGAGAATACAGGTTCTGTAGCCAGAAATTCCTATCCGCTGTGCTCAGGAACAGGGAATGCTGCGCAAGAAACCAGCCAGTTTACTTCTGAGACCGTCAGGGAAAATATAGGCCCAAGTCAGCCATGGGGCATGACTTGACTTGACTTGACACCCTAGCGCCACACCAGTTCCCAGGCCACCGCCGAAGCCAGAGTGGTCGAATACCTCGAGTGGACTGAGTGGAGGACAAGGATGGGATTGGCGTAATCGGCGTAATTGGTCCGGACAGTAGGCTACGGGAAAATAGGAGAGCCGGAGAGTTTAGGCCGGCGACAACTGGAGGGGAAGATCGCAGGGACGAAAGCCACAGACGACCAAATCCTAGACCACCCTCAGGTCCGCCTTGGGTCAAAGTAGACAAATGGAAAGTGTCCTTTGACGGATCGAACGACCGGGGATCCGTTGAAGATTTTGTCTTCAAACTTTAAACCTCCAGAGGCAATTCCAATGTCCTTGGGACGAGGTCCTGAGAAACTTTCACGTGCTGGTAACTGGGCGGGCCAGAGAGTGGCCGGTGATTAATTGGGACGATCTCCGTAGGGCTTTATTAGGAAGGTTTAGAGCTAGCTGGGATGACGTGGATCGGATGCAGGAGCTAAGGCAACGACAACAACTCCGTGGAGAGTCTGTGAATGACGTCATCCAGGCGATGACGGCAACGGCATCACGATTAGAAGCTCCACTCCCCGAGTCGAGGCTGATAAAGCTTATAAAGAAAGGCTTGAGAGACTCCATAGGGCGCTACGTCTACTCCATGGACGTGTACTCCGTAGATCATTTGCGGGAAGAGTGCAACGAGACCGAGGCGAGTTTGGGTCAGCGTAGTACTCGTGCAGCATACGGCACGGATCCAAGATATGCGGGGAAGGGCAAGCCGAATGTTAGCTCGCTCGAAGATTATCCTGCCGTTGAGCCTTGAGCCGAGCCGCAGATCGAGGAGATGAAAATGAAGTCGGCAAGCCCGAGACCGGGGTGCTGGAACAGCGGCCATCAGGGACATGATTGAAGGGATTGCCTAAACGATCAGCGTAGGATATTTTGCAATCGCTGTAGAAAGCCGGACACCTTCGCACTGAAATGTCCAGAGTGCGTGGGAAACGACAGAGTGGGCGTGACCAGAGTGGGAGAGGCGCGTTCACGAATGGGTCCCGCGAAGACAGCAAAAACAATATCAATATCAGCATGCAAAATAAGAATTTCAGACACCTACCCGACGAAGAAAGGATAAGGGCGTATAGATTAGCTAGAAATACGATTTTGAGGCACGGCAGCTTGACGGGATGCGATTAGTCACTCGAAAAGTGAAAAAGGCACGCGACCGATTCACAAGACGACGCTCGGTGAGAAGAAAAGTGGTTGAGTCCGTTAAAAAAGGGGACTCGAGACTCGACTCGAGAGTATTTGCGGAGGTCTGTATCGATGGCAAGTGTATTGTTGGACTCTTGGACACTGGGGCCTTAGTCAGTCTCTTGGGGCGTGGCTCTCGCGAGTTTCTAGCCGAGATCGGGGTACCGATAGAGCGATATGTGACCAGGGTGCGAACGGCTTCGGGCGTGGATCGATCCATTATAGGCCGAGTACGGGCAAAAGTTATGTATGGGAGGAGAACATGACGTTCTACATCTGTCCATACTTGGAACAGCAGGCATATCTTGGAATCGATTTCTGGCGTGTCTTCGGATAAGTCCCTGACGTTGTAGGGTCAGACAAGCCGAACGCTTCCATAGAGTCGATCGCAGTGGAACCGAACATAATTGAGGAATTAGAGCATTACATGGAGGAAAAAGATCAGGAATTAGAGGCAGAAGCTTGGGACCTGGGAAGCGATGAGAAAAGTCGGCTGGACTCAGTTAAATAAGAGTTTTTGGCTTTTGAGAAGGTAGGGCTGGGGAAGACGACTGTGGAAATGCATAGGATAGAGCTGATCGAAGAGAAGACACCGGTAAAAGACCGCCATTATCCGCTAACTCCGGCGATGCAGGAAGTTGTCTGGGGCGAGGTAGACAAGATGTTGGGAGTCATCGAAGTCAGTAATAGTCCGTGGAGTAACCGCACTACAATTGTGCGAAAGCCGGATAAAAATCGTTTCTGCTAAGATGCGCGCAAGCTCAACGCTGCTATCGTCAAAGACGCCTATCCACTTCTATGCATTGAGGGTATACTTTCGCGGATCGATCAGACTTTGTAATGCCGTTAAGCGACTATGCCGCCTAATGGACAAGGTAATCACCACGCACCACGTTCGTTTATCTGGACGATCTTTTGATTATCGCTCCGGACTTTGAGACGCACTTAAAATAATTAAGGCTGGTGGCACAAAGTCTGCGGGAGGCGAACTTGACGATCGGGCTAAAAAATCCAAGTTCTGCTTTAAGAGTCTCAAGTATCTCGGATTTATAGTAGGCTAAGGGACCTTACGAACCGACCCTGACCGCGTAACAGCAATTCGGCGAATCCCGGAACCTCGATCCGTCAAAGAAGTGTGCAGTTTTCTGGAAACCGTGGGGCGCTTACATCCGCTCCTGTATTGGTTCACGCTGAGTTCTCGCGTAGGTTTTATGTGCACTACGATGCATCTCATTTTGGAATTGGGACGGTACTGTTCCAAATCGATGCCGAGGGCAATGAAAAGCCAATAGCGTTCTTTTCCGCCAAGATGGAGGTCAATTAATCGGTGACGGAGAAAGAATGTCTTGCCGCGGTATTGGCTGTCCAAAAGTTCAGGCCGTACATCGAAATGATGCCATTCACGGTAATCACCGATCACGCTAGCCTCAAATGGCTCATGTCTTTGCGAGATTTGGACGGTCGATTAGCTAGGTGGTCTCTACGCCTGCAGCACTTCGACTTCCAGATCGAGCACAGGAAAGGGGCGGACAATGTTGTTGCTGACACTTTGTCACGCAGTGTCGCCGAAGTGTCGCTGGATTAGAGCAGTTGCTGGGGATACAGACAGTAGCGTTTGAGTCGGATGAGTATCGAGAGATCTTTGAAGAGGTGCGCAAGAATCAGGATCGATTACCAGATTTACAGGTACAGGAGGGAGTTTTGTACAAACGGACGTGGTTCGAATAGCTGGAGGATGAAGTCGAGGGCACACTATGGAAGCTGTGGGTGCCAGAGGCACTAAGTTCAACACTGATAAAGCAGTCTTATGTAGACTCAAAGGCGTCTCATATAGGCGTGGCAAAAACGCTCCATTTGCTGAGAAGGCAATTCTACTGGCCTCACATGGCAGCTCATGTGCGAGAATTTGTAGGCAGATGCGAAGTATGCAAGGAGACGAAAGCGCCGAACCACCGGATGCAAGTTTCGATAGGGCACGAAGTGAAGACGGATCGGCCCTTTCAGAAAATATATATTGATTTTCTGGGAAAGTATCCCCGGTCGAAGAGGGGTCACGCCTGGATATTCGTAGTCGTCGATCATACTTAGAAATTTACGTTTCTGAAGGCCAAGAAAGATGCAACGGCAGACAACTTAGTTGAATTTCTGGTGAACGAGATCTTTTTATCAAATTCGGTGTCCCTGAGACGATCCACTCAGACAACGGCCGACAGTTCGTGTCAAAGAAGTTCGAGAACATGCTCGCCGTTTTTTTATCTGTCACATGAAAACAGCCATCTATTCTCCCCAGAGCAATGCAGCTAAGCGCGTCAATCGCACAGTGTTGGCGGTGATCCGTTCATATTTGGAGCAAGACCATCGGGAGTGGGATGCATTTCTGCCTGAAATCGAGGTAGCGATCCGCATGTCGTCCACTCTGCAACTGGGGTTACACCGTTTTTTGCAGTCTTTGGCCAGCATATGTACCTCAATGCTACAAACTTGCATGGAAGTTACGGTCCCTGGGCGAACACCCGATCTCAGATTTGGGGGTGCAGGATAAAATCCGGCTAGTGCACGAACAGGTGAAACAGCACCTAGACAAAGCATTCGACCGCAGTCGACAGCAGTACGATAGGCGTGCGCGCAAGTTTCACGCGGTGGCAGGCCAATAAGTGTACAGGCGAAACTTCGTACTGAGTGACTTCAGCAAGGCTTTCAATGCCAAATTCGCCAGGAAGTTTCGCAAAGGTCGGGTCGTCAGAGCCGTCGGAAACAATGCCTATAGGTGGAAGATGGAGCCGGAAGATCGTTGGGTGTTGTCCTTGCAAAGGATCTGAGGGTTTAGAGAGGAGGTCAGATGGGCGTGGCCTACGTTGGGCGTTCCGTTATGGTGGGGCAACCGGGCAAACGGAGTCAACAAATGCGCACGGCAATTTAAACCATTCATGGCGGCGCATAACTCCAATTTGCCGTGTGGTGTTGCATTTGACTATCGCGCCATTTAATTATCGGTGACAAACGCGACCCTGGTGGGGAAATTTTCATCGTTCATCGCATGACGATTACCGTGAGTTGACAGGGCCAAAATCCAAAGTGACCAGAGAGACAGACGGTGGGGACTGCCGAGGAGATGACAGGCAGAATAATAGAAAGAGGCGACAACTTGGGGGTCGGCGGGACTGCAACAAAGGGAATTGTTGAAGTGTGGCCAGAAGAGGCAAATTCAAATTCATGGTTATTCACAGGCGCACAGACCCCATATAAAGAGTGCTGTCTTTATTAAAGTTCGGCGTAAGTGTGAAAGTAAAGATGTCTGAATGTGTTGTAATTTAGTGTTTGTTTCAAACAGGTGGCCAACAACAGGTCACGCCGCAGTTTAATTTTGAGGCCCTATTTTTTTTCACTCTACTGCAGCCCAATATTGCCTTGGAGTACACTTGCATGCAGCCTGCCTTCATGTGCTGTGTTTTTTTTTTATTGGAATCACCATCATCCTACCTCTCTGCGTCCTTCCAAAACTGAGTGAGTGTGTTCCAGCAAAAGCCGACACCGCAACGATCTGCCGCGGCCCCTGTCGCCATAGCAGCCGCACATCGGCCGCCCATATCACGGCTACATAAATCGCATATGCGAGTATATTAGTGGCCCAAACAGTGGCACGTCCAAAATATTCTTTTGCGGCGACCAATAGGGCCGAACGAGCGGCGCTTGTAAGCCCATATAATTGCTGGACTCCTGTCAACTTAGCTGTTAAGAAAGTTGTCCATTTATTTATCTATTTATTTATTAATTTATCGTCCTATTTATTTAATTATTTATTGCGTATTTATTTATATATTTATGAATTTATTTATTTATCCCATTATTCACATAATTTCCATTGTTAAATCCGGCACTCGGATTTTGCCAAATTTGCCTATATTGGCACATATACATATATATATATCTCAGATTCTGGCCACCGGTGCGAGGCAGAAGTACCTGTCTTATATTGATCGATCTCACATCTTTCTACTTTTATTGGAGCTCCGGTGGGATAGGGAAACGTTAGGCGACAGCCAACTAACGTAAGTAAAGAAATATTTATTTATTAAATTGTAATTGTAAGCGAAACAAACATGATGTGTGAGTAAGAGCGAGGGAGGGACAATCACCGAGGAATAAGTCGGCCTTCAGTTCCAATTAAAGGGCAATGGCATTCAAATTCAAATAGTCGTTGCAGGAAGGGCGGGTACGTGGTGGCCGATAACACTGGGCCTGCCAACTCGTCCGATCATTTGTGTGTATGTAGGTACGTTCATATGTAGTATTGTGAAGGTTGTATTGTTTTGGAATTTTGTACCGTCTAGGGGCAGGGTTGAGGTTACCCACTCCTGGGAATACTGAGCTAGCTAGCGTTTTTGTTTTTTGCGATTCATGTTTTTTGTCATAGGGGTCAGGTGACTTGTCTGGTTGAAATATATATATAAATGAACCGAAACGGTGAAGCCTCGCCGAGCAGATGGCTACTCTCCGGCCATCGCAAACCGCGGCTTACAAAAAGTACTTGTTTTTATTGAAATTGCGCGGTGGACGATGACCTTGGGAGTACCTGAAGCGTTTTTTTTTTGTTGTTTTTTGCGATTCATGTTTTTTTCATAGGCCTCAGGTGACTTGTCTGGTTGAAATATATATATAAATGAACCGAAACGGTGAAGCCTCGCCGAGCAGATGGCTACTCTCCGGGCCATCGCAAACCGCGGCTTACAAAAAGTACTTGTTTTTATTGTAATTGCGCGGTGGAGGATGACCTTGGGAGTACCCTGAAGCGTTTTTTTTATTGTTGTTTTTTGCAATTTATGTTTTTTGTCATAGGCCTCAGGTGACTGCTCTGGTTGATATGGCACAAGACAATTGCACCGAGGATATGTTTGGATCGCGTCTAGATTGTCGATATGCCGGTACGTCACTCACGCTTTTGGAAGGCAGTGTTGTTATGCCCAGTAGCAAGGAGCAAGCGAGTGGAAGCTACAACCTTGACGACGATAAAACGTACAAAGTGGAAAAATGCTAACTGGGGACCGTCAGCGCAGCTGACGATCGGATCATTTATTCTCATCTAAATGTATTGTAGTTTTCTTTGTTTGATCGGAACGGATTGGTAGAAGACGTAGGTTGGAAAGACGGTCGATTGCGGCAGTTGGTGATTCTCCCTTACATTGTATGATTGTTGGGAATTACTATTTTGGTATTGTGCTTAGTTATTTGTTATTTATTTACGCGTTTAAGTAGGAAAATAGTTTTCTTTGGTAGCCAAGTTCAAATATAGACATTATTACGACCGAAAGAGAGAATACGGGTTCTGTAGCCAGCCATTCCTATCCGCTGCGCTCAGGAACAGGGAATGCTGCGCAAGAAGACTCTTGGGGAGAGGATGGAGTCACAGCCACGAGGGGCGTGGGATTGGCGAGAACCCCAGCTAGGCCACCGGCGCCACCACCAGCCTAGTTGAATCCACAACTCATAGACTATCATTTGCAGCCAGAAGACCGAAATGTTCCAGCAGAGCCGCGAGCCGCTATTGACTCGGAAATAGCGGCAGCCATTAATGTTGCTCTTTTCCAGGCCCATGAGACCTATAGTCAGTCCATGGAATCAGGCATAGCGCAGGCATTTAGGGAGGAGATCAGGTTGGGGTTCCAAGAGATGATGAAGGCCATCAATGATATGGCCAGACCTACTCCACCGCCGGGGAGTCACAGCCAGTTTACTTCTGAGACCGTCAGGGAAAATATAGGCCCAAGTCAGCCATCGGGCATGACTTGACTTGACTTGACTTGACACCCTAGCGCCACACCAGTTCCCAGGCCACCGCCGAAGCCAGAGTGGTCGAATACCTCGAGTGGACTGATTGGAGGACAAGGATGGGATTGGCGTAGTAGGCTACGGGAAAATAGGAGAGCCGGAGAGCTTAGGCAGGCGACAAATGGAGGGGAAGATCGCAGGGACGGAAGCCACAGACGACCAAATCCTAGACCACCCTCAGGTCCGCCTTGGGTCAAAGTAGACAAATGGGAAGTGTCCTTTGACGGATCGAACGACCGGGGATCCGTTGAAGATTTTGTCTTCAAACTTCAAACCTCCAGAGGCAATTCCAATGTCCTTGGGACGAGGTCCTGAGAAACTTTCACGTGCTGGTAACTGGGCGGGCCAGAGAGTGGCCGGTGATTAATTGGGACGATCTCCGTAGGGCTTTATTAGGAAGGTTTAGAGCTAGCTGGGATGACGTGGATCGGATGCAGGAGCTAAGGCAACGACAACAACTCTGTGGATAGTCTGTGAATGACGTCATCCAGGCGATGACGGCAACGGCATCACGATTAGAAGCTCCACTCCCCGAGTCGAGGCTGATAAAGCTTATAAAGAAAGGCTTGAGAGACTCCATAGGGCGCTACGTCTACTCCATGGACGTGTACTCCGTAGATCATTTGCGGGAAGAGTGCAACGAGACCGAGGCGAGTTTGGGTCAGCGTAGTATTCGTGCAGCATACGGCACGGATTCAAGATATGCGGGGCAGGGCAAGCCGAATGTTAGCTCGCTCGAAGATTATCCTGCCGACGAGCCTTGGGCCGAGCCGCAGATCGAGGAGATGAAAATGAAGTCGGCAAGCCCGAGACCGGGGTGCTGGAACAGCGGCCATCAGGGACACGATTGAAGGGATTGCCTAAACGATCAGCGTAGGATATTTTGCAATCGCTGTAGAAAGCCGGACACCTTCGCACTGAAATGTCCAGAGTGCGTGGGAAACGACAGAGTGGGCGTGACCAGAGTGGGAGAGGCGCGTTCACGAATGGGTCCCGCGAAGACAGCAAAAACAATATCAATATCAGCATGCAAAATAAGAATTTCAGACACCTACCCTACGAAGAAAGGATAAGGGCGTATAGGTTAGCTAGAAATACGATTTTGAGGCACGGCAGCTTGACGGGATGCGATTAGTCACTCGAAAAGTGAAAAAGGCACGCGACCGATTCACAAGACGACGCTCCGTGAGAAGAAAAGTGGTTAAGTCCGTTAAAAAAGGGGACTCGAGACTCGAACTTGACGATCGGGCTAAAAAAATCAAAGTTCTGCTTTAAGAGTCTCAAGTATCTCGGATTTATAGTAGGCGAAGGGACCTTACGAACCGACCCTGACCGCGTAGCAGCAATTCGGCGAATCCCGGAACCTCGATCCGTCAACGAAGTGCGCAGTTTTCTGGGAACCGCAGGATGGTACCGCCGGTTCATCAGAAACCTTGCGGAAATAGCAGCACCACTTACGGAGGTACTAAAAGGGAGTCCGAGAGGGAAATTCCATTTATGTCCTGAAGCAGTGAAAGCCGTGCGTGAATTAAAAGGGTCGCTTACATCCGCACCTGTATTGGTTTACGCTGACTTCTCGCGTAGGTTTTATGTGCACTACGATGCATCTCATTTCGGAATTGGGGCGGTACTGTTCCAAATCGATGCCGAGGGCAATGAAAGGCCAATAGCGTTCTTTTCCGCCAAGATGGATAAGGTCAATTACTCGGTGACGGAGAAAGAATGTCTTGCCGCGGTATTGGCTGTCCAAAAGTTCAGGCCGTACATCGAAATGATGCCATTCACGGTAATCACCGATCACGCTAGCCTCAAATGGCTCATGTCTTTGCGAGATTTGGACGGTCGATTAGCTAGGTGGTCTCTACGCCTGCAGCACTTCGACTTCCAGATCGAGCACAGGAAAGGGGCGGACAATGTTGTTGCTGACACTTTGTCACGCAATGTCGCCGAAGTGTCGCTGGATTAGAGCAGTTGCTGGGGATACAGACAGTAGCGTTTGAGTCGGATGAGTATCGAGAGATCTTTGAAGAGGTGCGCAAGAATCAGGATCGATTACCAGATTTACAGGTACAGGAGGGAGTTTTGTACAAACGGACGTGGTTCGAATAGCTGGAGGATGAAGTCGAGGGCACACTATGGAAGCTGTGGGTGCCAGAGGCACTAAGTTCAACACTGATAAAGCAGTCTTATGTAGACTCAAAGGCGTCTCATATAGGCGTGGCAAAAACGCTCCATTTGCTGAGAAGGCAATTCTACTGGCCTCACATGGCAGCTCATGTGCGAGAATTTGTAGGCAGATGCGAAGTATGCAAGGAGACGAAAGCGCCGAACCACCGGATGCAAGTTTCGATAGGGCACGAAGTGAAGACGGATCGGCCCTTTCAGAAAATATATATTGATTTTCTGGGAAAGTATCCCCGGTCGAAGAGGGGTCACGCCTGGATATTCGTAGTCGTCGATCATACTTAGAAATTTACGTTTCTGAAGGCCAAGAAAGATGCAACGGCAGACAACTTAGTTGAATTTCTGGTGAACGAGATCTTTTTATCAAATTCGGTGTCCCTGAGACGATCCACTCAGACAACGGCCGACAGTTCGTGTCAAAGAAGTTCGAGAACATGCTCGCCGTTTTTTTATCTGTCACATGAAAACAGCCATCTATTCTCCCCAGAGCAATGCAGCTAAGCGCGTCAATCGCACAGTGTTGGCGGTGATCCGTTCATATTTGGAGCAAGACCATCGGGAGTGGGATGCATTTCTGCCTGAAATCGAGGTAGCGATCCGCATGTCGTCCACTCTGCAACTGGGGTTACACCGTTTTTTGCAGTCTTTGGCCAGCATATGTACCTCAATGCTACAAACTTGCATGGAAGTTACGGTCCCTGGGCGAACACCCGATCTCAGATTTGGGGGTGCAGGATAAAATCCGGCTAGTGCACGAACAGGTGAAACAGCACCTAGACAAAGCATTCGACCGCAGTCGACAGCAGTACGATAGGCGTGCGCGCAAGTTTCACGCGGTGGCAGGCCAATAAGTGTACAGGCGAAACTTCGTACTGAGTGACTTCAGCAAGGCTTTCAATGCCAAATTCGCCAGGAAGTTTCGCAAAGGTCGGGTCGTCAGAGCCGTCGGAAACAATGCCTATAGGTGGAAGATGGAGCCGGAAGATCGTTGGGTGTTGTCCTTGCAAAGGATCTGAGGGTTTAGAGAGGAGGTCAGATGGGCGTGGCCTACGTTGGGCGTTCCGTTATGGTGGGGCAACCGGGCAAACGGAGTCAACAAATGCGCACGGCAATTTAAACCATTCATGGCGGCGCATAACTCCAATTTGCCGTGTGGTGTTGCATTTGACTATCGCGCCATTTAATTATCGGTGACAAAACGCGACCCTGGTGGGGAAATTTTCATCGTTCATCGCATGACGATTACCGTGAGTTGACAGGGCCAAAATCCAAAGTGACCAGAGAGACAGACGGTGGGGACTGCCGAGGAGATGACAGGCAGAATAATAGAAAGAGGCGACAACTTGGGGGTCGGCGGGACTGCAACAAAGGGAATTGTTGAAGTGTGGCCAGAAGAGGCAAATTCAAATTCATGGTTATTCACAGGCGCACAGACCCCATATAAAGAGTGCTGTCTTTATTAAAGTTCGGCGTAAGTGTGAAAGTAAAGATGTCTGAATGTGTTGTAATTTAGTGTTTGTTTCAAACAGGTGGCCAACAACAGGTCACGCCGCAGTTTAATTTTGAGGCCCTATTTTTTTTCACTCTACTGCAGCCCAATATTGCCTTGGAGTACACTTGCATGCAGCCTGCCTTCATGTGCTGTGTTTTTTTTTTATTGGAATCACCATCATCCTACCTCTCTGCGTCCTTCCAAAACTGAGTGAGTGTGTTCCAGCAAAAGCCGACACCGCAACGATCTGCCGCGGCCCCTGTCGCCATAGCAGCCGCACATCGGCCGCCTATATCACGGCTACATAAATCGCATATGCGAGTATATTAGTGGCCCAAACAGTGGCACGTCCAAAATATTCTTTTGCGGCGACCAATAGGGCCGAACGAGCGGCGCTTGTAAGCCCATATAATTGCTGGACTCCTGTCAACTTAGCTGTTAAGAAAGTTGTCCATTTATTTATCTATTTATTTATTAATTTATCGTCCTATTTATTTAATTATTTATTGCGTATTTATTTATATATTTATGAATTTATTTATTTATCCCATTATTCACATAATTTCCATTGTTAAATCCGGCACTCGGATTTTGCCAAATTTGCCTATATTGGCACATATACATATATATATATCTCAGATTCTGGCCACCGGTGCGAGGCAGAAGTACCTGTCTTATATTGATCGATCTCACATCTTTCTACTTTTATTGGAGCTCCGGTGGGATAGGATTGAGGAAACGTTAGGCGACAGCCAACTAACGTAAGTAAAGAAATATTTATTTATTAAATTGTAATTGTAAGCGAAACAAACATGATGTGTGAGTAAGAGCGAGGGAGGGACAATCACCGAGGAATAAGTCGGCCTTCAGTTCCAATTAAAGGGCAATGGCATTCAAATTCAAATAGTCGTTGCAGGAAGGGCGGGTACGTGGTGGCCGATAACACTGGGCCTGCCAACTCGTCCGATCATTTGTGTGTATGTAGGTACGTTCATATGTAGTATTGTGAAGGTTGTATTGTTTTGGAATTTTGTACCGTCTAGGGGCAGGGTTGAGGTTACCCACTCCTGGGAATACTGAGCTAGCTAGCGTTTTTGTTTTTTGCGATTCATGTTTTTTGTCATAGGGGTCAGGTGACTTGTCTGGTTGAAATATATATATAAATGAACCGAAACGGTGAAGCCTCGCCGAGCAGATGGCTACTCTCCGGGCCATCGCAAACCGCGGCTTACAAAAAGTACTTGTTTTTATTGAAATTGCGCGGTGGACGATGACCTTGGGAGTACCCTGAAGCGTTTTTTTTGTTGTTTTTTGCGATTCATGTTTTTTTCATAGGCCTCAGGTGACTTGTCTGGTTGAAATATATATATAAATGAACCGAAACGGTGAAGCCTCGCCGAGCAGATGGCTACTCTCCGGGCCATCGCAAACCGCGGCTTACAAAAAGTACTTGTTTTTATTGTAATTGCGCGGTGGAGGATGACCTTGGGAGTACCCTGAAGCGTTTTTTTTATTGTTGTTTTTTGCAATTTATGTTTTTTGTCATAGGCCTCAGGTGACTGCTCTGGTTGATATGGCACAAGACAATTGCACCGAGGATATGTTTGGATCGCGTCTAGATTGTCGATATGCCGGTACGTCACTCACGCTTTTGGAAGGCAGTGTTGTTATGCCCAGTAGCAAGGAGCAAGCGAGTGGAAGCTACAACCTTGACGACGATAAAACGTACAAAGTGGAAAAATGCTAACTGGGGACCGTCAGCGCAGCTGACGATCGGATCATTTATTCTCATCTAAATGTATTGTAGTTTTCTTTGTTTGATCGGAACGGATTGGTAGAAGACGTAGGTTGGAAAGACGGTCGATTGCGGCAGTTGGTGATTCTCCCTTACATTGTATGATTGTTGGGAATTACTATTTTGGTATTGTGCTTAGTTATTTGTTATTTATTTACGCGTTTAAGTAGGAAAATAGTTTTCTTTGGTAGCCAAGTTCAAATATAGACATTATTACGACCGAAAGAGAGAATACGGGTTCTGTAGCCAGCCATTCCTATCCGCTGCGCTCAGGAACAGGGAATGCTGCGCAAGAAGACTCTTGGGGAGAGGATGGAGTCACAGCCACGAGGGGCGTGGGATTGGCGAGAACCCCAGCTAGGCCACCGGCGCCACCACCAGCCTAGTTGAATCCACAACTCATAGACTATCATTTGCAGCCAGAAGACCGAAATGTTCCAGCAGAGCCGCGAGCCGCTATTGACTCGGAAATAGCGGCAGCCATTAATGTTGCTCTTTTCCAGGCCCATGAGACCTATAGTCAGTCCATGGAATCAGGCATAGCGCAGGCATTTAGGGAGGAGATCAGGTTGGGGTTCCAAGAGATGATGAAGGCCATCAATGATATGGCCAGACCTACTCCACCGCCGGGGAGTCACAGCCAGTTTACTTCTGAGACCGTCAGGGAAAATATAGGCCCAAGTCAGCCATCGGGCATGACTTGACTTGACTTGACTTGACACCCTAGCGCCACACCAGTTCCCAGGCCACCGCCGAAGCCAGAGTGGTCGAATACCTCGAGTGGACTGATTGGAGGACAAGGATGGGATTGGCGTAGTAGGCTACGGGAAAATAGGAGAGCCGGAGAGCTTAGGCAGGCGACAAATGGAGGGGAAGATCGCAGGGACGGAAGCCACAGACGACCAAATCCTAGACCACCCTCAGGTCCGCCTTGGGTCAAAGTAGACAAATGGGAAGTGTCCTTTGACGGATCGAACGACCGGGGATCCGTTGAAGATTTTGTCTTCAAACTTCAAACCTCCAGAGGCAATTCCAATGTCCTTGGGACGAGGTCCTGAGAAACTTTCACGTGCTGGTAACTGGGCGGGCCAGAGAGTGGCCGGTGATTAATTGGGACGATCTCCGTAGGGCTTTATTAGGAAGGTTTAGAGCTAGCTGGGATGACGTGGATCGGATGCAGGAGCTAAGGCAACGACAACAACTCTGTGGATAGTCTGTGAATGACGTCATCCAGGCGATGACGGCAACGGCATCACGATTAGAAGCTCCACTCCCCGAGTCGAGGCTGATAAAGCTTATAAAGAAAGGCTTGAGAGACTCCATAGGGCGCTACGTCTACTCCATGGACGTGTACTCCGTAGATCATTTGCGGGAAGAGTGCAACGAGACCGAGGCGAGTTTGGGTCAGCGTAGTATTCGTGCAGCATACGGCACGGATTCAAGATATGCGGGGCAGGGCAAGCCGAATGTTAGCTCGCTCGAAGATTATCCTGCCGACGAGCCTTGGGCCGAGCCGCAGATCGAGGAGATGAAAATGAAGTCGGCAAGCCCGAGACCGGGGTGCTGGAACAGCGGCCATCAGGGACACGATTGAAGGGATTGCCTAAACGATCAGCGTAGGATATTTTGCAATCGCTGTAGAAAGCCGGACACCTTCGCACTGAAATGTCCAGAGTGCGTGGGAAACGACAGAGTGGGCGTGACCAGAGTGGGAGAGGCGCGTTCACGAATGGGTCCCGCGAAGACAGCAAAAACAATATCAATATCAGCATGCAAAATAAGAATTTCAGACACCTACCCTACGAAGAAAGGATAAGGGCGTATAGGTTAGCTAGAAATACGATTTTGAGGCACGGCAGCTTGACGGGATGCGATTAGTCACTCGAAAAGTGAAAAAGGCACGCGACCGATTCACAAGACGACGCTCCGTGAGAAGAAAAGTGGTTAAGTCCGTTAAAAAAGGGGACTCGAGACTCGAACTTGACGATCGGGCTAAAAAAATCAAAGTTCTGCTTTAAGAGTCTCAAGTATCTCGGATTTATAGTAGGCGAAGGGACCTTACGAACCGACCCTGACCGCGTAGCAGCAATTCGGCGAATCCCGGAACCTCGATCCGTCAACGAAGTGCGCAGTTTTCTGGGAACCGCAGGATGGTACCGCCGGTTCATCAGAAACCTTGCGGAAATAGCAGCACCACTTACGGAGGTACTAAAAGGGAGTCCGAGAGGGAAATTCCATTTATGTCCTGAAGCAGTGAAAGCCGTGCGTGAATTAAAAGGGTCGCTTACATCCGCACCTGTATTGGTTTACGCTGACTTCTCGCGTAGGTTTTATGTGCACTACGATGCATCTCATTTCGGAATTGGGGCGGTACTGTTCCAAATCGATGCCGAGGGCAATGAAAGGCCAATAGCGTTCTTTTCCGCCAAGATGGATAAGGTCAATTACTCGGTGACGGAGAAAGAATGTCTTGCCGCGGTATTGGCTGTCCAAAAGTTCAGGCCGTACATCGAAATGATGCCATTCACGGTAATCACCGATCACGCTAGCCTCAAATGGCTCATGTCTTTGCGAGATTTGGACGGTCGATTAGCTAGGTGGTCTCTACGCCTGCAGCACTTCGACTTCCAGATCGAGCACAGGAAAGGGGCGGACAATGTTGTTGCTGACACTTTGTCACGCAGTGTCGCCGAAGTGTCGCTGGATTAGAGCAGTTGCTGGGGATACAGACAGTAGCGTTTGAGTCGGATGAGTATCGAGAGATCTTTGAAGAGGTGCGCAAGAATCAGGATCGATTACCAGATTTACAGGTACAGGAGGGAGTTTTGTACAAACGGACGTGGTTCGAAAAGCTGGACGATGAAGTCGAGGGCACACTATGGAAGCTGTGGGTGCCAGAGGCACTAAGTTCAACACTGATAGAGCAGGCTTATGTAGACTCAAAGGCGTCTCATAGAGGCGTGGCAAAAACGCTCCATTTGCTGAGAAGGCAATTCTACTGGCCTCACATGGCAGCTCATGTGCGAGAATACGTAGGCAGATGCGAAGTATGCAAGGAGACGAAAGCGCCGAACCACCGGATGCAAGTTTCGATAGGGCACGAAGTGAAGACGGATCGGCCCTTTCAGAAAATATATATTGATTTTCTGGGAAAGTATCCCCGGTCGAAGAGGGGTCACGCCTGGATATTCGTAGTCGTCGATCATACTTAGAAATTTACGTTTCTGAAGGCCAAGAAAGATGCAACGGCAGACAACTTAGTTGAATTTCTGGTGAACGAGATCTTTTTATCAAATTCGGTGTCCCTGAGACGATCCACTCAGACAACGGCCGACAGTTCGTGTCAAAGAAGTTCGAGAACATGCTCGCCGTTTTTTTATCTGTCACATGAAAACAGCCATTTATTCTCCCCACAGCAATGCAGCTAAGCGCGTCAATCGCACAGTGTTGGCGGCGATCCGTTCATATTTGGAGCAAGACCATCGGGAGTGGGATGCATTTCTGCCTGAAATCGAGGTAGCGATCCGCATGTCGTCCACTCTGCAACTGGGGTTACACCGTTTTTTGCAGTCTTTGGCCAGCATATGTACCTCAATGCTACAAACTTGCATGGAAGTTACGGTCCCTGGGCGAACACCCGATCTCAGATTTGGGGGTGCAGGATAAAATCCGGCTAGTGCACGAACAGGTGAAACAGCACCTAGACAAAGCATTCGAGCGCAGTCGACAGCAGTACGATAGGCGTGCGCGCAAGTTTCACGCGGTGGCAGGCCAATAAGTGTACAGGCGAAACTTCGTACTGAGTGACTTCAGCAAGGCTTTCAATGCCAAATTCGCCAGGAAGTTTCGCAAAGGTCGGGTCGTCAGAGCCGTCGGAAACAATGCCTATAGGTGGAAGATGGAGCCGGAAGATCGTTGGGTGTTGTCCTTGCAAAGGATCTGAGGGTTTAGAGAGGAGGTCAGATGGGCGTGGCCTACGTTGGGCGTTCCGTTATGGTGGGGCAACCGGGCAAACGGAGTCAACAAATGCGCACGGCAATTTAAACCATTCATGGCGGCGCATAACTCCAATTTGCCGTGTGGTGTTGCATTTGACTATCGCGCCATTTAATTATCGGTGACAAACGCGACCCTGGTGGGGAAATTTTCATCGTTCATCGCATGACGATTACCGTGAGTTGACAGGGCCAAAATCCAAAGTGACCAGAGAGACAGACGGTGGGGACTGCCGAGGAGATGACAGGCAGAATAATAGAAAGAGGCGACAACTTGGGGGTCGGCGGGACTGCAACAAAGGGAATTGTTGAAGTGTGGCCAGAAGAGGCAAATTCAAATTCATGGTTATTCACAGGCGCACAGACCCCATATAAAGAGTGCTGTCTTTATTAAAGTTCGGCGTAAGTGTGAAAGTAAAGATGTCTGAATGTGTTGTAATTTAGTGTTTGTTTCAAACAGGTGGCCAACAACAGGTCACGCCGCAGTTTAATTTTGAGGCCCTATTTTTTTTCACTCTACTGCAGCCCAATATTGCCTTGGAGTACACTTGCATGCAGCCTGCCTTCATGTGCTGTGTTTTTTTTTTATTGGAATCACCATCATCCTACCTCTCTGCGTCCTTCCAAAACTGAGTGAGTGTGTTCCAGCAAAAGCCGACACCGCAACGATCTGCCGCGGCCCCTGTCGCCATAGCAGCCGCACATCGGCCGCCTATATCACGGCTACATAAATCGCATATGCGAGTATATTAGTGGCCCAAACAGTGGCACGTCCAAAATATTCTTTTGCGGCGACCAATAGGGCCGAACGAGCGGCGCTTGTAAGCCCATAAATTTGTTGCACGCCTGTCAACTTAGCTGTTAAGAAAGTTACCTATTTATTTAATTATTAATTTATCGTCCTATTTATTTAATTATTTATTGCGTATTTATTTATATATTTATGAATTTATTTATTTATCCCATTATTCACATAATTTCCATTGTTAAATCCGGCACTCGGATTTTGCCAAATTTGCCTACATTGGTACATATACATATCTCAGATTCTGGCCACCGGTGCGAGGCAGAAGTACTTGTCTTATATTGATCGATCCCACCTCTTTTTACTTTTATTGGAACTCCGATAGGGTAGGATAGGGATTGAGGAAACGTTAGGCGACAGCATATCTGCGCCGTGCCCAATTTACAGTGGCATAAATCTACTCCTTCTCTAAATTCATATTTGGCAAAATTTCGACCCTGTTCGATTTTTAAATATTTACGCTTAAATTGTAAACGCCCGCTAAACATTAAGCACTGCCATCTAGTGGCCAACCTGTTCAACGAACGTAAGAAAAGAAATATTTATTTATTAAATTGTAATTGTGAGCGAAACAAACATGATGTGTAAGTAAGTAAGTAAGAGCGAGGGAGGGAGAATCACCGAGGAATAAGTCGGCCTTCAGTTCCAATTAAAGGGCAATGGCATTCAAATTCAAATAGTCGTTGCAAGAAGGGCGGGTACGTCGTGGCCGATAACACTGGGCCTGCCAACTCGTCCGATCATTTGTGTGTATGTAGGTACGTTCATGTGAAGTATTGTGAAGGTTGCATTGTTTTGGAATTTTGTACCGTCTAGGGGCAGGGTTGAGGTTACCCACTCCTGGGAATACTGAGCTAGCTGAGGTTTTTTTGGTTTGGTTTGGTTTTTTGGCTTGAATGAATGGCAAATGTTCAAATCTTGTTATATTATTGCTTGTTTATGTAGATAGTTTGCGTAAAATCCATTATTGTGTTTGAATAAATATGTCGTCTAATTGTACTAAACAATTAAATGCTTTAATTATGTTTTGTTATTTTTCTATTTGTACAATTTTGGTTTAAAATAGTTTTCGGTAAGTTCCAAGTGATAATTATATTTGGTTCGATAAAAATCTTTTCTGTTTTAATGGGTCTTGATTAGAGGCCAGCATGGATACATTACTATTTTCGTCTGCAGTTTGTTCATTGAATGCTGTACCCATATTTACTGCACACTGTTCTCTTAACAATGGGTACACTAAAAGCGAAAAAAATAACTCCACAACTTTTTGCTGTACACATGCCAAATGAAATACTATGTGTGTTGTTCATTTGTAATAGTGTACTCATAATGAACTGATGTGTACAGTGAAATGGAAATCAAGCCGGCCGCAGCAATTTTCGGTTATTCGGAGAAGGGTTCTCACACAAAGTGTAAGTATGTACGAATGTACATACAGTAAATCACAAAAGTATTCGTTGCTAAGCATATGGCACAAAAACCTTAGTATTTAAGCATTTTAGCAGCCATTTTTTGTAAGTTTGTCTTACTGCATTTGTAGATTGATATTTACGAAAGGCAATGCAAAAGAAATTATTCGGAAACGTCAAACAGTTATCAAAATAGAGCAACAAAACTAAAAAAAAAAAACGCATATTTTTTATCTCACAAAAGTATTTGTTGCGGCTGTTGCCTTTTCCGTTATACTATTTTTCTATGAATTGCCTGTGGTTTTTGATTTTCATTTGAACTGTTCTGAGTGTGTGAATAAGATTTTCGTTCAATGTGTTCAACTTGACTATCAAAGTTTTTGTGAGAAACTTAAAATGCCCAAGGGAAAGGAATTGAACGTTGCTGAAAAGAAAATAATATTATATCTTCAGAATGAGAAAATATTTGCAAAATGTTTAATAGAAGTCCTTCCACTATCCGAAGTGCTATACAACGTTTGAAAAATCGCGGTACTTTGGGAAAATATTCATCGTTTTGGATGCATTCATGCAGCTGATTCCTGATTTAAAATACCTGTTATACATTTATAATTTATTAATTATTTTGTATTGACTGTATAAGCTTTGGTTTGTGTAACAATGTATTTTTCTAGTAATGTTTTAATTAACATATTATTATTCTCATCTGGGAAGGGTACAATTCTAAATATTAGGGTCTTAATAATTTCGCTTGGGATATGAGAAATTATAAATATTTCGTTAGTATTATACGCGTTCACGAAGTGAAACTAGTTTATTGGGTTTGTGCAATGTCCGTCATGCTGTCCGTTTGTCCGTATGAACGCAATTTTTTTGGCCGCTATTTTTGAAATTTTAGATATATACTCGTGTAAACCCTCGTCTGATAAAATGTTACGGGTTTCGGGATGCGCCCACTGGGGCCGTGGCAATTCGATTAAATCTATATATCTCCCTCACTTTTAAAGATAGATGTATAAAATGTATACCGACAGATTGCTGATGACCTACTCTAAAAATCGCACACAGACTTTTTTAGCTTCGCCCACTACCGCGCCAATAATGTCCAAAACTCGATATGTGCACAACACCAATGATGCCAGTGCAACATTGCTAGCGCCATCTATTGCATATTTTCGGTAATTATTTTTGTTTGGTTGCCACTGCTTACAGAGGCTGACTGCTTACAGAGGCTCACTGCTTACAGAGGCTGACTTCTTACAGAGGCTGACTGCAACACTATTTCAAATTGTTAGAATTTGCATGCGGTTGATTGCTGATTGATTTTGCACTTGACGTACAAGTTAACAGAAGTTAACGCAAGTTCATTGTAACTTGATATTACACCAGCCACAGACGCTGACATTGCTCTGCGCGGGATGTCTTGCACAACGGCAGCGCACGAGGCGCAAGCTAAGCATGCTAGCGGCCGTTGTGAATCGTATTCAATAGCTTAAGTTACTTTCATTTGTATTCCCTAGTTTAGTTTTATTTCGGTTTTTGATTGCGGCGCATCGGCTTAATGTACCTGATGACTCAACTCACTCACTGGTCCGAGCAACCTAGTGATTAATAAATGATTAATAAATATTTAATTGGCGCCCAACGACCCACCAGTGCGAATAACAAAGCTATGCCTGACCTACGCTAATTTTGGTCACTGACACAAGTGCAATAAAAATTCCCTTGTTACACTGAAGCCGCTGGAGCTCTTCGGGCAGCGACTTGTCACCAACCTAGCGCGCAAGCGGGTTTGGGCAGCGAAGAACATTGTCACTCATAGACGGCAGCGGGGGATCATAGAGAGCATTCGTGACCGCGGCGTGGGAAGCAGCAGCTATAGTAGTAACACATAGAGACCTGCTAGGACCAACTAAAATGTAAGTGAGCCGTCATTTGGCGTACATTTTTTTCAATCCGCGTGAATTTAAGTTACAAATCTAAAGTAAAAAAATCAAAAAGTACATTAAAATAAAAATTGCAACACATTATTCTGCTCCCAGTTCACTTTTGAGTGACGTTATTCTGCATCCATCAGCAACTTTCAATAAGCATTCCGTTGCCAGTATTTATTCAATTTGCTGTGGTTGATCTGCCCTTGAAACTGTGTTGATATTATTGTTGACAGCGTAGTCGATGAACAACGCATTTCGCTGTTACGGGGACCGTTCTACTATAGATAGGGAAACAGAACCGCAGCCTGCTCTCTCGCGAGAAATTGCGGACAACAAGCGAAAAATAGGAATGGATCCAGACCAGCTTAAGGCTGTGGTGCAGGCCGCAGTGGTCAGCGCCTTGGAGGCACAGAGCGTAGTATTACAACAAAGGGATACAGAGCTGAGGGCATCCATAAACGCGCATATACAAGAATTGGCAGGCAAAATAGCTGCCACCAATATAGAAACACCGCCAGTTGATGCATTCAAGCCGGTCGAAATCAGAAACGACGTCCAATGTAATGAGCCATTGGACGCTGTGAAATGTTTGCCAGAGTTTACGGGGGTACCGGAGACGTACGCCTCTTGAAGGCAAGCTGCGGTAGCGGCATATGCAATTTATCAGGCAGTTATTATTATTAAAAGCAAGATTAGAGGGGCAGCTGACGGCGTCGTGGGTCAGTTTTACACAGTAATGAATTTTGGTGCCATAATTAATCCTCTCGATTTCACATACAGAGACAAGAGAGGCATTCATGTTATAGAACAAGAAATAAGCACCCTTAGACAGGGCTCGTTGACAATTTTACAATACTAAGACGAGGTGGCGAAAAAGCTTACTCTCATCACCAATAAGGTCAACATGTCTTATGAGCCAATCATGGCACAAGCGCTCTGTACGAAGTTTAGAGATGATGCGTTGCGTGTGTTTGTCTCAGGCCTCAAGCGCAGCCTGACGGATGTCCTGTTCGCAGCAAAGCCCAGGGACTTGCCGTCGGCCCTCGCTCTAGCACAAGAGGTAGAGGCAAACCATGAAAGGTACGCCTGTGCAGCAAGTTTTGCTAAAGGCCACAAAGATAGGGAACGTAGAATGACCCCAAGGCCGCAAGGCCGTCAGCAAGATAGGAGTCAGCAACAGGGAGATCCGCAACCCAGCGGCTCCAAAAATTCTCACTTCACTAAACAACAGAAGCCGCAGAATCATTCTGAACAGCAGACCGGTAGGTGGAACAAAGGTGGCGGGTCGCAGGAACCAATGAACGTCGATCCTTCCTTGTCAAAGATCCTACAGCCATCACGGGCACCAGCGTAAGTCAACTCTAGCGCTCCTCAAGCCTATAAAAGAACAGCCACGTCTGGACATTCAGGCGGACAGAGAAGGCAAAGGGTCAATCATATACCTCACGAGCCGGATCAAGACCCAGGGGCTTATGCTAACGCTGCTGCAACAGCTGAACGGCAAGTCGCTGACGACAATGGTAGCGACTATGACTCGGACATGGTCAATTTTTTAGGGGAAGCTCCCTGCTACCTTACATTTGTAGAAGAGTAGCAGGGATCCAGATGAGATTCTTCATCGACACGGGCGCTTCCAAAAACTACATTAGCCCACATAACAGTCGAAAGGGAGTGCGCTCAGTAAATTCATCTTTCTCTACTCACTCGATTCGCGGCACCTCTACGATCACACATAAGTGCCTCGTATCTTTGTTCGGCCAAAAGGATACATTCTTTTTGCTCCCTGATTTGTCGACGAATTGATGGAATCATAGGGCTTGACCTACTCACACAAGCAGGAGTGTCGCTTTGTCTTTCCTCTGGCCAACTCTAATGTGGCTCAGTAACGAAACCAATCGAGTTCCACAGGTGCAGTAAAAGACGCATTTCTTAAGATGCTAAAAAGTAGACACAAAGCCTTTGCGGATCCGGAAGAAGCACTTCCCTACAATACGTCAGTGGTGGCTACTATGAGGACCACTGACGAACAACCAGTTTATGTCCGATTGTATCTCTATCCTATGGGAGCAGCAGAATTTGTTAACAAAGAAATACAAAGCCTTCTAAAAAACGGTATCATAAAAAAATCTGTTTCCCCCTATAACAACCCCATATGGATGGTTGACAAAAAGGGCACAGATTAGTTCGGTAACAAAAACATGCGTCTTGTAATGGATTTTCGAAAACTCAATGAGAAAACCATTGCGGACAGGTACCCCATGCCTAACATTCCAATGATTCTTGGGAATCTTGGTAAGGCTAAATACTTCTCGACATTGGACCTGAAGTCCGGCTATCACCAGATCACGCTAGCAGAGCGTGACCGTGAGAAAACAGCGTTCGCATTTAACGGGGGAAAGTACGAATTTTGTCGACTTCCCTTCGGGTTGAAGAATGCAGCCAGCATCTTCCAAAGAACTGTCGACGACATACTGCGTGAGCAGATTGGCAAATCTTGCTATGTCTATGTCGATGATGTCATAGTCTTCTCGAAAGATAAAGATTCCCATGTCAAACATGTGGAGTGGGTCTTAAAGAGCCTGTACGAGGCAAATATGAGAGTCTCCAAGGAAAAATCGCGTTTTTTAAGAAAAGCGTAGGTTTTCTTGGAGCCACAACGGACCCGGAAAAGGTCAGAGCAATTCAAGAGTTCCCAGAACCAAAGAATGTATTCGAAGTCAGATCATTTCTTGGTCTGGCTAGTTACTATAGGTGTTTCATCAAAGACTTTGCTTCAAGAGCAAAGCCCATTTCTGACATCCTAAAGGGTGAGAATGGGTCAGTTAGTAAGCATAGATCGCGAAACATCCCGGTAAAATTCTCCGATCTTCAGCGTCACGCTTTTCAAAAGCTGCGCAACATTTTGTCCTCATAAAACGTCATGCTCCGATTCCGTGACTATAAGAAGCCGTTTGATCTAACGACAGACGCTTCAGCCTACGGCATAGGGACAGTGCTTTCCCAGGATGGTCGCCCCATCTTAATGATTTCCAGAACATTGAGGCCCCCAGAGGTGAACTACGCCGTCAACGAGCGGAAACTATTGGCTATAGTTTGGGCCCTCTGCAAGCTACGTCACTACATATATAAGACATAAACATTTTCACGGACCACCAGCCGTTGACTTTTGCCGTTTCGGAGTCAAACCCGAACGCCAAAATTAAAAGATGGAAAGCGCGCATTGAGGAAACGAATTCACGAATGTTTTATAAGCCAGGCAAGGAAAATTTAGTTGTTGATGCGCTATCGCGACAGCAGCTCAACGCCCTAGACGAACTAAATGCCAATTCCTGCGCAGCCACTTAATTAATGTATGGGAAGAATTCAGCTTCGTCAGGCACACCGCAAACATCTCTGAATATGAGAGAATGGTGGAGGAAACAATGGAGCTGTGTGAAATGTTTCCGCAGTCGCACATGAAGAAGCTTCTATACGTGGATGCTGCCTATCTCAGGGATATGGTAGAAGCTCTTGGAGTGCACCACAGGTTAGCAAGGAGTTTGGATTTCTTGGACACAGCCCTCAAAGTAGTTGCAGGAACACCTGATGCTAGTGACTTTGAACAGGTAAACTTCACAGAGTTACAACTGGTGAGCTCCAACAACAGGCAGGTAGCTATAAACACGAAAGTTCAAGAACAAATCAACCAGCTAACGTCAACCGTCAACACATTATTAAAAGCTGCAAAAAGGAGCAGATAGATTCCGGGCATTTGTACGAGACGCTCTTAGCTCGGAATAGAATGTTGCTAAATGGAAATGCAGAATTTGATGCTCGCGGTGACCCTTGCAAAGATTAATATCATAAGCCCAAATATATTAGAACACGCGGATTTGAAATCTGTTTGGCTAGATGAACCCACAGGTACCTCAACAGCTGACATTATTATTAAGTTTCTAAAAATCAAAATGGCTTGCAGAAAGGTGACGTTGTATCCAGTCGCTCATGAGAATGCTGCACTACAAATCGACGACAACATAATAACTGAATGCGGGGATCAAGTACTCTCTCTTAAAAATTGTACTTCGACGCCGGGAGGAACCTTTTGTCAACTATTGCCGAATAGCTCTTGTGCCAGAGAGCTTCTTGCTGGTGGTTCGGCAAACTGTCGAATGCAGCCGAGTCATCTGGACCCGATCACATGGGTCGATGACGGAATCCTGATCATAAATGATCGGCCTGCTAAAGTTTGCGTTGACAACGGTACTGAAACTTGGGTTCACGGAACAAATCTAATCACGTTCAATAAGTGGGCTCTAATCAACGAGACTAAATATCTGAATCTCAACAGTGTCTAGAGTAGGTTCCCCGGCATTGCAGCATCTCCCCTTCTGAACGTCACCGGCCACCAGGACGTACTGAGTCTCCCTTACCTTCATCGTTTAAATGAACGTAACCTGGAGATCATCAAGGAAGTCAAGGACGAAATCGGAAGTGTCAACAATGTTGACCTTCTGGTTGGGAGCCATTTGTTGTGCTATAATATGCGTTGGAGTCACCTATCGTCGATACAAAAAGAACAAGATAACAGCCAAGGAAATTAAGGAGGTGATCGCCGAGATAGGAGCGGCCGAGGGCGGCCTTAACTTAAAAGGGGAGCAGTTAACATAAGTTAACGCAAGTTCATTGTAACTTGATATTAGACCAGCCACAGACGCTGACATTGCTCTGGGCCAGATGTCTTGCACAACGGCAGCGTACGAGGCGCAAGCTAAGCATTCTAGCGGCCGTTGTGAATCGTATTCAATAGGTTAAGTTACTTTCATTTGTATTCCCTAGTTTAGTTTTATTTCGGTTTTTGATTGCGGCGATTCGGCCCAATGTAACTGATGGTTCAACTCACGCACTGGTCTGAGCGACCTAGTGATTAATAAATGATTAATAAATATTTAATTTACATGTAATTTGAGTTGATTTTTGTCACAACGTGATCAACTTGTAGTAGTAGTAGTATAAAATGCAGCTAAAATTTGGAATTTTAAATTTTCGAATTCTCTGTCAAGTATATACATACATACACACATAAATAGACATATATTTAATACGTAAATAATTTGTCAACATACCAGTTCCATAACAGTACCATAACCTAAACAGACAATATTAACATATGTAGTGTTTATCATATGCACTAACTGCAGCGGTTTCTGTATGCACATTTCGGCGCTAGACACAGAATTCTGTTATACTCGTTCAGTTTTAATTGGAATTCTATGTTAATTCTTATTTGATCTGTTGGGTTATTGGATAACTGAACGTGCATTTCGTGAAAAGTGAAATGGTTGATGTCGATGAAGACTAACGCGCTGTTAAGGTGACAGTTGTGATCGCGCAGAGGCAAACTTTTTTTGGTATTTTATACTTGTATACTATTATTATTATTAATACCCATAGTGTTACAGTACATGTTTTAGTTGTTATTACATTGTGAACGAGTAATCCGCTGTCGGTTACACCCGACTGTAACGTTCTCACTTGTTCTATTTGATTTATTTTGTTTGCTTGTGGGTTGTATTCTGGGGTTCCTGCAAAAATGAAAATGTCTGCGGGTGTTCGACCAGTTTTGCTGAACTTTGTTTTATGGTTTTAAGTATAAAGGAATTTTATTTATTTTCAGTAGTATCTTCACTATTTATGTTTCTTAGTTTTTCAATAACTGTTTTATGAAATCTCTCAACATCAGAAATTCCATTTTAACTTGTGGTTATATTTATTATCACGCCTTCAGAATTTAACCAGAGTTGTGGTGCTGCGCATATAAATACTGAATCCTTATCTGCTTTTATTTCTATTGGTTTTCCCATTCTGAGTATAGCTCTTTTTGCTTCTAGCCAATCACTACTCTTTATTTCTATTAAAGCTGCATACTTGGAATATATGTTTATACAAGATAGAAATTGTTTATTGTCTATCATGTAAAAATCCTTGACATATTTTTCCCTAGGGTTAAATATTTCAGGAGTTACTTCGTATGCTAAGTTTGTATTTCTATGCTCTGTTTTGGCGATGTTGCAAATTTCGCAATCATTGATAGTGTTTTGAATTAACTTTTGATAATCAGGATAATACAATTTTTCTTTGAGAATTAGTGTGAGCTTCCTGGGTGTAATAATTCTTTGTCAGTTTTTATAACAATTTCAAAGAAATTCTGCATATGTTTGGATGTCTTCTTGCTTTCTTGCTAGTTTTCAAGACTTTGGTTAAATTATTTGAGCTGATTATTTCTAAATAAGCATTCTGAAAAATTAGGAAGTCTGCTTCATTTGGGATGTAAATTACACTTTTCTATGTGCATAAATATTCTTTAAATAATTCTTTAGCGTATGTATTAGACATTTCTTTGTACTTAATTATTGTTTTTGTTTTATGAAAATGGTTTATTTATTGGACGTAGTTTGAGTCGCTTTTAATAAACACTATTTGCTTGTTATAATAATTGAGTGGTCTCTCTGTTAAGGAAATATGACTTTGGCTATTTTCTTGGCCACTATGTATTGTTGCTGGTGTTGGTATTGAAACTACACTTTCTGAAATTTCACCAAGAAGGTTTTCTTCTATTTTTACTCTTGAAAGAGCTACGTGGTTTTCTTTTCCTGGTAGATGTTTAATTGTGTAATCAAACTCATTCAACTTGATTCTCCATCTCTGCAATTTCATATTTGGTTCTTTTACATTATTAAGCCATTCTAATGGTCTATGGTCACTTAGGATTTCGAATTTTCTTTCGAAAAGATATGATCTGAAATATTTAGTTGCCCATATTATTGCTAATAATTCTTTCTCTATGGCTGTTCATTAAGCGTTCTGCTCGCATAACAAATGAGTTTTTGATCTTGTGAGAGGACAGCTCCTATAGCTATGTTACTCGCATCTGTGGTTAGTGAAAATGGTTGGTTGAAGTTAGGATGTATGAGAATTGGGTCTGAGGTTATTAGTAATTTTAACCTTTCAAAAGCTGAAATATAGGATTCTTCTTTGATATTGAATACTGCTCCTTTTTTAGTTTAATGTCATTGGTTTTGCTATTTTTTCGAAGTTTGGGATGAACTTTCTATAAAATCGACAAAGTCCAAGAAATGATTTTATTTCTTTCATTGTCTTTGGTATTGGAAACTGTACAATGGCTTTGATTTTCTCAGGGTTTGGTTTGATACCTTCAGTTGTAATGATGTAACCGAGAAATTCTGTGTGCTTTCTCATAAATTCACATTTATCTAACTGTAGCTTTAAATTTTATTCTCGCAGTTTTGCGAATACCTTTTTTCTTGATGATATATGTTTGTCCAATGAAGTGGAGTAAATATTGATATCTACATAGACCAAACAATCTTCCAAGAGATTGTTCATATAAGGTTGAAACGTTGAAGGTGCATTCTTTAAACCAAATAGCATTCGTGTGTATTCGTAATGTCCATGTTTAGTAGAAAACGCGGTCTTTGGTATGGAGCCAGAATCCATTTGGATCTGGTGGAAGCTATTAACTAAATCAATGGTTGTGATATATTGGCTTTTGCCTAGCTAATCCAATATATCATCCATGATGGGTATTGGGTATTTGTCGTCAACGGTATATGTGGATTTGGATTTTCGTATAATACCTTGTCTTAACATTTCATTGATTTGTTCATTGACTTCTTGGTCAAAAGATTGAGGATATTTGTAAGGTCGCTTATAAATAGGATCTTCATGTATAGTTTGAATGACATGTTTTATAGTACTGGTGAAAGTCAAATTTTCACTTTCCCGATACTGAACATCTCGGTATTAAAATTAAATTTTTTTTAACTTTTCTTTTTCTTCTTCACTTTGGTGTTCTAACCTAAATTCTTTTGATTCTTTTAATTCGTTTGCAATGGAGAAATTAAAAGGCATGTCTGACGTGACAGGCTGGTCAAGACATTCTATTTCGTTTTTTTATCTCCAAAGTCATCGTGGTTGTATCTCATTAAAACGGGAATCCGTTTAGCGTTACTGTCTCTGTTTTGTAATCGATGTTTGTTTCGCATGCCTCTAAGAAATCTCTTCCTATTAATATATCGTAATTTTCGGAAAATTTGTGTATGAAAAATGTTTGACGGGTCGGACAAAGATTACTGGGCGCAAATGATATACTTTCTTTTAATTCTACTACTCCATTTATGGTAGGGACTTTCAAAGGATTGTGTTTTAGCGGGTGATTAAAGAAATTATATTTGATTATATTTATTGATGATTAAATTAATCAAAAATTTAAATGTACTAAATTAATTAAACAATTAAATAAATTAAATATTAAGTATTAAATTTTCTGTAAACACTCTTGGAAAAAGTAATATGCTGATAATCTCCTCTAAAGACTGCACCAAAACTTATTTGGCTACGCCCACTACCGCGCCCACAATGTCCAAATCTCGATATGTGCAGAACAGCAATGATGCCAGTGCAACATACAATTAGTTTGTGAAATTAAGTGGTCACTGATCACTGGTCGGTAGATGGCGTTAGTTGCCAGGCTTTTTCGTATTCTTAGAATTTGTGTGTGGCTTTTTGCGATTGTGCACTTGTCATATAACTTTGGTGCTCGGGTTCAATTTCCGCTCTTGATGCAAAGGCTGGTCTTGATTCTTCTAATAACTCAAACATTTTTCCAGTTCATAACAATTTCTTAAAATTATATTCTTTTTGCTTTCTGTAAGAATTTATCATATATTTCTTATTAAATACTTTAACTTGAATTTCGTCACACTTGGGGTTGTATGGATGGTGGCGTTGGTGTCTAACGCGGGGTCAGCGTGTTAATTGTGCGGTAGGGCCGGGTAGGCCGCGCGGATGCAAATACATTTTTTGTTTTTATACCCTGAACCCAATGAAAATGGGTAAAAAGGGTAGAATGGTTTTGTGCAAACCTCGACTAGCTCAGTGTTCCCAGGGGTGGGTAACCTCAACCCTGCCCCTAGACGGTACAAAATTCCAAAACAACACAACCTTCAAAATACTACGAACGTACCTACATACACACAAATGATTGGACGAGTTGGCAGGCCCGGTGTTGTCGGCCACGACGTACCCGCCCTTCCTGCAACGGCTATTTGAATTCGAATGCCATTGCCCTTAAATTGGAACTGACGGCCGACTTATTCCATGACCTCGGTGATTCTCCCTCCCTCACGCTTACTCACACATCATGTTGGAGTAACAAGTACAATTTAATAGATAAACATTTCTTTTCTTATGCTAGTTGAACAGGTTGGCCACTAGATGGCTGTGCTTAATGTTTGGCTGGCGTTTATAATTTAAGCGTGTATATTTACAAATCGAACAGGTGCGAAATTTTGCCAAATATAAATTCAGAGAAGGAGAAGATTTATGCCACTGTAAATTGGGCACGGCGCAGATATGCTGTCGCTTAACGTTCCCTCAATCCCTATCCTACCCTATCGGAGCTCCAATAAAAGTAAAAAAGAGGTGGGGGTCGATCAATAGAAGACAAGTACTTCTGCCTCGCACCGGTGGCCAGAATGTGAGAGATGTATATGTATACGTGCAATGTAGGCAAATTTGGCAAAATCCGAGTGCGGGATTTAACAATGGAAAAATTATGGAATAAATAAGTTAATAAATAAACTCATAAATATATAAATAAATACGCAGTAAATAATTAAATAAATAGGATAATAAATTCATAAACAGATAAATAATCAAATAAATGGGACGGTAAATTAATAAATAAATAAATAGATAGTTAAATAGGCAACTTTTTTTGACATCTAAGTTGACAGGCGTGCAACAGTTACATGGGCTTACAAGCGCCGCTCGTTTGGCCCTCTTGGTCGCCGCAAAAAAGATTTTCCGGACGTGCTACGGTTCGGGCCACTAATATGCTCGCATATGTGATTTACGTAGCCGCGATATGGGCGACTGATCTGCGGCTGCTATGACGAAAGGGGCCGCGGCAGATCGTTGCGGTTTCGGCTCTAGTTGGAACACACTCACTCAGTTTTTGGACGGACGCAGAGAGATAAGATGATGGTGGTTCCAACCAATAAGAACAGCAGCGCATGAAGGCAGGCTGTATGTAGGTGTCCTCCAAGGCAATATTGGGCCGCAACAGAATGAAAATAAATGGGACCTCAAAATTAAAACAGCGGCATGACCTGTTGTTGGCCACCTGTTGGAAACAAACACCAATTATAAAGCATTCAGACATTTTTCTTTTTCCACACTTACGCCGAACTTTAATCAAGACAGCACTCTTTATGCGGGGTCTGTGCGCCTGTGCATAAGTCTGAGTTCGAAATTAGCCTCTTCTGGCCACACTTCGATAATTCCCTTTGTGCCGTCTTTTAATCTGCCTGTCATCTCCTCGGCAGTCCCCACCGCCTGTCTCTCTGGTCACTCTGGTATTCGGCCCTGCCATCTTACGCTATCGTCATGCGATGAACAGGGCTGCTCCCCTCGACAAATTTCCCCACCAGGGTCGCTTTTGTCACCGATAATTCCATGGCGCGATAGTCAAATGCAACACCACACGGCAAATTGGAGTTATGCGCCGCCATGTACGGGTAAAATTGCCGTGCGCATTTGTTGACTCCGTTCGCCCGGTTGCCCCACCATAACGGAACGCCCAACGTAGGCCACACCCATCTGACCTCCTCTCTACATCCTCAGATCTTTTGCATTGACAACACCCAACGATCTTCCGGCTCCATCTTCCACCTCATAGGCATTGTTTCCGACGGCCCTGACGACCCGACATTTGCGAAACTTCCTGGCGAATTTGGCATTGAAAGCCTTGCTGAAGTCACTCAGTACGAAGTTTCGCCTGTACACTTCTTGTCCTGGCACCGCGTGAAACTTGCGCGCACGCTTGTCGTACTGCTGTCGACTGCGCTCGAATGCTTTGTGTAGGTGTTGTTTCACCTGTTCCTGTACTAGCCGGATTTTATCCTGCACCCCCAAGTCTGAGATCGAGTGTTCGCCCAGGGACCGTAACTTCCGTGCTAGTTTGTAGCTAGACCCATTGAGGTACATATGCTGGCCAAAGACTGCAAAAAACGGTGTTACCCCAGTTGCAGAGTGGACAGCATTGCGGATCGCTACCTCGATTTCGGGCAGAAATGCATCCCACTCCCGATGGTCTTGATCCAGATATGAACGGATCGCCGCCAACACTGTGCGATTGACGCGCTCAGCTGCATTGCTCTGGAGAGAATATATGGCTGTTTTCATGTGACCGATTCCAAAAGCATCGATCATGTTCTCGAACTTCTTTGACACGAACTGTCGGCCGTTGTCTGAGTAGATCGTCTCAGGGACACCGAATTTAAAAAAAATCTCGTGCACCAGAAATTCAACAACGTTGTCTGCCGTGGCATCTTTCATTGCCTTCAGAAACGTAAATTTCGAAAAATGATCGACGACTACGAATATCCAGGCGTGACCCCTCTTCGACCGCGGATACTTTCCCAGAAAATCAATATATATTTTCTGGAAGGGCCGTTCCGTCTTCACCTCGTGCCCTATCCAAACTTGCATCCGGTGGTTCGGCGCTTTCGCCTCCTTGCATTCCTCGCATCTGCCTACGTATTCTCGCACATGAGCTGCCATGTGGGGCCAGTAGAATTGCCTTCTCAGCAAATGGAGCGTTTTTGCCACGCCTCCATGAGATGCCTTCGCGTCTACATGAGCCTGCTCTATCAGCGTCGAATCTAGCGCCTCTGGCACCCACAGCTTCCACAGTGTGCCCTCGACTTCATCTTCCAGCTTTTCGAACCCCATCCGTTTGTACAAAAGTCCCTCCTGTACCTGTAAATCTGGTAATCGATCCTGATTCTTGCGCACCTCTTCCAAGATCTCTCGATACTCATCCGACTCAAACGCTACTGTCTGTATCCCCAGCAACTGCTCTAAATCCAGCGACACTTCGGCGACACTGCGTGACAAAGTGTCAGCAACAACATTGTCCGCCCCTTTCCTGTGCTCGATCTGGAAGTCGAAGTGCTGCAGGCGTAGAGACCACCTAGCTAATCGACCGTCCAAATCTCGCAATGACATGAGCCATTTGAGGCTGGCGTGATCGGTGATTACCGTGAATGGCATCATTTCGATGTACGGCCTGAACTTTCGGACAGCCAATACCGCAGCAAGACATTCTTTCTCCGTCACCGAGTAATTGACCTAGTGTTTATCCATCTTGGCGGAGAAGAACGCTATTGGCCTCTCATTGCCCTCGGCATCGATTTGAAACAGTACCGCCCCAACTCCGAAATGAGATGCATCGCACTGCACATAAAAACTACGCGAGAAGTCAGCGTGAGCCAATACAGGAGCGGATGTAAGCGCCCCTTTAAATTCACGCACGGCTTTCGCTGCTTCAGGACTCAGATGGAATTTCCCTTTCAGACTCCCTTTCAGTACCTCCGTAAGTGGTGTTGCTATTTTCGCAAAGTTTCTGATGAACCGGCGGTACCATTACGTGGTTCCCAGAAAACTGCGCACTTCTTTGACGGATCGAGGTTCCGGGATTCGCCGAATTGCTGCTACGTGGTCAGTGTCGGTACGTAAGGTCCCTTCGCCTACTATAAATCCGAGATACTTGAGACTCTTAAAGCAGAACTTTGATTTTTTTAACCCGATCGTCAAGTTCGCCTCCCGCAGACTTTGTGCCACCAGCCTTAAGTATTTTAAGTGCGTCTCAAAGTCCGGAGCGATAATCAAAAGATCGTCCATTAGGCGGCATAGTCGCTCAACGGCATTACAAAGTCCGAAGGGCATCGTGACAAATTGATAGAGCGGGCGCCGTGGTATGCTTTACTGCCTTCCTCCAACTCAATTTGCCAGAATGCGAACTTGAGGTCAACGCTAGAAATATAAAAAGTCTGATCGATCCGCGAAAGTATACCCTCGATGCATATAAGTGGATAGACGTCTTTGACGATAGCAGCGTTGAGCTTGCGCGCATCTAAGCAGAAACGATTTTTATCCGGCTTTCGCACAATTGTAGTGCGGTTACTCCACGGACTATTACTGACTTCGATGACTCCCAAGGCCAACATCTTGTCTACCTCGCCCCAGACAACTTCCTGCATCGCCGGAGATAGCGGATAATGGCGGTCTTTTACCGGTGTCGTCCCTTTGATCAGCTCTATCCTATGCATTTCCACAGTCGTCTTCCCCAGCCCTACCTTCTCAAAAGCCAAAAACTCTTCTTTAACTGAGTCCAGCCGACTTTTCTCATCGCTTCCCAGGTCCCAAGCTTCTGCCTCTAATTCCTGATCTTTTTCCTCCATGTAATGCTCTAATTCCTCAATTATGTTCGGTTCCACTGCGATCGACTCTATGGAAGCGTTCGGCTTGTCTGACCCTACAACGTCAGGGGCTTATCCGAAGACACGCCAGAAATCGATTCCAAGATATGCCTGCTGTTCCAAGTATGGACAGATGTAGAACGTCATGTTCTCCTCCCATACATAACTTTTGCCCGTACTCGGCCTATAATGGATCGATCCACGCCCGAAGCCGTTCGCACCCTGGTCACATATCGCTCTATCGGTACCCCGATCTCGGCTAGAAACTCGCGAGAGCCACGCCCCAAGAGACTGACTAAGGCCCCAGTGTCCAAGAGTCCAACAATACACTTGCCATCGATACTGACCTCCGCAAATACTGTCGAGTCGAGTCTCGAGTCCCCTTTTTTAACGGACTCAACCACTTTTCTTCTCACCGTGCGTCGTCTTGTGAATCGGTCGCGTGCCTTTTTCACTTTTTGAGTGACTAATCGCATCCCGTCAAGCTGCCGTGTCGTGCCGTGCCGTGTCAAAATCGTATTTCTAGCTAATCTATACGCCCTTATCCTTTCTTCGTCGGGTAGGTGTCTGAAATTCTTATTTTTCATGCTGATATTGATATTGCCGGATTTAACAATGGAAAAATTATGGAATAAATAAGTTAATAAATAAACTCATAAATATATAAATAAATACGCAGTAAATAATTAAATAAATAGGATAATAAATTCATAAACAGATAAATAATCAAATAAATGGGACGGTAAATTAATAAATAAATAAATAGATAGTTAAATAGGCAACTTTTTTTGACATCTAAGTTGACAGGCGTGCAACAGTTACATGGGCTTACAAGCGCCGCTCGTTTGGCCCTCTTGGTCGCCGCAAAAAAGATTTTCTGGACGTGCTACGGTTTGGGCCACTAATATGCTCGCATATGTGATTTACGTAGCCGCGATATGGGCGACTGATCTGCGGCTGCTATGACGAAAGGGATGATGGTGGTTCCAACCAATAAGAACAGCAGCGCATGAAGGCAGGCTGTATGTAGGTGTCCTCCAAGGCAATATTGGGCCGCAACAGAATGAAAATAAATGGGGCCTCAAAATTAAAACAGCGGCATGACGTGTTGTTGGCCACCTGTTGGAAACAAAAACCAATTATAAAGCATTCAGACATTTTTCTTTTTCCACACTTACGCCGAACTTTAATCAAGACAGCACTCTTTATGCGGGGTCTGTGCGCCTGTGCATAAGTCTGAGTTCGAAATTAGCCTCTTCTGGCCTCACTTCGAATAATTCCCTTTGTGCCGTCTTTTAATCTGCCTGTCATCTCCTCGGCAGTCCCCACCGCCTGTCTCTCTGGTCACTCTGGTATTCGGCCCTGCCATCTTACGCTATCGTCATGCGATGAACAGGGCTGCTCCCCTCGACAAATTTCCCCACCAGGGTCGCTTTTGTCACCGATAATTCCATGGCGCGATAGTCAAATGCAACACCACACGGCAAATTGGAGTTATGCGCCGCCATGTACGGGTAAAATTGCCGTGCGCATTTGTTGACTCCGTTCGCCCGGTTGCCCCACCATAACGGAACGCCCAACGTAGGCCACACCCATCTGACCTCCTCTCTACATCCTCAGATCTTTTGCATTGACAACACCCAACGATCTTCCGGCTCCATCTTCCACCTCATAGGCATTGTTTCCGACGGCCCTGACGACCCGACATTTGCGAAACTTCCTGGCGAATTTGGCATTGAAAGCCTTGCTGAAGTCACTCAGTACGAAGTTTCGCCTGTACACTTCTTGTCCTGGCACCGCGTGAAACTTGCGCGCACGCTTGTCGTACTGCTGTCGACTGCGCTCGAATGCTTTGTGTAGGTGTTGTTTCACCTGTTCCTGTACTAGCCGGATTTTATCCTGCACCCCCAAGTCTGAGATCGAGTGTTCGCCCAGGGACCCCGTAACTTCCGTGCTAGTTTGTAGCTAGACCCATTGAGGTACATATGCTGGCCAAAGACTGAAAAAACGGTGTTACCCCAGTTGCAGAGTGGACAGCATTGCGGATCGCTACCTCGATTTCGGGCAGAAATGCATCCCACTCCCGATGGTCTTGATCCAGATATGAACGGATCGCCGCCAACACTGTGCGATTGACGCGCTCAGCTGCATTGCTCTGGAGAGAATATATGGCTGTTTTCATGTGACCGATTCCAAAAGCATCGATCATGTTCTCGAACTTCTTTGACACGAACTGTCGGCCGTTGTCTGAGTAGATCGTCTCAGGGACACCGAATTTAAAAAAAATCTCGTGCACCAGAAATTCAACAACGTTGTCTGCCGTGGCATCTTTCATTGCCTTCAGAAACGTAAATTTCGAAAAATGATCGACGACTACGAATATCCAGGCGTGACCCCTCTTCGACCGCGGATACTTTCCCAGAAAATAAATATATATTTTCTGGAAGGGCCGTTCCGTCTTCACCTCGTGCCCTATCCAAACTTGCATCCGGTGGTTCGGCGCTTTCGCCTCCTTGCATTCCTCGCATCTGCCTACGTATTCTCGCACATGAGCTGCCATGTGGGGCCAGTAGAATTGCCTTCTCAGCAAATGGAGCGTTTTTGCCACGCCTCCATGAGATGCCTTCGCGTCTACATGAGCCTGCTCTATCAGCGTCGAATCTAGCGCCTCTGGCACCCACAGCTTCCATAGTGTGCCCTCGACTTCATCGTCCAGCTTTTCGAACCACGTCCGTTTGTACAAAACTCCCTCCTCCTGATTCTTGCGCACCTCTTCCAAGATCTCTCGATACTCATCCGACTCAAACGCTACTGTCTGTATCCCCAGCAACTGCTCCAAATCCAGCGACACTTCGGCGACACTGCGTGACAAAGTGTCAGCAACAACATTGTCCGCCCCTTTCCTGTGCTCGATCTGGAAGTCGAAGTGCTGCAGGCGTAGAGACCACCTAGCTAATCGACCGTCCAAATCTCGCAATGACATGAGCCATTTGAGGCTGGCGTGATCGGTGATTACCGTGAATGGCATCATTTCGATGTACGGCCTGAACTTTCGGACAGCCAATACCGCAGCAAGACATTCTTTCTCCGTCACCGAGTAATTGACCTAGTGTTTATCCATCTTGGCGGAGAAGAACGCTATTGGCCTCTCATTGCCCTCGGCATCGATTTGAAACAGTACCGCCCCAACTCCGAAATGAGATGCATCGCACTGCACATAAAAACTACGCGAGAAGTCAGCGTGAGCCAATACAGGAGCGGATGTAAGCGCCCCTTTAAATTCACGCACGGCTTTCGCTGCTTCAGGACTCAGATGGAATTTCCCTTTCAGACTCCCTTTCAGTACCTCCGTAAGTGGTGTTGCTATTTTCGCAAAGTTTCTGATGAACCGGCGGTACCATTACGTGGTTCCCAGAAAACTGCGCACTTCTTTGACGGATCGAGGTTCCGGGATTCGCCGAATTGCTGCTACGTGGTCAGTGTCGGTACGTAAGGTCCCTTCGCCTACTATAAATCCGAGATACTTGAGACTCTTAAAGCAGAACTTTGATTTTTTTAACCCGATCGTCAAGTTCGCCTCCCGCAGACTTTGTGCCACCAGCCTTAAGTATTTTAAGTGCGTCTCAAAGTCCGGAGCGATAATCAAAAGATCGTCCATTAGGCGGCATAGTCGCTCAACGGCATTACAAAGTCCGAAGGGCATCGTGACAAATTGATAGAGCGGGCGCCGTGGTATGCTTTACTGCCTTCCTCCAACTCAATTTGCCAGAATGCGAACTTGAGGTCAACGCTAGAAATATAAAAAGTCTGATCGATCCGCGAAAGTATACCCTCGATGCATATAAGTGGATAGACGTCTTTGACGATAGCAGCGTTGAGCTTGCGCGCATCTAAGCAGAAACGATTTTTATCCGGCTTTCGCACAATTGTAGTGCGGTTACTCCACGGACTATTACTGACTTCGATGACTCCCAAGGCCAACATCTTGTCTACCTCGCCCCAGACAACTTCCTGCATCGCCGGAGATAGCGGATAATGGCGGTCTTTTACCGGTGTCGTCCCTTTGATCAGCTCTATCCTATGCATTTCCACAGTCGTCTTCCCCAGCCCTACCTTCTCAAAAGCCAAAAACTCTTCTTTAACTGAGTCCAGCCGACTTTTCTCATCGCTTCCCAGGTCCCAAGCTTCTGCCTCTAATTCCTGATCTTTTTCCTCCATGTAATGCTCTAATTCCTCAATTATGTTCGGTTCCACTGCGATCGACTCTATGGAAGCGTTCGGCTTGTCTGACCCTACAACGTCAGGGGCTTATCCGAAGACACGCCAGAAATCGATTCCAAGATATGCCTGCTGTTCCAAGTATGGACAGATGTAGAACGTCATGTTCTCCTCCCATACATAACTTTTGCCCGTACTCGGCCTATAATGGATCGATCCACGCCCGAAGCCGTTCGCACCCTGGTCACATATCGCTCTATCGGTACCCCGATCTCGGCTAGAAACTCGCGAGAGCCACGCCCCAAGAGACTGACTAAGGCCCCAGTGTCCAAGAGTCCAACAATACACTTGCCATCGATACTGACCTCCGCAAATACTGTCGAGTCGAGTCTCGAGTCCCCTTTTTTAACGGACTCAACCACTTTTCTTCTCACCGTGCGTCGTCTTGTGAATCGGTCGCGTGCCTTTTTCACTTTTTGAGTGACTAATCGCATCCCGTCAAGCTGCCGTGTCGTGCCGTGCCGTGTCAAAATCGTATTTCTAGCTAATCTATACGCCCTTATCCTTTCTTCGTCGGGTAGGTGTCTGAAATTCTTATTTTTCATGCTGATATTGATATTGTTTTTGCTGTCTTCGCGGGACCCATTCGTGAACGCGCCTCTCCCACTCTGGGCACGCCCACTCTGTCGTTTCCCACGCACTCTGGACATTTCGGTGCGAAGGTGTCCGGCTTTCTACAGCGATTGCAAAATATCCTACGCTGATCGTTTAGGCAATTCCTTCAATCGTGTCCCTGATGGCCGCTGTTCCAGCACCCCGGTCTCGGGCTTGCCGACTTCATTTTCATCTCCTCGATCTGCGGCTCGGCCCAAGGCTCGTCGGCAGGATAATCTTCGAGCGAGCTAACATTCGGCTTGCCCTTCCCCGCATATCTTGGATCTGTGCCGTATGCTGCACGAGTACGCCGCTGACTCAAACTCGCCTCGGTCTCGTTGCACTCTTCCCGCAAATGATCTACGGAGTACACGTCCATGGAGTAGACGTAGCGCCCTATGGAGTCTCTCAAGCCTTTCTTTATAAGCTTTATCAGCCTCGACTCGGGGAGTGGAGCTTCTAATCGTGATGCCGTTGCCGTCATCGCCTGGATGACGTCATTCACAGACTCTCCACGGAGTTGTTGTCGTTGCCTTAGCTCCTGCAACCGATCCACGTCATCCCAGCTAGCTCTAAACCTTCCTAATAAAGCCCTACGGAGATCGTCCCAATTGATCACCGGCCACTCTCTGGCCCGCCCAGTTACCAGCACGTGAAAGTTTCTCAGGACCTCGTCCCAAGGACATTGGAATTGCCTCTGGAGGTTTGAAGTTTGAAGACAAAATCTTCAAGGGATCCCCGGTCGTTCGATCCGTCAAAGGACACTTCCCATTTGTCTACTTTGACCCAAGGCGGACCTGAGGGTGGTCTAGGATTTGGTCGTCTGTGGCTTCCGTCCCTGCGATCTTCCCCTCCAGTTGTCGCCTGCCTAAACTCTCCGGCTCTCCTATTTTCCCATAGCCTACTGTCCGGAACAATTACGCCGATTACGCCAATCCCATCCTTGTCCTCCACTCAGTCCACCCGAGGTATTTGACCACTCTGGCTTCGGCGGTGGCCTGGGAACTGGTGTGGCGCTAGGGTGTCAAGTCAAGTCAAGTCATGCCCCATGGCTGACTTGGGCCTATATTTTCCCTGACGGTCTCAGAAGTAAACCGGCTGGTTTCTTGCGCAGCATTCCCTGTTCCTGAGCGCAGCGGATAGGAATTTCTGGCTACAGAACCCGTATTCTCTCTTTCGGTCGTAATAATGTCTATATTTGAACTTGGCTACCAAAGAAAATTTTCCAACTTAAACGCGTAAATAAATAACAAATAACTAAGCACAATACCAAAACAGTAATTCCCAACAATCATACAATGTAAGGGAGAATCACCATCTGCCGGAATCGACCGTCTTTCCAACCTACGCCTTCTACCAATCCGTTCCGATCAAACAAAGAAAACAACACTACATTTAGATGAGACTAACTGATCCGATCGTCAGCTGCGCTGACGGTCCCCAGTTAGCATTTCTCCAATTTGTACGTTTCGTACCTAATTTGTTTGCCGTCTCGATACCTATCGGTAGGGTGCTGCGCATGGCTACTTAGTAAATGTACCATGGGTCACCCTATCACAATTGATTACCTCCGTCGACACCCAAATTAGGAGAAACACACGCAATACTTGACAAGAAACAGGGGCAACCTCAGCTAGCTCAGTGTTCCCAGGGGTGGGTAACCTCAACCCTGCCCCTAGACGGTACAAAATTCCAAAACAACACAAAATTCACAATACTACGAACGTACCTACATACACACAAATGATCGGACGAGTTGGCAGGCCCGGTGTTGTCGGCCACGACGTACCCGCCCTTCCTGCAACGGCTATTTGAATTCGAATGCCATTGCCCTTAAATTGGAACCGACGGCCGACTTATTCCATGACCCCGGTGATTCTCCCTCCCTCACGCTTACTCACACATCATGTTGGAGTAACAAGTACAATTTAATAGATAAACATTTCTTTTCTTATGCTAGTTGAACAGGTTGGCTACTAGATGGCTGGGCTTAATGTTTGGCTGGCGTTTATAATTTAAGCGTGTATATTTACAAATCGAACAGGTGCGAAATTTTGCCAAATATAAATTCAGAGAAGGAGAAGATTTATGCCACTGTAAATTGGGCACGGCGCAGATATGCTGTCGCTTAACGTTCCCTCAATCCCTATCCTACCCTATCGGAGCTCCAATAAAAGTAAAAAAGAGGTGGGGGTCGATCAATAGAAGACAAGTACTTCTGCCTCGCACCGGTGGCCAGAATGTGAGAGATGTATATGTATACGTGCAATGTAGGCAAATTTGGCAAAATCCGAGTGCCGGATTTAACAATGGAAAAATTATGGAATAAATAAGTTAATAAATAAACTCATAAATATATAAATAAATACGCAGTAAATAATTAAATAAATAGGATAATAAATTCATAAACAGATAAATAATCAAATAAATGGGACGGTAAATTAATAAATAAATAAATAGATAGTTAAATAGGCAACTTTTTTTGACATCTAAGTTGACAGGCGTGCAACAGTTACATGGGCTTACAAGCGCCGCTCGTTTGGCCCTCTTGGTCGCCGCAAAAAAGATTTTCTGGACGTGCTACGGTTTGGGCCACTAATATGCTCGCATATGTGATTTACGTAGCCGCGATATGGGCGACTGATCTGCGGCTGCTATGACGAAAGGGATGATGGTGGTTCCAACCAATAAGAACAGCAGCGCATGAAGGCAGGCTGTATGTAGGTGTCCTCCAAGGCAATATTGGGCCGCAACAGAATGAAAATAAATGGGGCCTCAAAATTAAAACAGCGGCATGACGTGTTGTTGGCCACCTGTTGGAAACAAAAACCAATTATAAAGCATTCAGACATTTTTCTTTTTCCACACTTACGCCGAACTTTAATCAAGACAGCACTCTTTATGCGGGGTCTGTGCGCCTGTGCATAAGTCTGAGTTCGAAATTAGCCTCTTCTGGCCTCACTTCGATAATTCCCTTTGTGCCGTCTTTTAATCTGCCTGTCATCTCCTCGGCAGTCCCCACCGCCTGTCTCTCTGGTCACTCTGGTATTCGGCCCTGCCATCTTACGCTATCGTCATGCGATGAACAGGGCTGCTCCCCTCGACAAATTTCCCCACCAGGGTCGCTTTTGTCACCGATAATTCCATGGCGCGATAGTCAAATGCAACACCACACGGCAAATTGGAGTTATGCGCCGCCATGTACGGGTAAAATTGCCGTGCGCATTTGTTGACTCCGTTCGCCCGGTTGCCCCACCATAACGGAACGCCCAACGTAGGCCACACCCATCTGACCTCCTCTCTACATCCTCAGATCTTTTGCATTGACAACACCCAACGATCTTCCGGCTCCATCTTCCACCTCATAGGCATTGTTTCCGACGGCCCTGACGACCCGACATTTGCGAAACTTCCTGGCGAATTTGGCATTGAAAGCCTTGCTGAAGTCACTCAGTACGAAGTTTCGCCTGTACACTTCTTGTCCTGGCACCGCGTGAAACTTGCGCGCACGCTTGTCGTACTGCTGTCGACTGCGCTCGAATGCTTTGTGTAGGTGTTGTTTCACCTGTTCCTGTACTAGCCGGATTTTATCCTGCACCCCCAAGTCTGAGATCGAGTGTTCGCCCAGGGACCGTAACTTCCGTGCTAGTTTGTAGCTAGACCCATTGAGGTACATATGCTGGCCAAAGACTGCAAAAAACGGTGTTACCCCAGTTGCAGAGTGGACAGCATTGCGGATCGCTACCTCGATTTCGGGCAGAAATGCATCCCACTCCCGATGGTCTTGATCCAGATATGAACGGATCGCCGCCAACACTGTGCGATTGACGCGCTCAGCTGCATTGCTCTGGAGAGAATATATGGCTGTTTTCATGTGACCGATTCCAAAAGCATCGATCATGTTCTCGAACTTCTTTGACACGAACTGTCGGCCGTTGTCTGAGTAGATCGTCTCAGGGACACCGAATTTAAAAAAAATCTCGTGCACCAGAAATTCAACAACGTTGTCTGCCGTGGCATCTTTCATTGCCTTCAGAAACGTAAATTTCGAAAAATGATCGACGACTACGAATATCCAGGCGTGACCCCTCTTCGACCGCGGATACTTTCCCAGAAAATCAATATATATTTTCTGGAAGGGCCGTTCCGTCTTCACCTCGTGCCCTATCCAAACTTGCATCCGGTGGTTCGGCGCTTTCGCCTCCTTGCATTCCTCGCATCTGCCTACGTATTCTCGCACATGAGCTGCCATGTGGGGCCAGTAGAATTGCCTTCTCAGCAAATGGAGCGTTTTTGCCACGCCTCCATGAGATGCCTTCGCGTCTACATGAGCCTGCTCTATCAGCGTCGAATCTAGCGCCTCTGGCACCCACAGCTTCCATAGTGTGCCCTCGACTTCATCGTCCAGCTTTTCGAACCACGTCCGTTTGTACAAAACTCCCTCCTCCTGATTCTTGCGCACCTCTTCCAAGATCTCTCGATACTCATCCGACTCAAACGCTACTGTCTGTATCCCCAGCAACTGCTCTAAATCCAGCGACACTTCGGCGACACTGCGTGACAAAGTGTCAGCAACAACATTGTCCGCCCCTTTCCTGTGCTCGATCTGGAAGTCGAAGTGCTGCAGGCGTAGAGACCACCTAGCTAATCGACCGTCCAAATCTCGCAATGACATGAGCCATTTGAGGCTGGCGTGATCGGTGATTACCGTGAATGGCATCATTTCGATGTACGGCCTGAACTTTCGGACAGCCAATACCGCAGCAAGACATTCTTTCTCCGTCACCGAGTAATTGACCTAGTGTTTATCCATCTTGGCGGAGAAGAACGCTATTGGCCTCTCATTGCCCTCGGCATCGATTTGAAACAGTACCGCCCCAACTCCGAAATGAGATGCATCGCACTGCACATAAAAACTACGCGAGAAGTCAGCGTGAGCCAATACAGGAGCGGATGTAAGCGCCCCTTTAAATTCACGCACGGCTTTCGCTGCTTCAGGACTCAGATGGAATTTCCCTTTCAGACTCCCTTTCAGTACCTCCGTAAGTGGTGTTGCTATTTTCGCAAAGTTTCTGATGAACCGGCGGTACCATTACGTGGTTCCCAGAAAACTGCGCACTTCTTTGACGGATCGAGGTTCCGGGATTCGCCGAATTGCTGCTACGTGGTCAGTGTCGGTACGTAAGGTCCCTTCGCCTACTATAAATCCGAGATACTTGAGACTCTTAAAGCAGAACTTTGATTTTTTTAACCCGATCGTCAAGTTCGCCTCCCGCAGAGTTTGTGCCACCAGCCTTAAGTATTTTAAGTGCGTCTCAAAGTCCGGAGCGATAATCAAAAGATCGTCCATTAGGCGGCATAGTCGCTCAACGGCATTACAAAGTCCGAAGGGCATCGTGACAAATTGATAGAGCGGGCGCCGTGGTATGCTTTACTGCCTTCCTCCAACTCAATTTGCCAGAATGCGAACTTGAGGTCAACGCTAGAAATATAAAAAGTCTGATCGATCCGCGAAAGTATACCCTCGATGCATATAAGTGGATAGGCGTCTTTGACGATAGCAGCGTTGAGCTTGCGCGCATCTAAGCAGAAACGATTTTTATCCGGCTTTCGCACAATTGTAGTGCGGTTACTCCACGGACTATTACTGACTTCGATGACTCCCAAGGCCAACATCTTGTCTACCTCGCCCCAGACAACTTCCTGCATCGCCGGAGATAGCGGATAATGGCGGTCTTTTACCGGTGTCGTCCCTTTGATCAGCTCTATCCTATGCATTTCCACAGTCGTCTTCCCCAGCCCTACCTTCTCAAAAGCCAAAAACTCTTCTTTAACTGAGTCCAGCCGACTTTTCTCATCGCTTCCCAGGTCCCAAGCTTCTGCCTCTAATTCCTGATCTTTTTCCTCCATGTAATGCTCTAATTCCTCAATTATGTTCGGATCCACTGCGATCGACTCTATGGAAGCGTTCGGCTTGTCTGACCCTACAACGTCAGGGGCTTATCCGAAGACACGCCAGAAATCGATTCCAAGATATGCCTGCTGTTCCAAGTATGGACAGATGTAGAACGTCATGTTCTCCTCCCATACATAACTTTTGCCCGTACTCGGCCTATAATGGATCGATCCACGCCCGAAGCCGTTCGCACCCTGGTCACATATCGCTCTATCGGTACCCCGATCTCGGCTAGAAACTCGCGAGAGCCACGCCCCAAGAGACTGACTAAGGCCCCAGTGTCCAAGAGTCCAACAATACACTTGCCATCGATACTGACCTCCGCAAATACTGTCGAGTCGAGTCTCGAGTCCCCTTTTTTAACGGACTCAACCACTTTTCTTCTCACCGTGCGTCGTCTTGTGAATCGGTCGCGTGCCTTTTTCACTTTTTGAGTGACTAATCGCATCCCGTCAAGCTGCCGTGTCGTGCCGTGCCGTGTCAAAATCGTATTTCTAGCTAATCTATACGCCCTTATCCTTTCTTCGTCGGGTAGGTGTCTGAAATTCTTATTTTTCATGCTGATATTGATATTGTTTTTGCTGTCTTCGCGGGACCCATTCGTGAACGCGCCTCTCCCACTCTGGGCACGCCCACTCTGTCGTTTCCCACGCACTCTGGACATTTCGGTGCGAAGGTGTCCGGCTTTCTACAGCGATTGCAAAATATCCTACGCTGATCGTTTAGGCAATTCCTTCAATCGTGTCCCTGATGGCCGCTGTTCCAGCACCCCGGTCTCGGGCTTGCCGACTTCATTTTCATCTCCTCGATCTGCGGCTCGGCCCAAGGCTCGTCGGCAGGATAATCTTCGAGCGAGCTAACATTCGGCTTGCCCTTCCCCGCATATCTTGGATCTGTGCCGTATGCTGCACGAGTACGCCGCTGACCCAAACTCGCCTCGGTCTCGTTGCACTCTTCCCGCAAATGATCTACGGAGTACACGTCCATGGAGTAGACGTAGCGCCCTATGGAGTCCCTCAAGCCTTTCTTTATAAGCTTTATCAGCCTCGACTCGGGGAGTGGAGCTTCTAATCGTGATGCCGTTGCCGTCATCGCCTGGATGACGTCATTCACAGACTCTCCACGGAGTTGTTGTCGTTGCCTTAGCTCCTGCAACCGATCCACGTCATCCCAGCTAGCTCTAAACCTTCCTAATAAAGCCCTACGGAGATCGTCCCAATTAATCACCGGCCACTCTCTGGCCCGCCCAGTTACCAGCACGTGAAAGTTTCTCAGGACCTCGTCCCAAGGACATTGGAATTGCCTCTGGAGGTTTGAAGTTTGAAGACAAAATCTTCAAGGGATCCCCGGTCGTTCGATCCGTCAAAGGACACTTCCCATTTGTCTACTTTGACCCAAGGCGGACCTGAGGGTGGTCTAGGATTTGGTCGTCTGTGGCTTCCGTCCCTGCGATCTTCCCCTCCAGTTGTCGCCTGCCTAAACTCTCCGGCTCTCCTATTTTCCCATAGCCTACTGTCCGGAACAATTACGCCGATTACGCCAATCCCATCCTTGTCCTCCACTCTGTCCACCCGAGGTATCTGACCACTCTGGCTTCGGCGGTGGCCTGGGAACTGGTGTGGCGCTAGGGTGTCAAGTCAAGTCAAGTCATGCCCCATGGCTGACTTGGGCCTATATTTTCCCTGACGGTCTCAGAAGTAAACCGGCTGGTTTCTTGCGCAGCATTCCCTGTTCCTGAGCGCAGCGGATAGGAATTTCTGGCTACAGAACCCGTATTCTCTCTTTCGGTCGTAATAATGTCTATATTTGAACTTGGCTACCAAAGAAAATTTTCCAACTTAAACGCGTAAATAAATAACAAATAACTAAGCACAATACCAAAACAGTAATTCCCAACAATCATACAATGTAAGGGAGAATCACCATCTGCCGGAATCGACCGTCTTTCCAACCTACGCCTTCTACCAATCCGTTCCGATCAAACAAAGAAAACAACACTACATTTAGATGAGACTAACTGATCCGATCGTCAGCTGCGCTGACGGTCCCCAGTTAGCATTTCTCCAATTTGTACGTTTCGTACCTAATTTGTTTGCCGTCTCGATACCTATCGGTAGGGTGCTGCGCATGGCTACTTAGTAAATGTACCATGGGTCACCCTATCACAATTGATTACCTCCGTCGACACCCAAATTAGGAGAAACACACGCAATACTTGACAAGAAACAGGGGCAACCTCAGTGTTCCCAGGGGTGGGTAACCTCAACCCTGCCCCTAGACGGTACAAAATTCCAAAACAACACAAAATTCACAATACTACGAACGTACCTACATACACACAAATGATCGGACGAGTTGGCAGGCCCGGTGTTGTCGGCCACGACGTACCCGCCCTTCCTGCAACGGCTATTTGAATTCGAATGCCATTGCCCTTAAATTGGAACCGACGGCCGACTTATTCCATGACCCCGGTGATTCTCCCTCCCTCACGCTTACTCACACATCATGTTGGAGTAACAAGTACAATTTAATAGATAAACATTTCTTTTCTTATGCTAGTTGAACAGGTTGGCTACTAGATGGCTGGGCTTAATGTTTGGCTGGCGTTTATAATTTAAGCGTGTATATTTACAAATCGAACAGGTGCGAAATTTTGCCAAATATAAATTCAGAGAAGGAGAAGATTTATGCCACTGTAAATTGGGCACGGCGCAGATATGCTGTCGCTTAACGTTCCCTCAATCCCTATCCTACCCTATCGGAGCTCCAATAAAAGTAAAAAAGAGGTGGGGGTCGATCAATAGAAGACAAGTACTTCTGCCTCGCACCGGTGGCCAGAATGTGAGAGATGTATATGTATACGTGCAATGTAGGCAAATTTGGCAAAATCCGAGTGCCGGATTTAACAATGGAAAAATTATGGAATAAATAAGTTAATAAATAAACTCATAAATATATAAATAAATACGCAGTAAATAATTAAATAAATAGGATAATAAATTCATAAACAGATAAATAATCAAATAAATGGGACGGTAAATTAATAAATAAATAAATAGATAGTTAAATAGGCAACTTTTTTTGACATCTAAGTTGACAGGCGTGCAACAGTTACATGGGCTTACAAGCGCCGCTCTTTTGGCCCTCTTGGTCGCCGCAAAAAAGATTTTCTGGACGTGCTACGGTTTGGGCCACTAATATGCTCGCATATGTGATTTACGTAGCCGCGATATGGGCGACTGATCTGCGGCTGCTATGACGAAAGGGATGATGGTGGTTCTAACCAATAAGAACAGCAGCGCATGAAGGCAGGCTGTATGTAGGTGTCCTCCAAGGCAATATTGGGCCGCAACAGAATGAAAATAAATGGGGCCTCAAAATTAAAACAGCGGCATGACGTGTTGTTGGCCACCTGTTGGAAACAAAAACCAATTATAAAGCATTCAGACATTTTTCTTTTTCCACACTTACGCCGAACTTTAATCAAGACAGCACTCTTTATGCGGGGTCTGTGCGCCTGTGCATATGTCTGAGTTCGAAATTAGCCTCTTCTGGCCTCACTTCGATAATTCCCTTTGTGCCGTCTTTTAATCTGCCTGTCATCTCCTCGGCAGTCCCCACCGCCTGTCTCTCTGGTCACTCTGGTATTCGGCCCTGCCATCTTACGCTATCGTCATGCGATGAACAGGGCTGCTCCCCTCGACAAATTTCCCCACCAGGGTCGCTTTTGTCACCGATAATTCCATGGCGCGATAGTCAAATGCAACACCACACGGCAAATTGGAGTTATGCGCCGCCATGCCGCATAGGCCACACCCATCTGACCTCCTCTCTACATCCTCAGATCTTTTGCATTGACAACACCCAACGATCTTCCGGCTTCCATCTTCCACCTCATAGGCATTGTTTCCGACGGCCCTGACGACCCGACATTTGCGAAACTTCCTGGCGAATTTGGCATTGAAAGCCTTGCTGAAGTCACTCAGTACGAAGTTTCGCCTGTACACTTCTTGTCCTGGCACCGCGTGAAACTTGCGCGCACGCTTGTCGTACTGCTGTCGACTGCGCTCGAATGCTTTGTGTAGGTGTTGTTTCACCTGTTCCTGTACTAGCCGGATTTTATCCTGCACCCCCAAGTCTGAGATCGAGTGTTCGCCCAGGGACCGTAACTTCCGTGCTAGTTTGTAGCTAGACCCATTGAGGTACATATGCTGGCCAAAGACTGCAAAAAACGGTGTTACCCCAGTTGCAGAGTGGACAGCATTGCGGATCGCTACCTCGATTTCGGGCAGAAATGCATCCCACTCCCGATGGTCTTGATCCAGATATGAACGGATCGCCGCCAACACTGTGCGATTGACGCGCTCAGCTGCATTGCTCTGGAGAGAATATATGGCTGTTTTCATGTGACCGATTCCAAAAGCATCGATCATGTTCTCGAACTTCTTTGACACGAACTGTCGGCCGTTGTCTGAGTAGATCGTCTCAGGGACACCGAATTTAAAAAAAATCTCGTGCACCAGAAATTCAACAACGTTGTCTGCCGTGGCATCTTTCATTGCCTTCAGAAACGTAAATTTCGAAAAATGATCGACGACTACGAATATCCAGGCGTGACCCCTCTTCGACCGCGGATACTTTCCCAGAAAATCAATATATATTTTCTGGAAGGGCCGTTCCGTCTTCACCTCGTGCCCTATCCAAACTTGCATCCGGTGGTTCGGCGCTTTCGCCTCCTTGCATTCCTCGCATCTGCCTACGTATTCTCGCACATGAGCTGCCATGTGGGGCCAGTAGAATTGCCTTCTCAGCAAATGGAGCGTTTTTGCCACGCCTCCATGAGATGCCTTCGCGTCTACATGAGCCTGCTCTATCAGCGTCGAATCTAGCGCCTCTGGCACCCACAGCTTCCACAGTGTGCCCTCGACTTCATCTTCCAGCTTTTCGAACCCCATCCGTTTGTACAAAAGTCCCTCCTGTACCTGTAAATCTGGTAATCGATCCTGATTCTTGCGCACCTCTTCCAAGATCTCTCGATACTCATCCGACTCAAACGCTACTGTCTGTATCCCCAGCAACTGCTCTAAATCCAGCGACACTTCGGCGACACTGCGTGACAAAGTGTCAGCAACAACATTGTCCGCCCCTTTCCTGTGCTCGATCTGGAAGTCGAAGTGCTGCAGGCGTAGAGACCACCTAGCTAATCGACCGTCCAAATCTCGCAATGACATGAGCCATTTGAGGCTGGCGTGATCGGTGATTACCGTGAATGGCATCATTTCGATGTACGGCCTGAACTTTCGGACAGCCAATACCGCAGCAAGACATTCTTTCTCCGTCACCGAGTAATTGACCTAGTGTTTATCCATCTTGGCGGAGAAGAACGCTATTGGCCTCTCATTGCCCTCGGCATCGATTTGAAACAGTACCGCCCCAACTCCGAAATGAGATGCATCGCACTGCACATAAAAACTACGCGAGAAGTCAGCGTGAGCCAATACAGGAGCGGATGTAAGCGCCCCTTTAAATTCACGCACGGCTTTCGCTGCTTCAGGACTCAGATGGAATTTCCCTTTCAGACTCCCTTTCAGTACCTCCGTAAGTGGTGTTGCTATTTTCGCAAAGTTTCTGATGAACCGGCGGTACCATTACGTGGTTCCCAGAAAACTGCGCACTTCTTTGACGGATCGAGGTTCCGGGATTCGCCGAATTGCTGCTACGTGGTCAGTGTCGGTACGTAAGGTCCCTTCGCCTACTATAAATCCGAGATACTTGAGACTCTTAAAGCAGAACTTTGATTTTTTTAACCCGATCGTCAAGTTCGCCTCCCGCAGAGTTTGTGCCACCAGCCTTAAGTATTTTAAGTGCGTCTCAAAGTCCGGAGCGATAATCAAAAGATCGTCCATTAGGCGGCATAGTCGCTCAACGGCATTACAAAGTCCGAAGGGCATCGTGACAAATTGATAGAACGGGCGCCCTGGCACTGTAAGGGCCGTGTATGCTTTACTGCCTTCCTCCAACTCAATTTGCCAGAATGCGAACTTGAGGTCAACGCTAGAAATATAAAAAGTCTGATCGATCCGCGAAAGTATACCCTCGATGCATACAAGTGGATAGGCGTCTTTGACGATAGCAGCGTTGAGCTTGCGCGCATTTAAGCAGAAACGATTTTTATCCGGCTTTCGCACAATTGTAGTGCGGTTACTCCACGGACTATTACTGACTTCGATGACTCCCAAGGCCAACATCTTGTCTACCTCGCCCCAGACAACTTCCTGCATCGCCGGAGATAGCGGATAATGGCGGTCTTTTACCGGTGTCGTCCCTTCGATCAGCTCTATCCTATGCATTTCCACAGTCGTCTTCCCCAGCCCTACCTTCTCAAAAGCCAAAAACTCTTTTTTAACTGAGTCCAGCCGACTTTTCTCATCGCTTCCCAGGTCCCAAGCTTCTGCCTCTAATTCCTGATCTTTTTCCTCCATGTAATGCTCTAATTCCTCAATTATGTTCGGTTCCACTGCGATCGAATCTATGGAAGCGTTCGGCTTGTCTGACCCTACAAGGTCAGGGGCTTATCCGAAGACACGCCAGAAATCGATTCCAAGATATGCCTGCTGTTCCAAGTATGGACAGATGTAGAACGTCATGTTCTCCTCCCATACATAACTTTTGCCCGTACTCGGCCTATAATGGATCGATCCACGCCCGAAGCCGTTCGCACCCTGGTCACATATCGCTCTATCGGTACCCCGATCTCGGCTAGAAACTCGCGAGAGCCACGCCCCAAGAGACTGACTAAGGCCCCAGTGTCCAAGAGTCCAACAATACACTTGCCATCGATACTGACCTCCGCAAATACTGTCGAGTCGAGTCTCGAGTCCCCTTTTTTAACGGACTCAACCACTTTTCTTCTCACCGTGCGTCGTCTTGTGAATCGGTCGCGTGCCTTTTTCACTTTTTGAGTGACTAATCGCATCCCGTCAAGCTGCCGTGCCTCAAAATCGTATTTCTAGCTAATCTATACGCCCTTATCCTTTCTTCGTCGGGTAGGTGTCTGAAATTCTTATTTTGCATGCGGATATTGATATTGTTTTTGCTGTCTTCGTGGGACCCATTCGTGAACGCGCCTCTCCCACTCTGGTCACGCCCACTCTGTCGTTTCCCACGCACTCTGGACATTTCGGTGCAAAGGTGTCCGGCTTTCTACAGCGATTGCAAAATATCCTACGCTGATCGTTTAGGCAATCCCTTCAATCGTGTCCCTGATGGCCGCTGTTCCAGCACCCCGGTCTCGGGCTTGCCGACTTCATTTTCATCTCCTCGATCTGCGGCTCGGCCCAAGGCTCGTCGGCAGGATAATCTTCGAGCGAGCTAACATTCGGCTTGCCCTTCCCCGCATATCTTGGATCTGTGCCGTATGCTGCACGAGTACGCCGCTGACCCAAACTCGCCTCGGTCTCGTTGCACTCTTCCCGCAAATGATCTACGGAGTACACGTCCATGGAGTAGACGTAGCGCCCTATGGAGTCTCTCAAGCCTTTCTTTATAAGCTTTATCAGCCTCGACTCGGGGAGTGGAGCTTCTAATCGTGATGCCATTGCCGTCATCGCCTGGATGACGTCATTCACAGACTCTCCACGGAGTTGTTGTCGTTGCCTTAGCTCCTGCATCCGATCCACGTCATCCCAGCTAGCTCTAAACCTTCCTAATAAAGCCCTACGGAGATTGTCCCAATTAATCACCGGCCACTCTCTGGCCCGCCCAGTTACCAGCACGTGAAAGTTTCTCAGGACCTCGTCCCAAGGACATTGGAATTGCCTCTGGAGGTTTGAAGTTTGAAGACAAAATCTTCAAGGGATCCCCGGTCGTTCGATCCGTCAAAGGACACTTCCCATTTGTCTACTTTGACCCAAGGCGGACCTGAGGGTGGTCTAGGATTTGGACGTCTGTGGCTTCCGTCCCTGCGATCTTCCCCTCCAGTTGTCGCCTGCCTAAACTCTCCGGCTCTCCTATTTTCCCATAGCCTACTGTCCGGACCAATTACGCCGATTACGCCAATCCCATCCTTGTCCTCCACTCAGTCCACTCGAGGTATTCGACCACTCTGGCTTCGGCGGTGGCCTGGGAACTGGTGTGGCGCTAGGGTGTCAAGTCAAGTCATGTCATGCCCCATGGCTGACTTGGGCCTATATTTTCCCTGACGGTCTCAGAAGTAAACTGGCTGGTTTCTTGCGCAGCATTCCCTGTTCCTGAGCGCAGCGGATAGGAATTTCTGGCTACAGAACCCGTATTCTCTCTTTCGGTCGTAATAATGTCTATATTTGAACTTGGCTACCAAAGAAAACTATTTTCCTACTTAAACGCGTAAATAAATAACAAATAACTAAGCACAATACCAAAACAGTAATTCCCAACAATCATACAATGTAAGGGAGAATCACCATCTGCCGGAATCGACCGTCTTTCCAACCTACGCCTTCTACCAATCCGTTCCGATCAAACAAAGAAAACAACACTACATTTAGATGATACTAACTGATCCGATCGTCAGCTGCGCTGACGGTCCCCAGTTAGCATTTCTCCAATTTGTACGTTTCGTACCTAATTTGTTTGCCGTCTCGATACCTATCGGTAGGGTGCTGCGCATGGCTACTTAGTAAATGTACCATGGGTCACCCTATCACAATTGATTACCTCCGTCGACACCCAAATTAGGAGAAACACACGCAATACTTGACAAGAAACAGACTCTTATCCGTGTATGTATCCCTATCCGGATCCGAGTTTTATCGTCGTCAAGGTTTTCGCTTCCACTATCGTGCCCAGTACCAAACTACACTGCCTTCCAAAAGCTTGAGAGACGTACTGGCATATCGACAATCTAGACGCGATACAAACATATCCTCGGTGCAATTGTCTTGTGCCATATCAACCAGAGCAGTCACCTGAGGCCTATGACAAAAAACATGAATCGCAAAAAAAATAACAAGAAAACGCTTCAGGGTACTCCCAAGGTCATCCTCCACCGCGCAATTACAAATAAAACAAGTACTTTTTGTAAGCCGCGGTTTCCCATGGCCCGAAGAGTAGCCATCTGCTCTGCGAGGCTTCACCGTTTCGGTTCATTTATATATTTTTTGAATACATCACGCGTGACTCGCTGATCACAGAAACCCGTTTCAACGAACACGGCTCCAGTGATCCTGATGTTTTCATAACTTGGGCGCCATATTTGTAACACGTCTTTTGGTTTCGGGGGGCAACCTCAGCTAGCTCAGTGTTCCCTGGGGTGGGTAACCTCAACCCTGCCCCTAGACGGTACAAAATTCCAAAACAACACAAAATTCACAATACTACGAACGTACCTACATACACACAAATGATCGGACGAGTTGGCAGGCCCGCTGTTGTCGGCCACGACGTACCCGCCCTTCCTGCAAATTTGTTTTTTTCGAAGCTGGAGCTGATTAGCGAATCGAATAGTGACGAAATGCAATTGCGACCTTGAATCTAAAAGCGCACGCCAGGGCATGAGCATGCCAGCACGATTCCGTACAAGGAAAATGGATGTAGCCAAAAACACAGCATCAGAAGCAGACTAGGGGCTTGAGGCAAGAGGCAAGATAGGAGACATTGCGTTTGACGATGGCGAATTCGATGATGCTGCTACGGTTTCAACGGCTGGTAAACGATTATAATGCAACAGCGTGTGGTGCTTCGATTGGCAAGTGCGACACGCTCCAGATTTACAATCCCGCATCTGATGGCCCTTATTAAGGCAATTTAGGCATAAGGCCGTTTTTCTTCTTTATGACGAGCATTTGGGGAATGAATTGTAAACGTTGGGAAGCTGTAGATGGAGTGTCTAATCCCTCACAAAGAACACAGCGAATGGCCGAGGTGCTTGAGGCTACAAATGATCGTTTGACATTACTCACGGTTCTAATTGACTTGCCAATCTGACCATCTTGCGCGCATATGGCATGGTACACATTTTCCATCGTTCTGCATCGCTTATTTAGAAATGTGGACATCCTATCCCACGACGGCAGCTCGTTGATAGGCGAACTCTCCTCCCACTTGGCATGAGTTATGTAAAATTTCGGAAGCAGGACTTGTACCAATAAACAATCGGCAATGTCTTGCCAAGCTGTCAGTGATTGCAGGTGTGAGGTAATCCTGTCCGTCAGCTCGCGTAGCTTGCCTACCGATGAATCGGCCCTTTCAAGCCCCAGCAGATCTCTGATGTGTGCCTGTTAAATAAAACGAATTTAGGCAATTCTAATTATGGCAGACGCGACACTTGCTGCTTAAGATCGTCCGCTAAATGAAGTGTGCAACGACTCCTCAAACCTTACACGGAACTCTCCAGAAATACTCTCGAAGCAAATTTCCTCCAAATTGTGTACGACGTTGAAATTGGATTTAAGATCGTCCGCTAAATGAAGTGTGCAACGACTCCTCAAACCTTACACGGAACTCTCCAGAAATACTCTCGAAGCAAATTTCCTCCAAATTAGTGTGTACGACGTTGAAATTGGATTTAAGATCGTCCGCTAAATCCAGATATCCCTTTTTTTTATATTCGTCTATGCTTCTTAGCCGCCCAACTTTAATGTCCACGCACAATTTTTCCAGTCTGCTGAAAATTGTAGTCGTTTTAAGACGCAAAAACGCAGCTTTGTCTATTTGCCCGCTGCCACCAGCAGAGACTGTACTGGCATCAGTCTGCTTTTAAATGAAGAGTATTCACAGAAATCCAATAGACCGAGCGAATAATTTTAGTAGGCCCTGTACGCAGGTGATCGGCACAAAAGGGAACACTAGCATAGAAAAAAGTCGTTGCCTTTCTTTCGAGACGATTGAATGTATGTGTGCGTATTAGCGCGCGCGGGTTTACTTTCGTTGCCAGCGACGAACGACGAACAAAAGTAAAAGACCATGGAGTACTCTTTGATTCAAAGCTGAACTTAAATTTGCACATATTCTCTAATGTAAACGAGGCTAAAGGTGTTCTTGGGCTTATTAAACGTTGGTCGGAGGAGTTCAACGATCCCTTCACAACAAAAATTCTTTACATTTCACTTGTCCGACCAATCCTGGAATACTGTTCGTGTATCTGGTGTCCGCAGTATAAAATCCATCAGGATCGTATTGAGTCCGTTCAGAAGCAATTTCTGCTTTTTGCTTTATGTGGTTTAAACTGGGATCCCAATCTTCGTCTGCCGTCGTACTCCAGCAGACTTTTACTCCCTAATCTTCCGTCTCTAACCAACCTTGGTGTTGTTTTCCCACATAAGTTGATTCACGACATTGATTCTTCGTTTCTTTTAGGTCGCTTAAACTTCTCTGCTCCCTTTAGACCTACTAGAAACTTTCACCCCTTATTTCTGCCTACATGCACGACAGACTATGCTTTGCACAACTCTTTTCGTGTATTATGCCTGCAATATAATAGCCTATACCACGTGTTCTCCTCAGAACTCTTTCTTCCACTAATAAAATCGATGCTTTCAGGATACCTTAGGGAAATCACTGACCACCCTCAGCTGTGAGCAGGGGCATAGCTTGCCGGACGGGCTAAAAAATACCCCCATCGGGTCAGTGATTTTCCATCTCTGTCTATTTCCTTTCTTCTTTCTATCAAAGACTAATTATTATTATTATTAATATTGTTTCTTTCACTTTTCCTGAATATTTTAATTGTAATTTAAATTAAATTTACATTTAAATTTATATTTCTACTGCTAACGCCAATGTAATTCGTTAGGCTTTTAGCTTTTAATATTTATATGTATATATTTATTTTTTATGTTCCTTGACACTCGCCTTTTCGACTGTTTATAATAAATAAATAAATATGCTCACAAAAGTGGGCTAAAAATCTGATAAATGCTTATAATAAGAAAACGGGACGAGTTATCTATCATTTGAAATAATTTTGATCTGCGAATGGTATACACTAGCTTAAAAAGTCTAAGATCAGCTCTCTAGCTCTTGTAGTCTCTGAGATCGACGCGTTCATACAGACATACGGACGGAGAGACAGACGGACATGGCCAAATTGACTCGACTAGTGATGCTCGCCAAGAATATATATATTTTATATTTGTTCAATATATTTGTTCAAAATCATTTTTACCCTTTTTAACCTTTTTCAATGGGCTCATGGTATAAAAATTGTGAAAAATACAATTATTGCACGCGCCATACCATATAAATCCGTCTTTGAGAAGGGCGTCCTTAAAAAAAATATATGTTGATCGATAAGAAAATGTGAAAATGTGTGCTTGTTCAATGTTCCATTCTCAAAATATTAAAACTACAGTTTTCCGAGAAATGTATGGAAGAAGCCACGGCTTTGTAAGCATACATGAGAAACAAGTAAGACGGCTCTAGTAGGGTGTCCCCGACTAGGATATACCCCGAATCCAGCGGCAAGCTGAAACATACATTTAAAGCTCTTTGCATTCATACACACATTCACAAAGTCACACATACACACGAACGTACGCAGTAAGCTGCACACTTTACACATCGGCTGCGATTGGCGCCACTGTGGAAAATAAACTTCTAAGCTAAGAGAATGATCGTTATGAAATTTTAATAAGAGCATCCAAATCTATGTACAAACCAAAGCACAAGTCTGTAGTACTTGATTTGCGTCTTTTTGATATAGGGGCAAATGGAAATAGGTATCTAAAATTCAAAATATCTGTTATCTGCGTATTCTTAACGGGCACATAGTAAATTTAGTGCTTCTACCTCTTATAGTTTCTGAGATATGCTTCTTTGAAGATATCAAGCTTTTTTAACACCTTGGTTTTGTTTCAGAAAATGTACATTTATTTTACTTTAAATTAAACTTAGTTTTGAAGACAAAATTTGTAGAGGCTGTGGGCTAATTGCATAAACGAGAATTCGAATTGGAAACGATAGCGCTCTGCTGTATGCGGCGAAAGCGACGACGAAACTAAAACTTAGACGGTCATAAGTGCAATAGCAAGCAATCAGAGAGACAACTAAAGTGGTTTTCAACCGCGTAGGGCGCGAAGCATAGAGATAAGCAATCGATTAATTACGGTTAGACGCTATGCTGCCGCGCAGGGCAGAATTATGCTAATTATCTGTTTCAGCTGCTGCTGCGAAAATCCTCCCCCCTGTTGAAGGGCTACGATCTTCAACAGAGTCATCCACTAGAAGGACACACAATTTGGTTACTGCACGACGAACGATTCCACTAGGTGTCCGAAGTACAGCAACTCGTATTACACCATCGGATCCTGTCACAGTTTCTGCCACTCGTGCGAGAGGCCACTTCAGAGGCGGAAGATTTTCGTCTTTGATGCAAACGACATCATTGTCTCTAATGGAGGGTTGTGGAGCGCGCCATTTAGAACGCTTTTACAAAACCGTCAGATACTCCTCGCTCCGACGCTTCCAAAACAGCTTGTGTAGGTAGGTGACGCGTTGCCAGTGATCGAGCCGATTATAGTTGAGTGGCATGTCGTTTGGCTCGGAAAGCGCTGTGATACATCTTGGTGCACCACGAGTGGCGATAAATCGCTTGAGGGCGCTCCAATCAAACTGCCTTGGTTGCGATGCATATGATGACAATGATGTAGCATTTTTGAGGAGGCTTACTGCGGACATCAGATTTGTAATAGAATGGCCCGCAATAGTCAACGCCTGTGACAGTATATGGCATGCAGTCCCGAATGCGATCCTTGAGCAAATCTGCCATTATGTGCTGCAAAAGGCAAGGTCTGGCTCTGCAGCAAATGATGCACCTTCTAAGCGCTCGCGCGACTGTCTTCATGCCGCCTACTGGCCAAAACTGCAAGCGAATCGATGTCAGCAACGATTGTGGACCAGCATGGTGACGGTTGCGATGTAATTGCGTGATGATGGCCAACGTTAGCGGGTGATTCTTGGGCAAAATTATTGGATGCCGAGCTTCGAAGCCGAGCGATGAATTTTTAAGGCGGCCACCAACACGAATCATACCAAATTCATTCAAGAACGGCGCTAGCGATATGATGCTGTGAATATTATATGATAGGCGAATATTATCAGCAGTGAGCCAAATGAGTGTCCGTCAGTGCTGCGATCGATGAACTTATTTACACATCCAAATATGCGCTGCATCATCCCAAAAGACTTGATGTATTTGAATTTCCGGCAGCTCAACCTTTGTCAAATACTGCTGGGGCCAATTGCTTTTGGACTCTTGCAAGAACGAGTTGATAAGACTGGAGTTGATAAGTTCTCGCGAACGGCTCTCTTCGACAGTATATTATTTGGATTCATATCCGTTGGGACGTAGCGCCATTCCATTCTCTCCGTAAGCTGTTGTATGGCACAAACTCTATTGCATCGATTGTGGTAAGCTCTCGTCCCACTCCAACTTGACCATTCACATGCGTTGCAAAAGAATTTTAGCCTTGGTCAAAGTTGGCCCGATCAAGCCGAGTAGATCACAGCAAGGTGCAATTGTTGCCAACACCGAACGCTTCGTGTGCTTGCTGGTACCAAGTTGGAGTGCAAGCCTGAATAGCAGCTCATCGCGACGTGGCTCCCAGACAAGCCCAAGCGCCCTTGTAACATCACTTCCATCGTTGAATTTAAGCATGCTCTCTCTTTCAGTCTCAGGAATGTCAATAAGAACTTCCGCATTGCTAGAGCTCTACTTTCTTAAACGAAAGTATCCCTTAGCAAGCAAGTTTGTTGTTTGCTGCATGATATCACGAACTTCATCCACTGAACTTCCGCCAGATATAATGTCATCCACATAAAAATCCCGTAAGATGGTCTGAGAGCCAAAGGGGTACGATAAGGAGTCGTCAGTGGCGAGCTGCTACATTGCGCGAATGCCCAGAAACGCTGCTGGCTTAGTTCCGTATGATACCATATCCAATTGGTAGATTTGCACAGTATCTGTGGGAGAGTCACGCCCTGCACTGAAGCATATTATCCCATACGCAGCGATACATTTTCAAATGTCACCAGTGAGAGCAATGGGAAAGGTGCGAAAACGTATAAGCGTGTTAAATAGTTTCGACTGAATTATCGGACCTGACATAAGTATGTTATTCAACGAAAGTCCAGAAGTCGTTGCTGCAGAGCCGTCGAATACAACTCTCAGCTTAGTTGTAGTGCTATCATCCTTCATGACACAATGATGCGGCAAGAAAGATTGACACTTGTGTACATTTGCGTTGAAAACAGGTGTCATATGGCCCAGGTCAAGATATTCTCTGATGAAGGCAGAATATTGTTGCTTGAGACCAGGACTGCGCGACAGCTTTGATTCCAAATTTTCGATGCGACGTTTGGCTTGCAGAAAGGAGTCACCTCGTGTGACATTTTTCCTGACGTGCGCTTCACAATCGAGCTCCTCCTTCGTTGTCTTCGAAATTGGCTCAAACACATACTCAATTTCCCAAAAGCGGCGCACCAATTTGTCCAGCCGAGCGCTGGGTTTGACGCTGTCCGAAGCCCGTTGGCTTTCAACAAAGGAAGATAGCTTGAGTGCCTGCCCACTACCAGATAATATCCAGCCAAGTTGAGTTTTCTGCAGTAATGGTAAGCCCGGTGCAAGCTGAATCTGGCCAATGCAGAGCACTTCGAAAAAGAGGCCTGCTCCAATGAGCAGATCAATCCGATGAGGCATGTTGAACGACGGATCAGCTAGTTGAATGTTCGAAGGAACATTCAAATCATCAGTATTTACAGAACAACTAGGCAGATTATCCGTAATTGTCTGCGCAATGACTGCAGTGATACTCGCTGCAAAATCTGAAGTCCGCGATTTTAAGTGGATTTCAGCAGAATAGCCATCCGTTGCGAAGTTGGCATCTCCAATGCCCGAGACGGCAGTTAGAGATTTGTTTTTTCGAAGCTGGAGCTGATTAGCGAATCGAGTAGTGACGAAATGCAATTGGCGAATTCGATGATGCTGCTACGGTTTCAACGGCTGGTAAACGATTATAATGCAAAAGCGTGTGGTGCTTGGATTGGCAAGTGCGGCACGCTCCGGATTTACAATCCCGCATCTGATGGCCCTTAATAAGGCAATTTAGGCATAAGGCCGTTTTTCTTCTTTATGACGAGCATTTGGGGAATGAATTGTAAACGTTGGGAAGCTGTAGATGGAGTGTCTAATCCCTCACAAAGAACACAGCGAATGGCCGAGGTGCTTGAGGCTACAAATGATCGTTTGACATTACTCACGGTTCTAATTGACTTGCCAATCTGACCATCTTGCGCGCATATGGCATGGTACACATTTTCCATCGTTCTGCATCGCTTATTAAGAAATGTGGACATCCTATCCCAGGACGGCAGCTCGTTGATAGGCGAACTCTCCTCCCACTTGGCATGAGTTATGTAAAATTTCGGAAGCAGGACTTGTACCAATAAACAATCGGCAATGTCTTGCCAAGCTGTCAGTGATTGCAGGTGTGAGGTAATCCTGTCCGTCAGCTCGCGTAGCTTGCCTACCGATGAATCAGCCCTTTCAAGCCCCAGCAGATCTCTGATGTGTGCCTGTTAAATAAAACGAATTTAGGCAATTCTAATTGTGGCAGACGCGACACTTGCTGCTTAAGATCGTCCGCTAAATGAAGTGTGCAACGACTCCTCAAACCTTACACGGAACTCTCCAGAAATACTCTCGAAGCTAATTTCCTCCAAATTGTGTACGACGTTGAAATTGGATTTAAGATCGTCCGCTAAATGAAGTGTGCAACGACTCTCAAACCTTACACGGAACTCTCCAGAAATACTCTCGAAGCAAATTTCCTCCAAATTAGTGTGTACGACGTTGAAATTGGATTTAAGATCGTCCGCTAAATCCAGATATCCCTTTTTTTTATATTCGTCTATGCTTCTTAGCCGCCCAACTTTAATGTCCACGCACAATTTTTCCAGTCTGCTGAAAATTGTAGTCGCTTTAAGACGCAAAAACGCAGCTTTGTCTCTTTGCCCGCTGCCACCAGCAGAGACTGTACTGGCATCAGTCTGCTTTTAAATGAAGAGTATTCACAGAAATCCAATAGACCGAGCGAATAATTTTAGTAGGCCCTGTACGCAGGTGATCGGCACAAAAGGGAACACTAGCATAGAAAAAAGTCGTTGCCTTTCTTTCGAGACGATTGAATGTATGTGTGCGTATTAGCGCGCGCGGGTTTGCTTTCGTTGCCAGCGACGAACGACGAACAAAAGTAAAAGACCTTGGAGTTCTCTTTGATTCAAAGCTGAACTTAAATTTGCACATATTCTTTAATGTAAACGATGCTAAAGGTGTTCTTGGGCTTATTAAACGTTGGTCGGAGGAGTTCAACGATCCCTTCACAACGAAAATTCTTTACATTTCACTTGTCCGACCAATCCTGGAACACTGTTCATGTATCTGGTGTCCGCAGTATAAAATCCATCAGGATCGTATTGAGTCCGTTCAGAAACAATTTCTGCTTTTTGCTTTACGTGGTTTAAACTGGGATCCCAATCTTCGTCTGCCGTCGTACTTCAGCAGACTTTTACTCCTTAATCTTCCGTTGTTTTCCCACATAAGTTGATTCACGACATTGATTCTTCGTTTCTTTTAGGTCGCTTAAACTTCTCTGTTCCCTTTAGACCTACTAGAAACTTTCACCCTTTATTTCTGCCTACATGCACGACAGACTATGCTTTGCACAACTCTTTTCGTGTATTATGCCTGCAATATAATAGCCTATACCACGTGTTCTCCTCAGAACTCTTTATTCCACTAATAAAATCGTTGCTTTCAGGATACCTTAGGGAAATCACTGACCACCCTCAGCTGTGAGCAGGGGCATAGCTTGCCGGACGGGCTAAAAAATACCCCCATCGGGTCAGTGATTTTCCATCTCTGTCTATTTCCTTTCTTCTTTCTATCAAAGACTAATTATTATTATTATTAATATTGTTTCTTTCACTTTTCCTGAATATTTTAATTGTAATTTAAATTAAATTTACATTTAAATTTATATTTCTACTGCTAACGCCAATGTAATTCGTTAGGCTTTTAGCTTTTAATATTTATATGTATATATTTATTTTTTATGTTCCTGACACTCGCCTTTCCGACTGTTTATAATAAATAAATAAATATGCTCACAAAAGTGGGCTAAAAATCTGATAAATGCTTATAATAAGAAAACGGGACGAGTTATCTATCATTTGAAATAATTTTGATCTGCGAATGTTATACACTAGCTTAAAAAGTAGAGAGCTGATCTTGGCTCTCTAGCTCTTGTAGTCTCTGAGATCGACGCGTTCATACAGACAGACGGACGGAGAGACAGACGGACATGGCCAAATTGACTCGACTAGTGATGTTCGCCAAGAATATATATATTTTATATTTGTTCAATATATTTGTTCAAAATCATTTTTACCCTTTTTAACCTTTTTCAATGGGCTCATGGTATAAAAATTGTGAAAAATACAATTATTGCACGCGCCATACCATATAAATCCGTATTTGAGAAGGGCATTCTTAAAAAAAATATATGTTGATCGATAAGAAAATGTGAAAATGTGTGCTTGTTCCATGTTCCATTCTCAAAATATTAAAACGACAGTTTTCCGAGAAATGTATGGAAGAAGCCACGGCTTTGTAAGCATACATGAGAAACAAGTAAGACGGCTCTAGTAGGGTGTACCCGACTAGGATATACCCCGAATACAGCGGCGAGCTGAAACATTCATTTAAAGCTCTTTGCATTCATACACACATTCACAAAGTCACACATACACACATACACACGAACGCACGCAGTAAGCTGCGCACTTTACACATCGGCTGCGATTGGCGCCACTGTGGAAAATAAACTTCTAAGCTAAGAGAATGATCGTTATGAAATTTTAATAAGAGCATCCAAATCTATGTACAAACCAAAGCACAAGTCTGTAGTACTTGATTTGCGTCTTTTTGATATAGGGGCAAATGGAAATAGGTATCTAAAATTAAAAATATCTGTTATCTGCGTATTCTTAACGAGCACATAGTAAACCAAATTTAGTGCTTCTACCTCTTATAGTTTCTGAGATATGCTTCTTTGAAGATATCAAGCTTTTTTAACACCTTGGTTTTGTTTCAGAAAATGTACATTTATTTTACTTGAAATTCAACTTAGTTTTGAATACAACATTTTTAGAGGCTGTGGGCTAATTGCATAAACGAGAATTCGAATTGGAAACGACAGAGCTCTGCTGTATGCGACGAAAGCGACGACGAAACTAAAACTTAGACGGTCATAAGTGTAATAGCAAGCAATCAGAGAGACAACTTAAGTGGTTTTCAACCGCGTAGGGCGCGAAGCATAGAGATAAGCAATCGATTATTTACGGTTAGACGCTATGCTGCCGCGCAGGGCAGAATTATGCTAATTATAGTCAACGCCTGTAACAGTAAATGGCATGCAGTCCCGAATGCGATCCTTGCACAAATCTGCCATTATATGCTGCAAAAGGCGAAGTCTGGCTCGCCTGTCTTCATGCCGCCTACTGGCCAAAACTGCAAGCGAATCGATGTCAGCAACGATTGTGGACCAGTCTGGTGATGTTTGCGATGTAATTGCGTGATGATGGCCAACGTTAGCGGGTGATTCTTAGGCAAAATTATTGGATGCCGAGCTTCAAAGCCGAGCGATGAATTTTTAAGGCGGCCACCAACACGAATCATACCAAATTCATCCAAGAACGGCGCTAGCGATATGATGCTGCGAATATTATATGATAGGCGAATATTATCAGCTGTGAGCCAAATGAGTGTCCGTCAGTGATGCGATCGATGAACTTATTAACACATCCAAATATGCGCTGCATCATCCCAAAAGACTTGATGTATTTGAATTTCCAGCTCTCAACCTTGGTCAAATACTGCTGTGGCCAATTGCTTTTGGACTCTTGCAAGAACGACGGACCATTCATCCACAGACTGGAGTTGATAAGTTCTCGCAGAACGGTCCTCTTCGACAGTATATTATTATATATTATTGGATTCATATCCGTTGGGACGTAGCGCCATTCCATTCCTTCCGTAAGCTGTTGTATGGCACTAACTCTATTGGCGACAAATACGTAAAATTTTGAGGATTCTTCATGTAGCCATGAAAGCACAACAGAAGAATCGGACTAGCAGAAAAATGGACAGTCAAAAAACTTCATTTTGACGATTTCACTCACTAATTGTGCAAGTAAAGATGCTGCACAGGGCTCCAGCTTGGGCACGGTGAGAGTTTTGAGCAGAGCTACACGCGCCTTCGAACAAAGTAATTTCGTTTGGACGATGTTATTCTTGCAAGCACGAACATAAATGCATGCTCTATATGCTTCAAGGCTGGCGTCACAAAATGCGTCAATCTATATTAGAGCATCTGGGTGCAGCACAAAGCGCGGTAATATTACTTGGCGAGCATCAGAAAAAACATTGCAAAGCGCTATCCAGGCAGTGTGCATCGATTGTGGTAAGCTCTCGTCCCACTCCAACTTGTCCATCCACATGCGTTGCAAAAGAATTTTAGACTTGGTCAAAGTTGGCCCGATCAAGCCGAGTGGATCACAGCAAGGTGCAATGGTTGCCAACACCGAACGCTTCGTGTGCTTGCTGGTGCCAAGTTGGAGTGCAAGCCTGAATAGCAGCTCATCGCGACGTGGCTCCCAGACAAGCCCAAGCGCTATCTTTCAGTCTCAGGAATGTCAATAAGAACTTCCGAAAGTTTCCCTTAGCAAGCAAGTTTGTTGTTTGCTGCATGATATCACGAACTTCATCCACTGAACTTCCCCCAGATATAATGTCATCCACATAAAAATCCCGTAAGATGGTCTGAGAGTACAAGGGGTACAATAAGGACTCGTCAGTGCCGAGCTGCTGCATTGCGAGTATGGCCAGAAACGCTGCTGGCTTAGTTCCGTATGATACAGTATCCAATTGGTATATTTGGAAAGTGTCTGTTGGAGAGTCACGCCATAATATACACTGGAGCATATTATCCCATACGCAGCGATACATTTTCAAATGTCACCAGTGAGATTAATGGGAAAGGTGCGAAAACGTATAAGAGTGTTAAATTGTTTCGCCTGAATTGTCGGACCTGACATAAGTATGTTATTCAACGAAAGTCCAGAAGTCGTTGCTGCAGAGCCGTCGAATACAGCTCTCAGCTTGTATTATCTATGTTGAATCATCCTTCATGACACAATGATATTGACACTTGTGTACATTTGCGGTGGAAACAGGTGTCATATGGCCCAGGTCAAGATATTCTCCGATGAAGGCAGAATATTGTTGCTTAAGACCAGGACTGCGCGACAGCTTTGATTCCAAATTTTCAATGCGACGTTTAGCTTGCAGAAAGGAGTCACCTAAAGAGTCGATGCCGCGTTTGATGGGCAACCGAACTGAATATTCTCCGGAGGGCAATCGTGTGACATTTTCCTGAAGTGCGCTTCACAATCGAGCTCCTCCTTGGTTGTCTTCGAAATTGGCTCAAACACATACTCAATTTCCCAAAAGCGGCGCACCAATTCGTCCAGCCGAGCGCTGGGTTTGACGCTGTCCGAAGCCCGTTGGCTTACAACAACGGAAGATAGCTTGGGTGCCCGATGCCCACCACCAGATAATATCCAGCCAAGTTGCGTTTTTTGCAGTAATGGTAAGCCCGGTGCAAGCTGAATCTGGCCAATGCAGAGCAATTCGAAAAAGAAGCCTGCTCCAATGAGCAGATCAATTCGATGAGGCATGTTGAACGAGGGATCAGCTAGTTGAATGTTCGAAGGAACATTCAAATCATCAGTAATTACAGAACAACTAGGCAGATTATCCGTAATTGTCTGCGCAATGACTGCAGTGATACTCGCTGCAACATCTGAAGTCCGTTGCGAAGTTGGCATCTCCAATGCCCGAGACGGCAGTTAGAGATTTGTTTTTTCGAAGCTGGAGCTGATTAGCGAATCGAGTAGTGACGAAATGCAATTGGCGAATTCGATGATGCTGCTACGGTTTCAACGGCTGGTAAACGATTATAATGCAAAAGCGTGTGGTGCTTGGATTGGCAAGTGCGGCACGCTCCGGATTTACAATCCCGCATCTGATGGCCCTTAATAAGGCAATTTAGGCATAAGGCCGTTTTTCTTCTTTATGACGAGCATTTGGGGAATGAATTGTAAACGTTGGGAAGCTGTAGATAGAGTGTCGATTCCCTCACAAAGAACACAGCGAATGGCCGAGGTGCTTGAGACGACAAATGATCGTTTGACATTACTCACGGTTCTGATTGACTTGCCAATCTGACCTTCTTGCGCACATATGGCATGGTACACATTTTCCATCGTTCTGCATCGCTTATTTAGAAATGTGGACAGCCTATTCCACGACGGCAGCTCGTTGATAGACAAACTCTCCTCTCACTTGGCATGAGTTATGTACAATTTCGGAAGCAGAACATGTACCAATAAACAATCGGCAATTTCTTGCCAAGTTGTCAGTGATTGCAATGCACGCAGGTGTGAGGTTATCCTGTCCGTCAGCTCGCGTAGCTTGATGAATCAGCCCTTTCAAGCCCCAGCAGATCTCTGATATGTGCCTGTAAAATAAAACGAATTTAGGCAATTCTAATTGTGGCACTCTAAATGAAGAGCAGTGATCAGGTGCTCTACGCTTGCCAATCTCGCGCTGAAGTGTGCAACGAATCCTCAAACCTTACACGGAACTTTCCAGAAATACTCTCGAAGCAAATTTCCTCCAAATTAGTGTGTACGACGTTGAAATTGGATTTAAGATCGTCCGCTAAATGAAGTGTGCAACGCTTCTTAGCCGCCCAACTTTAATGTCCACGCACAATTTTTCCAGTCTGCTGAAAATTGTAGTCGTTTTAAGACGCAAAAACGCAGCTTTGTCTATTTGCCCGCTGCCACCAGCAGAGACTGTACTGGCATCAGTCTGCTTTTAAATGAAGAGTATTTACAGAAATCCAATAGACCGTGCGAATAGTTTTAGTAGGCCCTGTACGCAGGTGATCGGCACAAGAGGGAACACTAGCATAGAAAAAGGACGTTACCTTTCTTTCGAGACGATTGAATGTATGTGTGCGTATTAGAGCGCCCGGGTTTGCTTTCGTTACCAGCGACGAACGACGAACAAAAGTAAAAGACCTTGGAGTTCTCTTTGATTCAAAGCTGAACTTCAATTTTCACATATTCTCTAATGTAAACGAGGCTAAATGTGTTCTTGGGCTTATTAAACGTTGGTCGGAGGAGTTCAACGATCCCTTCACAACGAAACTTCTTTACATTTCACTTGTCCGTCCAATCCTGGAATACTGTTCGTGTATCTGGTGTCCGCAGTATAAAATCCATCAGGATCGTATTGAGTCCGTTCAGAAGCAATTTCTGCTTTTTGCTTTATGTGGTTTAAACTGGGATCCCAATCTTCGTCTGCCGTCGTACTCCAGCAGACTTTTACTCCCTAATCTTCCGTCTCTAACCAACCTTGGTGTTGTTTTCCCACATAAGTTGATTCACGACATTGATTCTTCGTTTCTTTTAGGTCGCTTAAACTTCTCTGTTCCCTTTAGACCTACTAGAAACTTTCACCCTTTATTTCTGCCTACATGCACGACAGACTATGCTTTGCACAACTCTTTTCGTGTATTATGCCTGCAATATAATAGCCTATACCACGTGTTCTCCTCAGAACTCTCTCTTCCACTAATAAAATCGTTGCTTTCAGGATACCTTAGGGAAATCACTGACCACCCTCAGCTGTGAGCAGGGGCATAGCTTGCCGGACGGGCTAAAAAATACCCCTATCGGGTCAGTGATTTTCCATCTCTGTCTGTTTCCTTTCTTCTTTCTATCAAAGACTAATTATTATTATTATTAATATTGTTTCTTTTACTTTTCCTGAATATTTTATGTAATTTAAATTAAATTTACATTTAAACTTATATTTCTGCTGCTAACGCCACCGTGTTGGTGATGTTATTAGAAATGTAATTCGTTAGGCTTTTAGCTTTTAATATTTATATGTATATATTTATTTTTTATGTTCCTTGACACTTGCTTTTTCGACTGTTTATAATAAGTAAATAAATATGCTCACAAAAGTGGGCTAAAAATCTGATAAATGCTGATAATAAGAAAACGGGACGAGTTATCGATCATTTGAAATAATTTTGATCTGCGAATGGTATACTAGTGTATGCTTAAAAAGTCCAAGATCAGCTCTCTAGCTCTTGTAGTCTCAGAGATCGACGCGTTCATACAGACAGGCGGACGGAGAGACAGACGGACATAGCCAAATTGACCTCTCTGTACCTGTTACACATATTTGTTCAAAATCATTTTTACACTTTTTTACCTTTTTCAATGGGCTCATGGTATAAAATTGTGAAAAATAAAATTATTGCACGCGCCATACCATATAAATCCGTCTTTGAGAAGGGCGTCTTTAAAAAAAAAATATTTTGATCGATAAGAAAATGTGAATATCGATACTGTTATTTATTATCTTATGCTTGTTCCATGTTCCATTCTCAAAATATTTAAACGACAGTTTTCGGAGAAATGTATGGAAGAAGCCACGGCTTTGTAAGTATACATTAGAAACAAGTAAGATGGCTCTAGTAGGGTGTCCCCGACTAGGAGATACCCCGAATCCAGCGGCGGGGCACACATTCACAAAGTCACAAATACACACATACACACGAACGCACGCAGCAAGCTGCGCACTGTACACATCGGCTGCGATTGGCCCCACTGTGGAAAATGAATTCTTGAAAAACTTCTAAGCTAAGAGAATGATCGTTATGAAATTTTAATAAGAGCATCCAAATCTATGTACAAACCAAAGCACAAGTCTGTAGTACTTGATTTGCGTCTTTTTGATATAGGGGCAAATGGGAATAGGTATCTAAAATTCAAAATATCTGTTATCTGCGTATTCTTAACGAGCACATAGTAAACCAAATTTCGTTTTTCTACCTCTTATAGTTTCTGAGATATGCTTGTTTGAAGATATCAAGGTTTTTTAACACCTTGGTTTTGTTTCATCAAATGTACATTTATTTTACTTGAAATTAAACTTAGTTTTGAATACAACATTTTTAGAGGCTGTGGGCTTATTGAATTATGCTAATTATCTGTTTCAGCTGCTGCTGCGAAAATCCTCCCCCTGTTGAAGGGCTACGATCTTCAACAGAGTCATCCACTGGAAGGACACACAATTTGGTTACTGCACGACGAACGATTCCATATGGTACCACGAAGTACAGCAACTCGTATTACGCCATCGGATCCTGTCACAGTTTCTGCCACTCGTGCGAGAGGCCACTTCAGAGGCGGAAGATTTTCGTCTTTGATGCAAACGACGTCATTGACTCAAATGGAGGGTTGTGGAGCGCGCCATTTAGAACGTTTTTGCTAAAGCGTCAAATAATCCTCGCTCCGACGCTTCCAAAACAGCTGCTGTAGGTAGGTGACGCGTTGCCAGCGATCGAGCCGATTGTAGTTGAGTGGCATGACGTTTGGATCGGGAAGCGCTGTGAAAGGACCGCCAGCCAGAAAATGTCCTGGGGTCAAGACGTCAAGATCCGCTGGGTTTTCTGAAAGAGATACAAGCGGACGAGAATTGATAATTGCCTGGATTTGGCATACTGGTGTGCGCAGCTCGTCGAAATCGAGAAAGGATGCGCCAATCGAGCGGTGGAGATGATGCTTGGCCATTTTTACTGCAGCCTCCCATAAGCCTCCAAAGTGCGGTGAACGGGGGGGTATGAAGTGCCAGTCGAACCCACTGTTGAGACAATATACGCGCACCTCGTGATGATGACTTTCGCTGCTGCATATTCCAATTCATTTTTAGCACCGACGAAATTAATTGTATTGTCAGACCAGATACATCTTGGTGCACCACGAGTGGCGATAAATCGCTTAAGGGCGCTAAGAAACGTCGCTGTTGACAAATCTCTTACCAACCAAACTGCCTTCGCTGCGATGCATAGGATGACAATGATGTAGCATTTTTGAGGAGGCCTACTGCGGACATCAGATTTGTAATATAATGGCCCGCAATAGTCAACGCCTGTGACAGTAAATGGCATGCTGTCCCGAATGCGATCCTTGGGCAAATCTGCCATTATGTGCTGCAAAAGGCAAGGTCTGGCTCTGCAGCAAATGATGCACCTTCTAAGCGCTCACGCGACTGTCTTCATGCCGCCTACTGGCCAAAACTGCAAGCGAATCGATGTCAGCAACGATTGTGGACCAGCATGGTGATGGTTGCGATGTAATTGCGTGATGATGGCCAACGTTAGCGGGTGATTCTTGGGCAAATTTATTAGATGCCGAGCTTCAAAGCCGAGCGATAAATTTTTAAGGCGGCCACCAACACGAATCATACCAAATTCATTCAAGAACGGCGCTAGCGATATGATGCTGCGAATATTATATGATAGGCGAATATTATCAGCTATGAGCCAAATGAGTGTCCGTCAGTGCAGCGATGGCACTGCTGTGGCCAATTGACCATTCATCCACAGACTGGAGTTGATAAGTTCTCGCGGAACGCCTCTCTTCGACAGTATATTATCTGGATTCATATCCGTTGGGACGTAGCGCCATTCCATTCCCTCCGTAAGCTGTTGTATGGCACAAACTCTATTGGCGACAAATACGTTAAATTTTGAAGATTCTTCATGTAGCCATGAAAGCACAACAGAAGAATCGGACCAGCAGAAAAATGGACAGTCAAAAAACTTCATTTTGACGATTTCACTCACTAATTGTGCAAGTAAAGATGCTGCACAGAGCTCCAGATTGAGAACGGTGAGAGTTTTAAGCGGAGCTACACGCGCCTTCGAACAAAGTAATTTCGTTTGGACGATGTTATTCTTGCTAGCACGAACATAAATGCATGCTCTATATGCTTCAAGGCTGGCGTCACAAAATGCGTCACAATCTGTATTAGAGCATCTGGGTGCAGCACAAAGCGCGGAAATGTTGCGTGGCGGGCATCAGAAAAAACATTGCAAAGCGCTATCCAGGCAGTGTGCATCGAGTGTGCTAAGCTCTCGTCCCACTCCAACTTGTCCATCCACATGCGTTGCAAAAGAATTTTAGCCTTGGTCAAAGTTGGCCCGATCAAGCCGAGTGGATCACAGCAAGGTGCAATGGTTGCCAACACCGAACGCTTCGTGTGCTTGCTGGTACCAAGTTGGAGTGCAAGCCTGAATAGCAGCTCATCGCAACGTGGCTCCCAGACAAGCCCAAGTGCCCTTGTAACATCGCTTCCATCGTTGAATTTAAGCATGATCTCTCTTTCAGTCTCAGGAATGTCAATAATAACTTCCGTATTGCTAGAGCACCACTTTCTTAAACAAAAGTTGCCCTTAGCAAGCAAATTTGTTGTTTGCTGCATGATGTCACGAACTTCATCCACTGAACTTCCCCCAGATATAATGTCATCCACATTAAAATCCCGTAAGATGGTCTGAGAGCCAAAGGGGTACGATAAGGACTCGTCATTGGCGAGCTGCTGCATTGCGCGTATGGCCAGAAACGCTGCTGGCTTAGTTCCGTATGATACCATATCCAATTGGTAGATTTGCAAAGTGTCTGTGGGAGAGTCACGCCATAATATGCACTGGAGCATATTATCCCATACACAGCGATACAAGTCGTTGCTGCAGAGCCGTCGAATACAACTCTCAGCTTAGTTGTAGTGCTATCATCCTTCATGACACAATGATGCGGCAAGAAATACGATACAAGTCGTTGCTGCAGAGCCGTCGAATACAACTCTCAGCTTAGTTGTAGTGCTATCATCCTTCATGACACAATGATGCGGCAAGAAATATTGACACTTGTGTACATTTGCGGTGGAAACAGGTGTCATATGGCCCAGGTCAAGATATTCTCTGATGAAGGCAGAATATTGTTGCTTGAGACCAGGACTGCGCGACAGCTTTGATTCCAAATTTTCAATGCGACGTTTAGCTTGCAGAAAGGAGTCACCTAAAGAATCGATGCCGCGTTTGATGGGCAACCGAACTGAATATTCTCCGGAGGGCAATCGTGTGACATTTTTCCTGAAGTGCGCTTCACAATCGAGCTCCTCCTTCGTTGTCTTCGAAATTGGTTCAAACACATACTCAATTTCCCAAAAGCGGCGCACCAATTCGTCCAGCCGAGCGCTGGGTTTGACGCTGTCCGAAGCCCGTTGGCTTACAACAAAGGAAGATAGCTGGGTGCCTGATGCCTACCACCAGATAATATCCAGCCAAGTTGAGTTTTCCGCAGTAATGGTAAGCCCGGTGCAAACTGAATCTCGCCAATGCAGAGCAATTCGAAAAAGAGGCCTGCTCCAATGAGCAGATCAATTCGATGAGGCATGTTGAACGACGGATCAGCTAGTTGAATGTTCGAAGGAACATTCAAATCATCAGTAATTACAGAACAACTAGGCAGATTATCCGTAATTGTCTGCGCAATGACTGCAGTGATACTCGCTGCAAAATCTGAAGTCCGCGATTTTAAGTGGATTTCAGCAGAATAGCCATCCGTTGCGAAGTTGGCATCTCCAATGCCCGAGACGGCAGTTAGAGATTTGTTTTTTCGAAGCTGGAGCTGATTAGCGAATCGAGTAGTGACGAAATGCAATTGCGACCCTGAATCTAAAAGCGCACTCCAGGGCATGAGCATGCCATCACGATTCCGTACAAGGAAAATGGTAGTAGCCAAAAACACAGCAACAGAAGCAGACTAGGAGCTTGAGGCCAGAGGCAAGATAGGAGACATTGCGTTTGACGATGGCGAATTCGATGATGCTGCCACGGTTTCAACGGCTGGTAAACGATTATAATGCAACAGCGTGTGGTGCTTCCGCATATGGCATGGTACACATTTTTCATCGTTCTGTAGCTTATTCAGAAATGTGGACAGCCTATCCCACGACGGCAGCTCGTTGATAGGCGAACTCTCCTCCCACTTGGCATGAGTTATGTAAAATTTCGGAAGCAGGACTTGTACCAATAAACAATCGGCAATTTCTTGCCAAGCTGTCAGTGATTGCAATGCACGCAGGAGTGAGGTAATCCTGTCCGTCAGCTCGCGTAGCTTGCCTACCGATGAATCAGCCCTTTCAAGCCCCAGCAGATCTCTGATGTGCGCCTGTAAAATAAAACGAATTTAGTCAATTCTAATTGTGGCAGACGCGACCAATTTGCCATAAGATACACTTGCTGCGAGTTGTTTGTGCCCACTCTAAATGTAGAGCAGTGATCAGGTGCTCTACGCTTGCCAAGCTCGCGCTGAAGTGTGCAACGATCCTCAAACCTTACACGGAACTCTCCAGAAATACTCTCGAAGCAAATTTCCTCCAAATTAGTGTGTACGACGTTGAAATTGGATTTAAGATCGTCCGCTAAATCCAGATATCCCTTTTTTTTATATTCGTCTATGCTTCTTAGCCGCCCAACTTTAATGTCCACGCACAATTTTTCCAGTCTGCTGAAAATTGTAGTTGCTTTAAGACGTAAAAACGCAGCTTTGTCGATTTGCCCGCTACCACCAGCAGAGACTGTACTGGTATCAGTCTGCTTTTAAATAAAGAGTATGCACAGAAATCCAATTGACCGAGCGAATAGTTTTAGTAGGCCCTGTACGCAGGTGATCGGCACAAAAGGGAACACAAGCATTGAAAAAGGACGTTACCTTTCTTTCGAGACTATTGAATGTATGTGTGCGTATTTGCACGCGCGCGGGTTTGCTTTCGTTGCCAGCGACGAACAAAACGGAATTACAATTAAAAATTGTCAAAATTTAATTGCCGAACGAACTTTGCAAATTAACCTCACAGCCAAAAAATTCACGGCGGGGTCACCAATGTTTGAAGATGTCAAGCTTTTTAACCCCCGGGTCTTGTTTCCTAAAATGTACATTTATTTTACTTGAAATTAAACTTAGTTTTGAATACAACATTTTTAGAGGCTGTGGGCTAATTGCATAAACGAGAATTCGAATTGGAAACTATAGCGCTCTGCTGTATGCGACGAAAGCGACGATGAAACTAAAACTTCGACGGTAATAGCAAGCAATCAGAGAGACAACTTGAAGGGTTTTCGGCCGGGTAGGGCGCGAAGCACAGAGATAAGCAATTGAGTGCATTATTTACGGTTAGACGTTATGCTGCCGCGCAGGGCAGAATTATGCTTATTATCTGTTATCTGTAAAGAAACCGATAAGTATCATCTGCCTATGGTATACATGAACTTATAAAACTAAACTTTAATCCCTAGTTCTCATTGCAGCACTGGCTGCCAATTGGATTGTCATATTGCTCACATTTTACCACACGTTTTCTTTAATAACTTCTGTGATTCTTAACCGCTTTTGATGAATATTAAAGCAATATATTCTTCTAGTGGTATATAGTGGTATATACTATATACAAATTCATTCGTGGGTTATCTATAATTTGAAATAAACTTGGTCTGCGCGTGCCATGGACGAGTCTTAGCCGAAAATTTGAAGTCTCTAGCTCTTATAGTTTCCGAGATCGACGCATTCATACAGATGGACGGACGGACTCACGGGCGATTTCAGATACTACAAGGGCTAAAGAGCTGAAGCTTTTTAGATTCTTATATACCATACGCAGATTAAGATTATTTCAAATGATCGATAACTTGTCCCATTTTCTTATAACCAGTGTTTATCGGTTTTTTGACCTGGTTTTTTTTAGCATATTTCAGAAACTATAAGAGCTAGAGCCATAATACGCATCAATGCATATTTCGGACTTTGAATACTCCCCCAATCGCCCCCCATATAAAAGAAATCAAAAAATCTCAAATCAGGTACTACAGACTTGCGCTTTGATTTGCAAACCGATTTCAATGCTTTTATTATATCTTGAAAATTTCATAACGATCTTTTTCTTAGTCTGGAAGTTATTTATGAATTAACATTCCATAGTGCGGGCCAAGCTGCTTGAGCATATCTCAGAAGCTTTAATATCCGGTGCCACCAAATATGGTTTAATAGGCTGCAATAGCCAATATATATAAATTTAATATAGAACAATATGAATGTATTAAAGCAAATTTCATCCAAATCGGCTAAGAAACACAGAATTTATTGTATATGTAAACTGGCCAACCACATGGTGGCAAGCGCCAAGCGCAGGCGTTTTCTGCATGCGTGTGCACACATGCATATATACATATGTACATTCATATGCACATTCATATGCGTGTGTTTGTGCATGTGTGTTTCTAATCTCAGATTTGGACAGAGGCAATCAAAATGTTGCTGTAGACCGGTGGGTTATTTAATTCGGTGGTATATAATTATTTAGACGCGAGCTTATTTAAATCTTTATTTTATTTTTTATTTATTTTCCTATTTGGTGAACATTTTGCGAGAAATTTCACAACTACGGCATATTTAAATTTGTCTGCAAATATTAGAGAGGGCGCAGCTCGAGCAATATGAGTGGCGCTAAAGTGGAATTTCTTACCGCTGCCGCTGCCTGTGCCTTAAGTGCTGCAGCAAGTGTTGCCTGAGCCGGTCGGGGCAGGTGGCTCCACCAGCCTACAGCCACGCAGTGGCAGCGGCCCAATTTGCAGCATTGCACACACCCAGCAGCAGCGGTTGCACCAACACTTAGCAACGGAGTGGCAGTGGCCCCACAAGTCTGTAGCTGTGGGGCCATAACCTACCGCTTAAATCAGGACAGGAAGATTCCCCCAATGTTACGCAGCATATTTATATGGGATCGCCTCTTGATCAGGGCCTTTTGACTAAGCAAATTCGTTAAAAGTAAATTGAAATCCTAAAAATTTCTGACTTCAAACAAAACACCTCTACATGAGGTAACAATCTACAGACGAAAGCACATTCAAGCCCCACAATTTCTAATATCGGCACTTAATCCAACCAGTTTTCCTAAAATAGATTAAAATCTAAAACAATCTCAAATTTGTTAAGCTTCTTACATCAATATGGAGCGCCAGAGACATCAAATTTGCTTGACATGAATAATTCACTGCGGACGGCAGTGCGCCCTAGAGGAGAAAAGCTCCAGTTTTTGTGTACAATGCCCAACTAATTTTATACTCGTTCAAGAAGTGCAAAGAGAATATTGGGTTCGTGCAATGTCCGTCCGTCTGTCTGTATGAACGCAATTTGTTTTCACCGCTATTGGAGCTACAGAATTGAATTTTGGAATATATACTAGTGTCTGCCCGAGTCCAATAAAGTGTTAAGGGTTTGGGGGTCCGCCCACTGGGGCGTGGCAACTCGATTAAATCTATTTATCTTCCTCACTTTTAAAACTACATGCATACAATGTATACGGACAGAGTGCTGATAACCTCCTCAAAATTGTTGGCTGAAGCCAGTGCAATATTGCATGCACCACTTATTACATACTTTGGTTCTTTTTGTTTGTTTTTCATTAGAATAGTGTTGGATACCAGTTCAATATTATCACATTGGAAATTAAGTCACATGGGAAATTAAGTGGTCAGAGACCACTGGTTGGTAGATGGTGCTGACTTGCCAGACTTTTTCGTATTTTTAGAATTTGTATGCGGCTGTTTGCTATTGTGCACTTGTCATATAACTTGAATTGAGCTTTGTCACAACTTGATCAACTGGTAGTGTGGTGGTGCATTATAAAATGCAGCTGAAATTATTATTTTTAATTATTCCATTATCTGTAAGCACACTTGGACCTAGTAATATGACAGATTATTGGAATAAATTTTAACTCTTTTCTTTTATTAAACAAATGATTACTTAAGAAATTTCAGAAAAAACTCATCTCTTAGCATTTATATACGCCCATATACTTGTATTGTATAACCGCAACTATATATATACATACTTTTTTGGAATATATACTTGGAGTTATCTGCTTCAGAAAAAATGTTTAGATCTTTTTGCCACGCCAACTAGAAAGCTGGCATTTCGATAACATATCGATGCACCTCAAATCGCAAATCGATAAAAGATGAAAAGTAACCACATTATTATAGAAAGAGTCATCATATTTGGTGATCCCCCGAATTTTGCGACCTACCAGTCACGCCCACTACAACATTCCCCAGCGGCCCGCCCAAAAAAAAGGAAATACCTATGTCTTTCACAGTTTTTTGTGCTAGAGTCACCATATTTGAAAAACAAAATAAAGTTCCCCAAAATATCACAATACAAATATAACGCGCCCCCTCCCGCCCCCGTAGTTGCAAAAATCGAAATACCGAAAAGCAAAAACACATGTATATTTCCACAAATTTTAAATCTAGAATTTGCTATGTAGATTGCTGGTGACCTCCCCCAAAGACTGAGACCTTGGCCGGAAGACGCCAACTAGAACAGCCCCCAGCCACCGTTCCCACGAATCGCGAAAGCCTATATCTTCCGCAGTTTAAAAGCTGGGCTTTCCATATTTTAAACGTAGATACTGGTCAATACCTTTTTTTAAATTATTATTATTATTTGTAAGGGAGTCTCACAAAAGAGATTTTAGTGGCACAGCGACCGATGGGCGGTCTTTTGTTCCATGGGGCTCCCTTGGGGGACAAAAGACGCTCTGCCACCCTTATGAAGGAGAGCATATGCCTTGTCGACGATTTATGTGCTGGAGTAACAAAATCTCTGCATAGATACTTCCTCCTACTCCAAATAATGGCTGAGTAATCACATAAAATGTGCTTTGTTGTCTCGTCATCCTCTCTGCAGAGTCTACCCTCTGTGTCAGGGCATAGGCGCATTTTGTGGAGGTGATACTTCACTTCCGTGAGATAGGACACCAAAAGCCCTAGTTCCGCCCTTGAAAGAGATTTGGTCTTTCTACCTATATATGGGCTGATCAGCTCTTTAGCTTGTGGTAACCCAGGTCTCGTTGACCACTAGATTCCCCTCTCCTTCTTTTACTATTCCTCTATCAATTCTTTGGCAGAGGCCCAGCTTAACCCTCACAAGGGTTCAGGTCCAAGAAGGGGGGTGGCGGAACCAGCCCTAGCTAACCCGTCTGCAACTTCGTTGCCGCATATTCCGGAATGCCCTGGGACCCAACAAAGTGTGACCCGATTTCTATGTGAGAGTTGCTGGAGATAATACCAGCAATCCGCAACTGCTTGGCTATCTGAAAAGATATTTAAGGTGGCTCCTTTAAATCCGCTTGTCAAGGATATGTCTGGAGCAGGACTAAATGGCGTGGATCTCAGATTGACAAACCCTGGGCCAGGTACCCATTGCAATCAAAATTTTGGTGTTTTGTCCAGTTATATATATTTTCCAGTTGCAGATCCCTAAGCCAGGAATAGTTTTACGAAACTAGCATGACCTATATCTGCTGCTAGCAACCCATTTGTGAGTTTAATCCTCAGAAGGCTCGAAGAAGTTACCATCTTTATGTGGAAATGGAGTGGATTCAGTCCTAAGACTGTCTTAATTGCTGCAGTAGGACATATATGAGGGATAGGCATACGAGCCGCTGAAGTTTGCTGCATTTTTGTATGACATGCCTGCCGGACCATTGGCCAAAAGATGAGGGAAGCGTACGTGACAACAGGCATAACCATCATACTGTACAGACATCTGATGACTTGGGAGTCTAAGCCCCATGTTTTACCGAAGAGCCGACGACATGCCCACATGGCATGAATACATTTGGTTAACGCCATCTTAAGGCCGTGTTGAGTGCCGTTTGCATAAGTTCGGTGATGGTTTAGCCTAACTTTCCTATTATTGTCAGGTCATCTGCATACCTTATGATATCGATGCATAGCTCCGATAGTTTCACCCGTAGTTCATCTTTGACTAGGGGACTAAAGAAGGGGAGACAGGACCCCGCCCTGTTGGCACCCTTTGACCGCCGGTTGCGAACAATGGTGGGGTCTAATGAAGATCTAATCTCTATCCAAGTAATAGAGAATAAAAACCACATTTACCTCCCGCCAAGATAGCGGAATGTAACCCAAGTAAAGCTCGCCCTAAGTAGACCAATTAGTGGACTAAGTTTATCTTCTAGGCTGTGTTGCAGCAGGGCCGGGGAAATCTGGTCGCTTCCCGGGGCTTTGAAGGGAGCGAATGATTTAATGGCCCACCTGAACGTCAACGTCGAAGATAAAACCCGACAGACTGTAACCATGTCTAGCTGGTGGTTCTGTATCCCCATCATTACAGGGCTTTTCCGGGTTTATAACAGAACCAGGGAAATGCACCTGAAGCAGTAGTTCTAGCGTTTACCGTCGATCATGTGTGTAAGAACCATATGTTCTTTTTAGGAGCCGCACACCATTGTCATCTGAAAGTACACATCTGTATGTGTCCCACGAGACTCTATTTGACTGACTGACGCTGTTGAAGAGCCTTTGATTACTGCTTACCAGAGTGATGTCTAGTACATCTTCCCGGATTGCGTTTATAAAAGTGGGTTTGCACCCTCTATTTAATACATCTTATCACAGCGAACGGTAGTCTGCGTTAATGGTGAAGCATAACGTAGTGTGCAAAAGCTGCTAGCAATCTAAACGCGAACTTTTGAAGTTTTGCTACAATAGTCCATTCAGATCGAGTGATAAAGCTATCGAAAGGTATCGTTTAAACTAGAATAAAAACATAGCACAACATATGATAGCTCATATGACGTCATGAGATACATATAAAAATTTACATTTTTGAACTGATGGGGCTGTTGGGGGCTTTCAGAAATTTGTTTAGGCATCTAAAAATTTGAGTATACGCGTCGAATAATAACGCACTTATTAAAATCCGATAACTCCTTCAATAGTTATAAAGAAAATACAATTTGTATGTGTTTCCGAAAAGTTGATGTTAATGGCGGTATACATTACATATGAACCAAAATTATTTTTGTTCTAAGACGTTAGGAAAAACCCGCTAGTTTGGCGGAAAAACGCAAATTTCCGCTAAAATTTACACGCTCACAGTTTCCAAACCATAGAAGATATAGGTACGATCTATATATTGTTTGAAAGGTATTTTTTAGCTTTTAGGCGTACCCCGTTTTTGTTCTTTGCTACGCAGGTAAAAAGTAACAAGTGAAAAAGAGTTTTCAAATGCACATTTCGATAAAAGTTTAATATGTTGTAGACATTGAGTTTACGCCACTTTTGGTATATGCCACATGTCTGGGATAATTCGGTTTTGCAAGATATTCCTTGTTTGGTGTACATTTTCTAAAATTCTTAAATTACCCATTCATGCGTCAAAAAAATAACCAGTGTTGCCAGCCAGTTTTTGTACGCTAAGCCCATCAAAAATGGGTAAAAAGGCATCCGACCACATAAAGTGTTTATATTCTTGATCAGCTAGCCGAGTCGATTAAGCCCTTGAACTTGGACTTTTTTTTTTAGGGTATCACCAAAAATTTGGGTTAATCTGTTTTCGTAAAGAATACTCAGATTATGAATATTTCGGATTTTGAATACCTCCCCCATTCGCCCGCAATATCAAAAAAATCGCAAATCAATTACTACAGACTTAAACTTTGGTTTGTAGTATTTATTTATCGGTTACAAACGCAACCCTGGTTGGGAAATTTATCGTGGCGAGCAACCCTGTTCATCGCATCACGATTAGCGTGAGTTGACAGGGCCAAATTCAGAGTGACCAGAGAGACAGATGGTGGGGACTGCCGAGGAGATGACAGGCAGAAAAATAATGCGGAACTGCGACAAAAGGGAAAAGGTGAAGTGTGGCCATAAGAAAAAAAAATTCGAATGCATAATTATGCACAAGCGCACATACCCCATATAGTACTAACGATATTAAAATTCGGCGGAAGTGTGCAAGTGAAAATGTCCGAATGTGTTGTAATTTGGTATTTGTTTCCAACAGGTGGCCAACAAGTGGTCACGCCGCAAATTTAATTCTGGGGGCCTTTAATTGTGGAGACCTTTAATTTTGGAGGCCCTATTTTATACTGTACTGAGGCACAAAATTTTGGAAGTGTTCATCTCAACTTCATCTCATCTCTCTGCGTCTTACAAAACCGACAAACTGAGTGAGTGCGTTCTAGTAAAAGCCGACGCCGCAACAGTCTGCCGCGGTCCCTGTCGCTATAGAAGCCGAGTATTAGCCGACTATATCGCGATATTCTCGGCCAGATAAATACATATATATACCTAGTGGCCTAAACTCGCTACCACATATTGCTTAACTAGCCCAAGAGCCCAAGCACACCCAAAGAGAGATTTTCTACGACCAATTGGGCCGAACGAGCAGCACCTATAAGTCCAAATAATTGTTGCATGTTTATGAATTTAGCTATTAAGGAAATTGTCTATTAATCTGTCTATTTATTTATTAATTTACTTCCCTATTTATTTAATTACTTATTGCCTATTTATTCCCTTGTTTATCGCGTATTTATTTATATATTTATTCATCTATTTATTAATTTATTTATTCAATTCTTCATATGACTTATTCTGTTACATTACACTTACATTGGCTTATATACATTACGAAATTCTGGCCAACGGTGCGAGGCAGAAGTATCTGTCATGTATTAACCGACCCCCCACCTCTTTTTACTTTTATTGGATCTCCGATAGGGTAGGACAGGGATTTTTGCAACATTGAGCAACAGTATATCTGCACCGTGCCCTATTTACAATGGCATAAATAAATTTTTATTTTTTCTTAATTCATATTTGGCAAGATTTCACCCCTGCTCGATCCTTAAATCCATACAATTTAATTTTAAACGCCCGCCAATCAATTAAGTTCTGCCATATAGCGGCAATAACTGTTGATAGAACATAAGGCAACAAAATGTGTAATTATTAAAATTCAATTTGTAAATGAAAACAAAAATGATATGTGAGTAAGCGTAAGGGAGGGAGAATCACCGAGGCCATGGAATAAGTCGGCCGTCAGTTCTAATTTAAGGGCAATGGGGTCGAATTTAAATAGCCGTTGCAGGAAGGGCGGGTACGTTGTGGCCGATAACACCGGGCCTGCCAACTTGTCCGATCATTTGTGTTTATGTAAGTACATTCGTATGTAGTGTTGTGTAGGTCAAGTTGTTTTGGAATTTTGTACCGTCTAGGGGCAGGGTTGAGGTTACCCACCCCTGGGAATACTGAGCTAGCTGAGGTTGCCCCCCCGAAACCACAAGACGTGTTACAAATTCTTAGAAATGGCTGAAGAAGAACAAAATTCGGATGTGCAACAAAACCAACAAATGTCCAACAATGCTATCGAAAATACAAACAATAAAAATTAAATTTTTGTAAAAATGCCGTTTCCTTACCTCAATTCAATAACCAATAGTGAAATGTTTTTCACTAAACTTGAAAGCTGGTTCCAATTACAAGGATTAGGTGCGCGTAAGGAACACGAAAAGTACGCAGCTGTCATAGCATACGCCGATCCCAATTTAGATCAAGTCCATGATCTGGTTCGCAACGAGCCACAAACAAATCCTTATTCCAAACTTAAACATACGATACTAGCCAAATTCGCAGAATCAGAGATGGCACGTCTCGACAAACTCACAACTGGCATTCAACTTGGAGAAGGACAACCAAGCCATTTACTTAGCAAACTACAGCAAATAACGAATGACGAAACTGTCGTAAGTCGTTATTGGATTAAACATCTTCCTCAAGCTGCTCGCGCAGTCATCGTAGGAATGTTGGAAAGCTCACCAAACACTACGCTCTCGCAACTTGCTATTGCCGCAGATGCTGTAATGGATTACTTAAGCTACACTTCTAGCGACATGGCAGCAATATCGTTCGACAGCATTGGTGCTAATACAACAAACGAAGATCGCCTTACGAAAATTGAGAAACGTCTGAACAACAACGACAAGGTACTTCAACAAATCAATAGCAAACTTGGACAACTTCCCAACAACAATAAGAATCGGAGCAGCCGAAACCGGTCATCACGACAGTACTAAACCTTTTGTTTTCAGAGATTTTAATTTGCAACACATGTCTTTATACGGAACGACACAGTGCGTGGATCACTTCAACCGCCCTACAACGGACCATTTGAAGTCAAATCAAAACAAACAAAGTACTACACAATTATCGTTAGCGGCCGCGATACCAAAATATCTATTAACCGCCTCAAGCCCGCTTTTATAGAAGCCCACCATCACCTGCAATAAACACCGCAACACCTTTTCATTGCGTCCACTGGATGACGCAACCAACGCCACCATTCAACCGCCTGCAGCCGAGCAACACTCTAGGCCTCGCCGGAAAATTAGACTCCCCGTTCGTTTCACAACATGAAGTCTGGGAGGGAGTACTGTGGCGATAGTTCAGCGGAACACCATTAACGCTATTTTAATCGATAATTTTATGTATTTTGTAATTTCACTTAATATGGTCACACAGAAGCTTCTTTTTTCTTCTTCCTGTAATCTTCGCCAAATAGTGGACGCGCACTCCCGTAAATTTAAATAACTATTATATTTCGGTAACTATAAAATATTGCACGTCTGTTTAATTATTTGTCAGTCGATGAGTCAGTTCACATGGATTAGAAAAGACTAACCCTTGCTTATTACCTTATTACCTTACCAAGTGTCCATAAATTTAAGAAAATTAAAATCAGTTGACGGAATGGATTTTAATTTCGTCAATTATCCATTCTGTTTGAAATTTGGCGCGAACAGCTGACTTTGATTTGAGGCTGTACCGCCAAACGTAAACGAACATTCCAATGGTTTAGTTTACTAATAAAAATTTTAATTTTATATAAAAAATGTCAAAATAATGTTAAAAATTTTCTTTGCTGTATATTTTATAATCAAAAAACAAAAGGCACATTTATAAATTTTGTGACGAACGATATTCAATTAAATATATGATCAATTGTAATAACAAATAAACACTTGTCCTTATATGAGTATAAGTGTATACAAAAAAATTTTGAAAACAATTTTTCAGAAGATCAATGGGAAGAGGTGTTCTCTAAATATAGAGCACAAAAATTTCAAATTACAAATATCTAAATTTTTCCAACATATCTATTTTAAATTATCAATTACCCGCTCTGTTTTCTTATTTTCGAAATTTATCTCTTTATTTGATCCGGTTTTTTGAGCATATCTCAGAATCATAAGAGCTGAAGACACCAACTTTGGTTTAATGTGTTCTCGTAAATATCTCGTAAGAATATGCAGATTACGAATATTTCGGATTTTGGATACCTCCCCCCGTCTTCCCCCATTAAGAGAAAAAACATTCGTAATTGCAAGTGCAGCCACAATTCTTACTTAGGCTGCTCGTCAATATATAAATGTTAATATATAAATGTACTATAGTACAATAAGAATGCATTTAAACAAATTTCAAAATCGCTGAAGAAACACATAAGTTATTAAAGAAAATGTATTTGTACATTGGCAAACCACATGGTAGCAAGCTCCAAGCTAAAAGCTTCATACATACATAATATGTTCACATGTATATACACATTCATATGCGTGAGCACTTTCTCGAATTCTAAAGAGATTGCTTGTGCATGGGTGTTTCTTAGATCAGATTTTGACAGTGACAAGTAGAATGCTACTCGTAGCTTGAAGGTAAAGGTGTTGCCTGGCGCGCTATCAGACGCGAGCTGGAATCTCGCTGTGTCAACGGATATTTCCTCCTGTTTTTTTTTAATTTTTTTTTACCTAACACACTTATTGGTCTACAACAAATTGGCAACAAAATGGGAAAAAATTGTTATTTGGCATGCACACTCTCAAAAAACTTTCACAGACCAACTGCAACCAACATTTGAAAGATATAGTTTCCTATTTTGTGAAAATTTTTCGAGAAATTTTACAACTACGACAAATCAAAATTTGTATGCACATATTAAGCGAGCGCAAAGCGCCAGCATTAATTTTTATTTTTATTCCCTGAACCCATTGAAAATGGATAAAATTGTTTTGTGCAAATGTATGTAACACCTCCTGTCGAAGAGTCTAAAATAATGAAGTGAGTCTCTCATAAATACAACTCTGAAATTAAAATATGCTTGCGTGCAAAGTTCATAATATCAATGTTTGATAGTGGTTTATTGGGTAGCTGCGCTAGAAGCTTTTTTGAGGAGTTGATATACCGTATTATGTCCAATTGAGTTGTCTATGACTTTCTTAGCTATTTGGATTGCCGAGTGAATATCATAAGGTTTCTTCTCTTTTAACATATTTGAAGCCACTCTAACTACATGCATACATTTTTTCTTTTTTTAACGAATTTGCGTTTAATAATGCAAAAAACGAACATTGAAGTGAGAAAATCGATTTTAAAAAATAATGAAAACCAAACGATCAGGCACAGTAGCCTTTTACCCAGTTCAATTAGAGCCCTAATTGTTGGACCTTCTAATTGTGGGAAAACAAATGTAGTGATTAGTTTGATCAAGAGTCCCAATGGGCTAAAATTTGAAAATATTTATTTGTATTCAAAGTCGTTATTTCAACCTAAATACGAATATTTAAAAAAACTTGTAGGCCCGATCAAAGGCATGGGCTATTTACATATTCTGAAAATGAAAGTGTAATAGCACCAGACGAGGCCAAAAAGAACTCGATAATGATATTTGATGATGTAGCGTGTGAAAAACAAAATAATATTCGTGCGTACTTATGCATGGGGCGACATAGCAACATCGATGCGTTTTATTTATGCCAAACATACACACGTATTCCGAAGCATCTTGTGCGTGATAATGCAAACCTAATTCTAATGTTTAAACAAGATGCCCTAAATATGAAACGCGTCTATCAGGATCATGTAGGCGTTGATATAAATTTTAATTGTTTTAAGGAAATTTGACAATTATGTTGGAACGAAAGATATGGCTTTTTATTAATTAGTAAAGATGACCCCATAGATAACGGACGGTATAGACGAGGATTTGCAGACTTCATTCGAATTTGAAATATAACGAGAAGAACGTTCATTGATACTTCAATAACACACAACTTGTCAAAATGTCAACAACTCTTACGTTGACATGATGCAGTTCAACTTTATCGGCAAACTACTTTCCACCTATTATACTACATACAGATTATGAATGTGCTCTTATCGATTTTCATATGTATAACTCGATTCCAAATGTGGATCATGATAATAATTTATTCCATATTGGAGAACATGTATTCGAGATTCCCGTGGGATCCTACGAGCTAAAGTAATGTTATATTAGTGAAAATGAAGGAAGTAGAACCCAAAAAAATAAATCATCCACTTATCGAGACAACAACACACTTCAGGTCATGATTTCAACTAAGGAACATTCCATATATTTTGACAGAGAGCGTACTATTGGCAAATTATTTGGATTTTATAAAAGGGAGCTAAAGTAAAATACATACCTCAAATCAACCTGTCGATATATTGAAAGTGAATACAATTCGCTTGGAGTGTAATATTGTAATAGTGTATTGTCATATGTGAACGAAGAATCAAGTCATGCGTTGCATGAATTTACTCTCAACGTATCACCAGGCTATAAAATGAGCAAGAAACCTATCAACCTGATTTATTTGCCAGTGAACACGAGAGAGATTCATTCATTAATTTTACGGATTGTTGATCAATACGGAAATTTAGTTAATTTACTTTTATTTACAATAAATATGCGTGTAATTACCCCACCTCAAACATTCCGAGTTCTAACATAGAGGGAACAAGATCAGTAAGGGAACGCTTACACCTGCAAACAGATTATTTTTAAAGTCTTTGGGTCTTATCTTGAATGTTCGAGAAAAGCCCTATTCGGACGAGAGCATAATACAAAAAATAATATAGTTACTCACCCTACCTTCAATCATTTAAGACTAATGATGAAGTTCGAATTACAATCCAAAATCAGGATCTTTATATATTACCGAGCGAGAGTTTTATTTGTTTGGCTGACAACACACCTACTAACGCTGGTTAATTAAAAAACAATTGTATGGGTTATTTGTTTGATGAAATTCGATATGAATTGAATGGCATTAAAATCGATCGCACACGATTTGTTGGTACAACGACCACCTTAAAAAACTACATTTCAATGAATAACTCTGTAACTCTGGATGGTTTAATGGATCTGATAGACAGCTAGCAAATGGTGAATATTTTAATTTCTCCGTCCCTCTTAAATTCTTACTTGGATTTGGAGAAGATTAGAATAAAGTCTTGTTAAATTGTAAACATGAGCTTATACTACTCATGACAAAAAACATGGAAGATGTATTTTATTCGAAAATTTGATATGTTGAATTTAAACTGAATATTTCCAATATAACATGGAAAATACTACATGTAGCACTTAGCGATGAGAAGAAATTGGCAATGTTCAGTCTGACTAAAAACGTTACCAATAGCATTTCGTAGCTGGGACTGCTATCTTAATCCCACACTAGCGGAGGGCTCCCATCATATATGGAATGTTTAGCTTGCAGCCAACAGGGAGCGCCCCCGTTTTGCGATAATAGCATTTACACTAAATGGAGCACTAATTCAAAATCACTTGAGAAACATAAAAGTGTACTTGAATTCTGAAACGTATCTATATGATGACATGAATGTTAATTTTGGACGAGCACGTTTCGCTAGCCTCTACGACATGTGTACAAATTTCCAACAAAGCTATTATATGAAAGAGTCTCGGCCGCTGCTTTCGTTTAAGGAAAAGTCGCCGATTATTGTTATTGATCTTTCGCATCAGAATGAGGCTGTTAAAACGGGACCAATTGATGTGAGAGTTTGTATCGAACTGGAGAATGCAAGTTCTAGGAACACAAAAGTATATTGTTTGCTTATGCATGATCGATTAGTTGAATATTCTCCGTTGACTGGATTAGTTCAGCGCATCGTCTAGTATAAGCATCAAAAACAAACTCTTAAAAATGGATCTGGAGCGAGTTGCTATTGATGTTCAAGGATTTTATGCATCATTTGAATGCACCATATTATACCTTTTATAGTTATTAAGAAAATAAATAAACAAACAGCTCAATTAAAAAAAAAATAATAAAATTTATGCATTTTTATTTTCCATAAATTTTGAAATTTGAACATTCCACAATTACAAAAAGTTTGAATAAATTATTAAGTGCGCATTGGTTTGAAGATTTTTTATGTATTCTGCAATTTGTGAAATAGTTTGGGAAGTGAATTAAACTTTCTTCAAGCTCCAAATCAATTATGTTTGTAGATAAATATTTCATTAAAAATTGTTTCTTAGCATCGCCCTTACAATGATTGAGGCGAAAATTTTTAATGGCGTTACTATATCCTCCAGCCCTAAATATGAAATATCTTTATCCGACCAACGTAAACCCTCTACATATTCTTGGGTTATTAAATTAGTCTTTTGATTTACTTCGTCCAGCTCCTTTATATTGTAGTGTGGTTTGAAGTGAAAGAAATTTGGAATAACCGAACTACCCTGCATGAATGCTAGTTCCTTACCGAAAACCTGATTATCGTTTCCAAATACATATTCGAAATCAACCAAAACGCAAGAGTTTCTATCTACCTTCAACATCTTGCCTTGAGAGTCGCTGCCTTAAAAGGTGCGCGTACGTTCAGTTAGAGCTAGTTTGGTTTAGATGTCAACCATCATGACCACGCAACAGTTAAAAAAAGCGAGAAAGTGTAGGAAGCCTCAAGATCATGAATTAATTTTCGGATTTGAATATTATATAGATCTTAAGCTAAAAGTAAAGTGTGGATTTTCAACTACAAGAGCATTTACACCCATGATCTGGATGCAACAACATAAACGAAATTTCATTGGCCTAGAGAAGGACGAGTGGATTCAATTGTTAACGCACAAGGAATATATCCAGTTAAGGCTTGAACAGTTTGAGTTCTTAATGCCTGATACAATAGTTGATCACCCACTACTTGATACAGTAAAGTGTCATTTTAGGTATAGAAAACCAGAAATATCAATGTATTTTAGTATTAAACCCTGGCGATCGTTTATACGATTGGGTATATTTTTTACATCCTTCTTATGTTGGAATACATTATTGAAAAATCAAATTACAAGTATATATTATAATCATATTATTCCCAAATGTGCAATGACTCAAAAAAATGATATACGGTTTACCGATTTAAATGTAACTTATAGAAATGACGAAGAAAAAGATTTAACTCGTTTATGCTTTGAAATTTCTAAAAAGATGAGACGAGCCTTTCAACGCTCGTGAAAGCCGCTGACGTTGCATCACAACACGCCGCTTAGGCATGTTGAACATGCGAATTATTCTGTTGCCCGGTGATCGCGTCAACTTATATATAAAAAATATTTAATAGCAAAGAAAATTTTTAACATTATTTTGACATTTTTCCTATAAAATTTCAACTTGGAATGATTAACCTTTTGCGGCACAACCTCAAATCAAAGTCAGCTGTTCGCGCCAAATTTCATACAGAATAGATTTTTGACGAAATCAAAATGCATTCCGTCAACTGATTTAAATTTTTTTAAAGTGAATAAAAATCAGTTGACGCAATCCGTAAATACAGTTTAAACAGATTAATTCATTTTACCTAATTAACAATTAGTTAAGATTAATTAACAACTAATTAACAAAAGTTGTGGAAACTCCATGCCTACAACACATTAAACATTTATCAAAATCGTTGGCGCCATTTTCTTTTAAATAATAAAAATCTGTCATTGAAAACTTTTTTCATCTGTAACTTTTTACCTGCGTACTTAAGAACATACCTGTATCTTCTGTGGTTTGAAAATTGTGGGGATGTCGGTTTTAGCGGATTGTAGCGATTTCCCGCCACAACGTTCCATAAAGCCATCTCAACTATCATTCGCGAAAATTTATACCGAATTTACCATCAACTTTGCGGAAACATAAAAAATTTAATTTCTTAATAACTATTGAACGAGTTAAGGGATTTCAACGGCCCCGTCAGCTCTAAAAATGTAAATTTGAACCAGATGAGCTATCACATGTTGTGATTTTCTTCTAGTTAAAACGATACTTTCAATCGGTATGTCACTTGATCTGAACGGACTATCGTAGGAAAACTTCAAAAGTTCGCGAATAGATTGCTAGCCGCTTTTGCACACTAAGCTGCGATTCGCCCCTAGAGCAGACTACCGTCCGCAGGAATTTGATTCTTTTAGAATTTTTCTCGTAGTATATTTTTTTCGAGCACACTGACGAAGAAATGAAGTGCGACAAAATTATTAGTAAATCTAATACAAAACAAGAAAGATGACTCTAGTCGAGAGTGCCCAACTAGGAGATATCCTGAACCCACCGGCCAGCTGTCGTTACATTCATTTAATTAAACCCCTCTGCATTCATAAACACGACAGCCGCACTTAGAAAAAATAAAAATAAATAAATAATACAAATTAATAATCGCGCTCGTGCTCGCATTTGCAAGCAAATTTTACTCGCAACATTTTCACAAAAAAAAAACTATATCTTTCATATGTTGGTTGCAATTGATCCGCGAAAGCTTGTGGGGTCGGAGATGCCTACTTCTGCCTGTTACATACATTTGTACATTTGTAAATTTGTACATTATACCCTTATAACCCATTTTCAATGGGTTCAGAATTCAGGTTCAGGTTCGAAAATTAAAAAAACAAAAGTCTCAGAAAAAGTTTTTTGTTGGTTTTTTGTCATATAGGGCCCAATATGTGTCAGAAAAAGTAGGTTTGATAACAATACAATTTAGCTGTTACCTAGTGTCACTGATGCACTCGCATTCCCTGTCACTTCCACCATCACACAATTTACTCAATATCAAACAAGATAGATTGTAAATATAACATATACATAAAAAAAAAAACTTTTAAAGCTGCCGCGCCCACAATGTCAAAAACTCGATATGTGCATAGCATCAATGATGCCAGAATTTGTATGCGGCTGTTTGCGATTGTGCACTTGTAATATAACTTGAGTTGAATTTTGTCACAACTTGATGAACTGGTAGTGTGGTGGTATTATAAAATGGAGCTAAAATAATTTTTTTAAATTATTTAATTATCTGTAAACACTCTTGAACAAAGTTATATGACGGATTACAGGAATAAAATTTAACTCTTTTTTTATCAAACAAATGATTACCTATTTAATTTCAGAAAAAAAAACTATTTTTCTTAGAATTTATATGCGCCCGTATTTAACCGCAAGTATGTATATATATACATACATATAAACATTTATATAATATTCCAAATTATTTACATTGCCACAATTTTATTTGTTATCCTAGGTCAGTTTTTGTCTTGCTGTTATTCTAACATCGTGTTAATCATATGCACCAAGCGCAGCGGGGTCTATGTGCACTTTTCGACGCTAGAAACAGACACCCAACCCACACACCTTATTTGTTATACTCGTTCATTTCAATTGGAATTTTATGGTGATTCTTATTGGATAGGTTATGTTATTAGACAACTGAACGTGAATTTCGTTTGTGTCTATGATGCCTAACACGCTGTTAAGTTGAGAGTATAAATATATATGTTATGTTACGTGTCGGTTGGCATCAAGGGGGCAGTGCCGGCTAGTCAGTACTCTCACATAGGGGTGGGCTACCCATGCCCGCCGTCACGTAAAATCACACAGAACGACAAAGTCTGCACATCACTAAACAGCTGACTCAACATAAATAAAACTAAACAGCAACAACATAAACAAAGCCAAACTTGCTATAAGCATTAGTATTGGAACGCTAGCTTAGATGTTTTGCCACAGCGTTCCAGCCATGCTCCTCGCTCCCCCATTTACCTTTAGGCTCGCATTTTAAATTCCAGCTCAATTATTTGATTGGCGAATTTGCTTAAAAATTAACATTAAATTTTCTAATAATACATATACATGTAACAATTAAACATCTATATATAAATAAATAATCTAATATAGCGCAGCAGCAAAAACACAAAAGGTGAACAGGTCAATGGCCCTTTTTATACGCTAATTCAATGCAATCTGATAGCGCTAACAAAAAAAGTGACATCTGTTCGCCTTCCCGCTTCCAAATTTTCGCCTTCGTTGTTAAGCGCAAGCATCTTCCAGCTGCGCCAATACCGTTGAAAAACGGATCTCTATTTTCCCTGATTGCGAGCATATGTCTGAGCGGTTCGCTCACGACCTGTTCCCCGGTTCGCTTACCGCCTGTTCCCCGGTTCGCTCACGGCCTGTCCCCCGGTTCACTCACTGCTTAAAGCAGCCCAGCTGACCGTTCGACTGCCACTATCGATAGGCTAATGTCCCGATGCAACATCACCCAAGGATTCCACGGGCGGTAAAGCTACGACTGGAATCTGAGGGAGCAAAAGGTGTTTCTTCCGGACTCCTTGTGAATTGTCTGCAACCCAACGTGAGGCACACCACGACTTCGCCCTACGACCTTATGTTCTTGACATGGTATACGATCAGAGACAGCCCCTGCAGGTCCTCTAGCAAATAAGACGCGCTTCCTGCTCGTCGCACTACTCTGGCTTTTAGGAATTTAGGATTTTCCAAAGATGCTCAGCACAAAATTGTGACGGTTGACCCCTTGACTTGGCTCCACCTGGAATACTCAGGCTCGGACATCGTAACTCTCGTGGCTGCGACCATACGCATTATGCAAATGACCCTGGACTCGCTTTCGAATGATCTGGACCTTGTCTGATGAGTGCAAATGAGAAATCTCATGATTACACAGAGACCCAAGCTTACGAGCCAGTTTAAAATTCGCACCGTTGAGGAACATGTGATGGCCGAAAACTGCGAAGAACAGAGTCACTATGGTCGCCGTTTTATTGCATTGTGTGTAGACAACTCTATTTCCGGGAGGTACAGATCCCACTCACGGTGATCTTGCTCAAGATACGCCGTGATTGCGGGCAACACGGTGCAATTGACTCGCTCTGTTGCATTGCTCTGTGCTCTGCGCGGAAGAATCTGTGCGCATATGTGGATACAAACTGATGCTCGTTATCAGTGTGGAGACTTCTGGAACTCGAAATTTTTAAAAGACCTCGTTGACCAGGAAGCTTACTACATTTAAGGCCGTGGCATCGTGCATCGCTTTAAAAAACGTAAACTTCGAGAAATGGTCAACGACTATGAAGATCTAAGCATGTCCTTGTTTGGACCGCGGATACTTCCTCCAAAAGTCGTTCGGTCACTACCTCTTTTCCATGGGCCACCTGCATTCAGAAGTTCGACACCTTGCTCTCTCCACCATGACCAGCCGTCTCATTCACATGAGCCTTCTCTATCAACCCGGCTGTCAAAGAGTTGGGTACCCACAACTTCAAAACTGTGCTCTTGAGTTCGTCGTCAAGAACTCTTGAACAGCAACTCTCCCTCAACTTTAATATCAGGCAACTTGTCTTTATTGTGTCGCATTTGTTCGTGCAACTCTTGGTACTCGGCTGACTCGAACACGGTGGTCGAAACATAGAACAGACTTTTCGGATTGATCCCTACCGATTTGACACTGCGCGACAAAATATCGGGTACAACGTTTTCGCTACCTTTACGATGTTCTATGCTAAAATCGTAGCCTTTTAGTTGCAATGACCAACGAGCTAGCCTACCACTTAGGTCTTTCATGGACATCAGCCACTTCAAGCTGGCGTGGACTGTGATGCACGTAAACGGCAAACCCACCACATATGGTCGGAATTTCCTGATAGCCAGGATAACAGCTAAGACCTCCTTTTCAGTGACGTAATAATTTCGTTGATGTTTATTCAAATTCACTGAAAAGAAGGATATAGGTCTTTCTTGTTGCTCGGCATCCTTTTGGAAGAACAGACCTCCTATACCAAAATCATCCTATTACAAAATCAGCATGTACGAGTACCGGTGCCGTGGTCAGCGCTTCCTCACTCATCAAAAACTTGCCGCTATCCTTTTTGAGCATTTTCGTCAGCAGTGCGGCCATGGTTGCAAAATCTCGCATGAAGCGCCGGTACCAGCCTGCTGTACCCAAAAAAGAGCAGACTTCCTTCCAAGAACAAGGCACTGGGATTCTCTTGATGGCTATGACACTCTCAGGGTCCATGCGTAGCATGCCGACACCGATAATAAATCCAAGGTAATTTATAATGGCCTGCCTTCACAGGACTGCTGTGTAAGGTTAGCTCTTCTCATCCAGCTCGACTTGCCAATAAGCGCACTTCAAGTCTACACTAGAGATGTAGTGTGTCTGATCGATTCTGAACAGGGTGCCTTCTATAAAGGGCAATGGATAGGCGTCTTTCACTGTAAAATTATTGAGTTTACGAGCACAGAGGCAGAAACGGTTTTTGCCCGGCCTTCGCACTATGGAGGTACGGTTACTCCATGGACTATTACTCCCCTCTATTACTCCCAAACTCAACATCTAATCTTCTTTATCATCCACTACTTTCTGCGGTCTTTGATCGGCTGGGCTTCTTCCACCAAGTCGATGGTAATCCTTTCTCTGTTGGTCGTTCTTAAACAAGTCTGTTCGAAGACAGAAACTCTCGCTTTACCGCCTCTAACGCGCTGCTTTCCTCCCTAGTCAACTCCCACGAATCCGGTTCCTGTTCTAGTTCTTCGGCCTCCTCCTAAAATGTGTCATTGACACGGCCAGTAGCTCGTCGGCTTGGCTGGATGAGAGAAGCTTCTCAGGACGTAAAACGACTGCGGCTAGATTAAATGCGCGCCAGAAATCAATGCCAATCTCTGTTCCACGTAAGGGCAGATGAAGCATGTTATGCGAAAGCGGTTTCGTAGTTTCTTAATGCGACGAGTTAACATTCGCATTCCCTCCAATTGCTTAGCGCTAAATATTCCTTACTTCTAAATATTTCCTTAATCGTTTTCAAATGCTTAGCTTAATTCTTATCCTTATTCCTACAAATTTCTTCCTGCTTACTCACTATACCTTCTCTTTAGCGGTCTGCGTTCTCGAACGTGAATCGCCCTTCCTCTTCACCCTCACACGACCGTTTCCCGAGCATTCAGGGCCCTTCGGAGAAATGGTACCTGGACAGGCGCACTTATAGCAAAAAAGTCTCCGCTCTAGGGACGGACAATCGCGAAAATCGTTGCCCTGCACTTCGCAGTTTCAACACCCGGGTCTGACAGTACGCCTCTGACCAGAGCGTACTCTTCCTCAATTTCTACGAGTTCCGAGACCAACTCGTTTACTACCGCCTTTTGCCCCACACCGTATCTTGATGTAACAACTTAAGTCGGTCGGCAATGATGCTTGCCGAAACTTGCTTCCACTTCGTTGGCATCGTACATACATATATCTCGCTAAGTTTTCTCGTAGCTCCTTCTTGATAATCTTTATCAGATGCCTGCCTGATAACGGATTTTGCAAGCGAGACGGTAATAGTCGCATGGCATGAATGTAATCTTCGAACCTTTCTCCCGGCTGTTGTTTTCGTTGTAACAACTCGTGCATCCGGTCATGTTCGGAGCATTGCCCTCCTTACAACTGGCTAGCTATCAAATGTCGTTTGTCTCACATGCAGCCAATACCAATCCCTAGCCCTGCTTAATAAGTGGGTATGAAAGCAGTATTTCGTTCCATGGGCATCAGTATTGATGTTGGAGGAACTCTATTCGGAAAACAAACTCTTCGATCGAGCTCTGACTGCTGTGACCGTCGAACGACACTCCCCATCTCTCAACCTTCCAAAAACGTGTTTTGCCATGCTCGAGATTGGCGTAGCGGTGGTCCGCATGAATGCCTACCCAATCTTACATTCTACGACGTACTGGCTTAGGTACGCGCTATGCACATTGCGCTTGGGTATGGCACCAAGACTCGAATGCATGATATGCGCAGCATCGAAGGTGTTTGGTATCGGCGCTTTGGATGGAACTCCGCTTGGCCTTATTGGCAAATTTTCCCCTACTTCAGCTTCTCGTGACCTCGTCGTGACTCGTTGGACGAAGCACCTCGTTGAGCAGCTGAATCATGCTCTGCATACCGGCCCTGATATCGTCCCTTATAGCGTCACTTACCGCTTCGAATAAGGACTGCCTCTAAGTGGCATGAGCTTGGGCAAACGCCACATTCACTGCCGACTTTTTCTCCAAACCTAATATCGGCGGTAGCTGCTGAGAAGCTGGTTGTCCTTCGTCCCTAGTTCATACTGGGGTGCGAGGGAAACCGATATTGGCAAACGGGTGTAACTGAGGCACCTGGTCTGTACCATCGTCCTCACTCCACAAGATATCGTTCTTGGACAGCCCTCGAGAACGTGTTTGGTGAACATGTTTACCTGCACCTCCTCCTGTCGCCATTTAAACTCAAAGCCACCTTAAATCAACAAAAAAAATTTAGCACTAACTACAAAACAAAAATTCCAGAAACAAAAACAAAAACACCAAAAATTACAGTTCAACAATACTCAATAGATATCTTTGACAATAATTCAAATAAATTAGAGATAATCGTCGTCTCGCTGAAGTGCCATCTAGTCTACGCTGTTCTAATTCCAATACTAAACTTAGGTTGGATTGTCGACTATTCAGATCGTCCTGTTGGAGGATGGCCGATAGTCGACAGTCATTACCCAGTATTATTAATCCGTGCGGTTTTCTTAGAATCAGGCATCCCCGCATCGTGCATCCGAATGCAACGCGTAGTGAAAATAATATACCTACGGCAAACTCGTAACGCCTGACCGACTTGATGACCGCCCGAATTCAGAAAACGGTCGATTAGGTGCTTGAACACACACGAAACAAATAAATTTAACAAATAAATTATGCTATTGTCCACAGCAAAAAACTACAATCTAACCTACTCTATGTCACAATATTCTCACAGTCTCGTTCAGATCACATTCGTCCACCAGGCAATGTGCACAGTAGCTAATCGTCTGCTACCAATAAGCTGCGACGCCTCACTGACACTCTTAGTGACATAAGCGTTGCTTGATAATTTATCAGAAAAACTTTCTGGGAGCAATGTTTGCTGTCCACACTAAAGACGCATCTGGCTCCCAGACCCATTCTGCCCCTACTCTGACCAGCTCAAATGTTGGAATGCAGGCAATGCCGGCTATCCAGTACTCTCACATAGGGGTGGGTCTACCCATGCCCGCCGTCATGTACAATCAGCCATGCTCGCGCGCATTTTAAATTCCAGCTCAATAATTTAATTGGCCAATTTGCTTAAAAACTAACATTACATTTTGTCTGTCTGTCCGTCCGTCCGTCCGTATGTACGAATGCGTCGATCTCGGAAACTATAAGAGCTGGAGGTTTAAACTTTTCGTTCAAATGAACGATAACCCCCACAGATATGGGAATATCTCAGATCCTATAAGAGCTAGAGCCACCAAATTTGGTTCAATATGTTCCCGTAAAGAATACGCAGATTATAAATCTGGATTTTGGATACCTCTTCCCATTCGCCCTTATATCAGAAAAATCGAGTACTACAGACTTGCGATTTTGTTTGTACACAGATTTCAATTACGTCTTGTTACGTCCTGAATTTCATAACGATCCTATTCTTAGTTTCGAAGTTATTTAAGAATTAATATTCCATTGTGGTTGTCAAGCGGAGCTGCTTGAGCATATCTCTGAAACTATAAGAGCCAGAGCCACCAAATTTAGTTTAATAGGTTGCTCGTCAATATATACGGTGAATCAAAAAAGTTTTGGCACAGCACTGTTTTCATTTTTTAATATTAATATTATATTATTATTAATTATAAATAACTTTTTTTTAAAATAATTTTTAAAACAAATTAGAATGGAGGTTTTTATTAAGTTTTTATTTTTATTTTACAAAAGATGTTTCATACTTATTTCTTTTTTATTGATTAATATTAAATCAAAAAAGTTTAGGCACACATATAGAATATTTAAATTTAGGTCGGATTTGTATGCACCTAATAATTTGTCGGACCTCCTTTGGCCTTGATAACAGCCTTATCAAGGCCTCCTGAAGGATGTCTTTGAGGTTATTTGGTGCCTGCGGGTTCTTTTACCCAATTAGTGTCAAATATGTTCAAATGGGTTCATATCTGGATGTGGACTGTGGAGGTGTTTTTAACTGCTTAAAATGGTAAATAAGCCATTCCAGCACAAGATACGACGTATGTTTAGGGTCGTTATCTTTTTGAAACAAATATGGTTTCCCATTCAACCCTAATTTCTCAACACTGGGAGCCAAATTTTCTTTAAAAATATTGATATTATGGTGCTTGCCCATCTTTTCATCAATAAATTCTAGATTTCCCACTCCAGATGTCGCCATACACCCCCACACCATACCATTACCGCTTTACTGTTCTGAGGACATTATTCTCTTTCAGTTCTTTGCTTGGTTTTCGCAAAATTTTTTGTGCACCGTCTGAACCAAATAGGTTAAACTTCGATTCGTCACTGAATATGACACTGTTCCGAAATGAACGGTTTGCGGCGAAGAAGTAACTATTTTCTCAAAAACTTTGCGTGTGCCTAAACTTTTTGGATAACCTGTATATAAATGTATACATGTAGTACAATCAGAATGGATTGAAAAAAAATTTCATCAAAATCGGTTATGTACAAATGCACATACAGTGACACAGCTTAAATGAACCAGAGCATATACCAAATTTCTCATTGCTGCAACTTCTAAGCCAAAAAGCCAATCGCAAACATTTAAATGCAGAGCTGTAGATTTATGTTTTAGCTCAGTGAAGTTTTAAAAAGTCGCTTATTTCCTTAACCGGATAAAAAAACGAAAAATACTGAAATTTTAACCCCACAGCTTAAATGAACCACTGTCTTTCGAGTACTATATTTATTCATATAAACACAGAAAAATTAAATTTTAGTATTTTATATGTCCACCCTTATTCTCAATAATGGCTTGAAGCCTTTTTGCACAGAATCTACCAACTTGTTAAAATCACAGGAGAAATTCTGCCATTCCTCTAGCAAGATCATTTTTAAGTCAGTTTGATTCGATATCTAACGTTCTCGAATTTTTTGGTCCAAAATTGCCCACAGATTTTCAATATTAATGTCAGGAGACTGTGCCGGTGGTGTCATCAAATGGGAGCAGTTCCACACAAGCCAGGACTGTACAATCCCTGCTTTGTGATTAGGGTCGTTGTCTTAGTAGAAGCGAAAATTGTTTCTAATTCCAAGATTTTCTGCGCTTTTTAACAAGTTCTGCTTCAAAATGTTGAGGTACTTATCCATGATTCCATCAATGAACTCCATGTTACCAACCCCGGATGCAGACACGCAGCCCCAAATAGTGGTACGACGGCCCATTTTACTTGTTTTCGCTTTAAGCACACAGCTAACAATGACCATTAGCAAATTTTTGGAAATACACACAGGGAATTTACAAAAAAAGGGAATCCACAAAAATGTAGTTATTTGGTGCACACATGACATATTTAAAGAGAATGAAGTGCTTGGTTCAAATAAGCTGTGAGCTCAAAATTTGCTGCGCAATTCCTTTTTTCGCTTTCGTCGGCGGGAGGGGAAATAATTGTACATTTTTTTGTATCCACTAATTCAGACACATGCTGCGCACAGTTACATTTAAATTTTTGTGATCGACACATTAGTTTAGAAATTCCTGCCATTTAAAAATATTTTAATTCGTTTGTTCATTTAAGCTGTAAACCACAGTAGGCACATTTCCTTTAATAACTTCCGTACATAGGCAATCCACGTGGTAGAATTTTTGTACTGTTTGTTTAAATTTGTATTTTATTTTATTTTTTATTTATTTGTGTATGTGTGTATGAATGCAGAGGGGTTTAAATAAATGTATATAACGACAGCTCGCCGCTAGGTTCAGGGTATCTGCTAGTCGGGCACTTCCGACTAGAGCCATATTGTTTTTAATAAGGAATTGATCACATATTTTTGGAATATCTTTTGTCACAAAATTTTATATCAGAAATTTTGGGGCTGAAATGTGCGTTCGCCCCTACGTTGTTACCTCGTGTAGAGGTGTTTTTGTTTGATAATAATTATTATTTATAATTATATCCATTTTCAATGGGTTCAGGTTGGGAGCTCCCTACTTGGAGATACCCTGAACTCAGCAACGAGCTATCGAGCGCAGGTGGCGCTCTTTACTTAGTGGTTGTTCAGCTTCCCTATAGACAAATAATTCTTTATGAAGTTTTTAAGACTAAAAAAGAACATCCAAATATATTGATTGCGTTTTTTAATTTTGATACATTCGCAGCTGCAGCTCTTTAGTTTCCATAATATATGCTAAGAAAACCATGTCTTAATATTGGTTTTAATGAAATGATGCACAATCTCATAAAAAACATATTTAAACATTTTTTGAATTTCGTCAAAGTTTAAATGGTTGGTGTCGATGATGTCTAACACACAGTTTAGGTGTCAATTGTGACAGCAACAAAGCAATTTTTTTTTTTTTTTTGTATACTGGTACATTAATTTTACACAGTGCGCACACACAAGCATGGCTTAACCGATTCAGTCGTCCTGGTCAAGAATATTTGAAATATTGTTAGTACCTATTACGTACATTTGCACAAAACCTTTATACCCCTATAACACATGATCGGTTCAGGGTAAACAAATTAAAAACTAAACATTTTTAATATTTCGCTGTTTATTTTCTTGTTAAATTTGAGTTTATTTTACAGATAATAATTTTGGATCTAGTCCTAGTCTTTATGGAAATGGGATGTTATTGAAAAGTCTAACCGAAGCAGGACAATAGTAAAAATAAATATAATATAAATAAACGAAATAACTAATAGGGGTTCTTGAAGCAATGACATTTTTGAAAATGTGTATTTTAGAGTAAAGTCGGAGATGTGATTTTCCGCCAAATTATGTTGGGAGAATGAAACGACAGGACGCCCTACAGTATCCAAGTAGGTATGAATTACTTCGTTTTGACGTCGCTTTATGCTGTATGGCGTTATAAGTTCAAGATTTGATGCGCCTTCTGGTAGAATAATTGTAACAACTGCTTCATCGACTGACATATTGTCGTGTATATGGTCAATAAGGTGCATCTTCAGTATATATTCGTTGCCCGCGCTGTATAAATATTCATAAGAGGGTACATTGTATCCAAGTATGTATTGTGTTTTCCATCCGCCAAATAATGGAAATCTCGGTCGCAAATCAAGATCAACAGAGTTACGCATTAAATTCATATTTGATGTAGAAATGTTTCCGTTGGTATCTCGATAGTAAACCCCAAATGCGGATGCTGGTAAATATGTTTTATATGATTTAACAGATGATTGTCCAGACCGACCATCTTTTTGAAAATCATATCGGGAAAACGATCCTTTAAGTTTAGCACCAGTATGTGTCATTTGAATTGACTCTTGAACGGCTATATTACCCCAATGTGATACTTCAATAGTGCGGCCCAATGCATTTACTGTCAAAAACGGCGATTGATTTTCATAGTGAATAACAAGTTCCTCTTCAGCCAACCCTAATAAATTTTGGAAATTAGTCTTAATAAAATGAACGAATATAAATAACTTACTGCCGCTTATTTCATACGGGCCCATCAATATTTTATTTGACGATACTGAAAACGGTTTTGCCTGGGTATGAGATAGTATATTTGACGAACTTAATATAACGTTGGTTTTTTGTGTATTTGTCATGTATTTTGAATAAAAATAAAGACTTCCTACAAATTTAACTAATTGTTTATCGTTTTGCTTTATTTCTGATGGATAGGGAACTATATTTTTGGAAGAAACTGTTTCTATTAGTAAACTTTGCTGAGACAAAATAGTTTTAAAAGAAAGTTTAAACTTGAACATATTTGTGGCGTATTCTTGTTTATCTTCAATTTCAAGTTTGTTATTAAATCCATCTTTGACAGATATATAAGAAAGGTTTGGCTCTTTTACAATAAACTCATAATCCTTTATGGGTTTGCCGGCAGTGTCTTCAACTAATATTTTATACGTTGTCTTTACGAGTTGGGAAGTTAAATCCAAATTTCTTTCCACATTTTTATTTATTATTTCAGCTTTTGTTGAATTCAAGATTAAATATGTAATTGCCAAATAACACAAAATGAAATTTCTCTCCATTTTTCCCATGATATTTGACACGTAATGCTAAATGTTCCTACGATTATTCAGTTCATTTTAAGTAAGTCCAATTCATTGGTTCAATAAACAATGTTCGTGTGAGTGTTCATATGATCAGCTGCTCATTTACAATAGTTCCTAAATATACCCCGTATCCACATATTGCCTTCATTTCATAGCTTATATTGAAAACGGCAAACACTGAAATCTATTTACTAATTTGGCTATGTACTCGTGTTCAAAAGCCTAATTAGAAGAAACAGACTATAATTTTTCTGTTACTACATATCAAACAAAAACACCTCGAGGTACCGATCTAGGTACATTCCAGCCCCAAAATCTCTGATATACAATTTTGTGACGAAGGTTATTCACTTTAATATATGATCAATTTCAAATTATAAACAAGTAAGATAGCTCTAGTCGGGAGTGCCCGACTAGGAGATACCCTGAACCCAGCGGCGAGCTGTCACTACATGCATTTAATTAAACCCCTCTGCATTCATACACACGACACCACAGCCGCACTTAGTAAAATAATAAATGAAAATTAATGCTCGCGCTTCGCGCTCGCTTTTTATATTTGCAGGCAAGTATGCCGTAGTTGTGAAATTTCTCGCATAATTTTCACAAAATAGGAAACTATATCTTTCAAATGTTGGTTGGTGGTTTGAGAATGTGCATGCCAAATACCAATTTCCCCCATTTTGTTGCAGAATATTTCACTTGGACCAATAAGTGTGTTAAGTTTAAACAAACAAATAAGAAATAAAAATTTTAATAAACAGTACAAAAATCCTTTAACAAAAACGAGATTCTGGTAGACCGCAAGGCAAAAGATCTACCACCGAGCTTCAGTAACATTCTAATTGTTTTTGTCAATAGCTAAGAAAATAGCACACATTCACAAGCAATCGCATTAGGATTCCAAAAAGAGCTCACGCATATGGATGTGCATATAAATTATTGTTATTGTTGTTATTCGATGTTATGCGTGAATCCCGCGTTGTTCTCCTTGATCCAGGGATATTGCTATCGCTCCTTGATCCGGAGATGTTGCTGTTGATTAGGTTGTGAAGTTGACTGACTTCTATTGCTGGCCTTGGGCTCAGACAATAATAAAAGATAAGATTTTATCGACAAGTGTCGGAGCAGTATATTTATTCTCGCGACTTATGTTTTGCGCGCTTCATATAAAACTAAAATGCAAATCAAAAAATGCCTAACTCTAAAGCCAATATGCCATGGTCGGCAAGCCGACTCAGCATAATCATAGGCAATAAGCGGAAGACTCTTGCGACAATAACAAAAGTGTCCGATTACCGCCGATGACCATTGCAGCTATAGAGCGCTGATGCAGACGCTTAGCGCTGTGATTGCTTAAGGCAACCCAACGAACAATTATAAACGCTTGGATTGCTTAGGGCAATCCAACAACAACTATTATATCAACTTATCAGTTAACTACCCCAAGATGCCAAGACTAACTCCAGCTGTGAACCAAACTTTGATCTTCCCGTCTTACTCGAACTCATCCTTAAACTTCTGGATGGTTTTGATGTTATGGCTGTTTAGTCTATGGAGTAGTGGCATGCTCAGGACTGCGTCGTGGCTGATGATGTTTAGAAGTGGTGATACCGCTATGCCTGGAGTTTTGCTCAAGACTTCACGCTGGTTCACGTACTTAGTGCCATTGATGACTGCTAGGCGCTCGTTGATATTTCAGGGCCATCGTCAACGCTGATTCTTGCCGGGCTTTCGTTGATGATTATTGCACCGTTGTCTACGTACGTGATTAGCTCTAAATGGCTGGGCTGCGTGTGGCAAAGAGCAGTGCTTCCGGCGTGCAAGCCCCGTGCGCAGGTATCATGTGTTGCCAGCTTGCAGAACGTGGAATAGGTTGTTGTGGTGCATTCCGTGACTGCTAGGACGTCATCTCGGCTACGATGTCATTTTGTAGCTGCAATATGGTGTGTTGGTGTGATACGAGAAACACGGTGATCTTCTTACAAATAAACTTTATTTTTGGGTATGCGATTAATATGTGAATAATGTTCTCGGACTGAAAGACCTTAATATTAGATGCTTCTAATAAACTAACTACAGGAATGTCGAGGGTTTGCTCAACTAGAGACTTCAAATCATCATGGTTAAAAATGGTAGGATTTATTATATTTGACTTGGCCAAAGTAACTGTTAAAATCAAATTTTGAATTTCTGTGATTAGCATTCTGTTTCTTGATGGTATCTGTAAGTTGATTAATCTGTTTTAGAATTTGAGGTTGTCCTTGTGGACTACCCTCCCCTTAATAAGAACAGACGTTCCTAGGTCTGCTTGTACCTTTTCCTCTGAACATAAAGGAGATAATTTGTTGCCCAGTCTTTTGTTGTTCTTTACGAACACTTTTCCACCTACGTCAAATACCCTGTTTTGTCTATTCGGGTTGCATCTCTCGACATTAGTTTTCTGACCTTTTGTTATTTTTGCTTTTATAGCCTGTCTGAAGTTTTCAGATGCTGCATGAATGACTTCTATTAGTTTTAAGTCTGTGACTGAGTGCAGAGTTTTGTTATACTCTAATGTTGCCCTCATTATTAATTCAGTTGTGTCATCGATTTTCTTATCGATTTTTAGGCACCTTGCTATTTCGGGTAGGGTGCTATGGAAACGTTCTACCCGACCGTTTGACACACTGTGGAGAGGAGGAGCATTTACGATGTTAATGTCGTAGCTGTTTTTGAGGAGCGATGTTATCGTTTCCGATTTGAAAGCTGCCTCGTTGTCGCAATAAATAGTTTTTATGCTTGGGAATAAATTTACTAACTGCAATATTGGAGCTCTGACGTCAATTATTGTGCGAGAGACAAACGGCTGGACAACTGCGAATTTAGAGAACTTGTCGATGCAAGTTAAAAACTGTTTTTTGTCCGTATTGAATATATCAATATGCAGCATTTCCCCAGGGTAAGAGGGAATTGGTGTTGTTCCAAGCTCTTGTTTTTTGGGGTGTCTATCGTATTTCCCTTTGGTGCAAACTTAACAATTTGCGACGATTTCACTTGCTAATTTGTTCATTTTTGGAAAATAGTAGTCGCGAAGGACTTGCTTAGCATTTTCTTGGGCCGCACGATGCGCACGGTTATGCTCGGCTGTTATTATTTCCCTTTGCTCATTCTTGTCTATGACGTCGCACACTAAGTTCTTACAATGCCAAAATTTCGTTGACGGGAATTTTAATACAATGTTGTGTTGGAAACTGGCAAGTGTTGGCAAATCGCAATGTATTGCGTTTACTACGGTTGGGTTGATCACTTCTTTAAGTGTCTCAAAAATAGGTCTTTTGTCCGTGAAATTGATTAAATGGCGAGTTTTCTCTGCCAAAAAGTATGAAGTTCCCTTTTAGTGGGAAACAAGCCTCTTCTAAAACTATTTGATTCCGAAAGCAGTTTATAGGCTTTTCGGTTGTTTCGACCATGTAGGTCAATGACAGCTCGCTGTGTATGGTCGCGACGCCGGAAGGAGGTTCGTCTTGTATAGCGTTTACATTTTGCCGTGATAAGGCATCCGCTACAAAATTTTCCTTACCTGGCTTGTAGAACATTTTCGCATCATGTTCGTCAATGTAAGCCTTCCACCTTTTTATTTTGCGTTAGTGTTCTTTTCAGAAACTGCAAAAGTTAAAGGCTGATGGTCAGTGAAATTTTTTATATCTTTGGTACCATACAGAAAATTCTGCAGCTTACCTAGAGCCCATAGAATGGCTAGTAACTCTCTTTCGTTAGTAGCGTAATTTTGCTCGCATTGCTTTAAGGTTCGCGAGATCGACCTCCCTGGGATAATACAGCCCCGATGCCATTAGCAGAGGCGTCGGTGGTCAAGTCAAAGGGTTGTTTAAAGTCCGGGTACATAAGAATGACATCTTCTGACGCCAGGATGTTTCTTAGGCGTTCGAATGCATTGCGTTGCGTCTCATCGAACTCGACTGGGACTTTTCGGGACATGTGTTTGCTAACAGTTCCGTTTTGGCCTTTTAGAGTGTCCGTTAATGGCTTCGCAATCGCGGCGTAGTCTTTAACGAACCTTCTATATTAACTAGCCAAGCCGAGGAATGATCTTAAGCTCAATCAATTTTTTGGCTCCATGTATTCCTGCATGGCTTTGACCTTTTCGGGGTCAGTTTTTGCCCCGCCCCTGGTCACTATAAACCCTAATGATTCGACGCTTTCTTTAAAAAATTTGGTTTTTGCCTGGGAAACTCTCATATTAGCGTCACTCAAGCACTGAAGTACTGAGTTGATATGCTGAACATGGTCGGCTTCATTTTGGAAAATGAAATCGTCGTCTACATAGACGTAGCATATTTTGCCTATCAGTTCCCTGAGCACGTCGTCTATGGTCCTTTGAAAAAATACAGCATTTTTCAGACCGAAGGGTAAGCGACAGAATTCATATTTCCCGCCGTTTACCGAAAATGAAGTTTTCTCGCGGTCTTGTTCCGCCAGATAGATTTGATGATACCCTGATTTCAAGTCCAATGTTGTGAAAAATTTAGCTTTTCCCATGTTTGCTAAAATCATGGGAATGGAAGGCATAGGGTATCTATCAGGAATGGTTTGCTCGTTTAGTTTCCTAAAGTCGATAACCAGTCGCTTGTTTTTATTGCCGTTGGCATTTGTACCTTTTTTGTCAACTACCCATGTTGGGCTGTTGTATGGGGATCTCGATGGTCTTATTATGCCATCTTTCAATAACTGTTTGATTTCGTTGTTTACGAAATCAGCTACTCCCATAGGGTGTGGATACATTTTTGAATACACCGGTTCATTGCTTTCTGTTCGAATTGTGGCGACGACAGAAGTATTATAGGGTAAAGCCTCGCAAGAGGTCGAAAGCACCTATAATCTCTTTAAAATCATCTTTTTAAATTCCTTCTTGACGGAATTTGGTACCACAATATCGTCTACGTGAGTAAAGTTCACACTATCACAGTTGTAAAACTGTAGCTTTTCCGCTGTATTCTTAAATTCAAGGGTGCCGTTATTCAAATTTATTGTTACTCCCGCCTGTGTTAACAGATCGAAGCCAATTATAGCATCAAAGGTGCCAAGTGTGTCTAGTATGAAAAACGGGGACGCTTGTCGGAAAACCGACATAAGACATTTGTTTTCGATTTTACTGGAGCCATATATGGAACTCACAGTGAAAGGCTTGGCCACTGGCATTATGTTTTCACATAATTTTTTGCCGCGCCGGTGTCTATTAAAATTTTTGGCGTTCTCCCAGCCAACTGCCTTTCGATGACGGGTAGCCGGGAGCGTTCTCTAAAAAATTTAACGAGTCAACGTCAAATACGGATTCGTTATTCTCATCTATGTCATTGACTTCCGGCTCCGCTACGTTTTTACGGCCTTCCTCGGTATCAACAGGGGCCCTCTGGACAACTTTTTTCAACCTCTGGCGCCTTTGGCCAGACACCCGTTCTGACGAGTTCTATCTTTTCATTGCAGCCGCGTTGCTAGCCTGCTGCTTACCAAAATCTATGGGCTGTCTAAATTTTGAGGATGAATCTATATCCATCGGCTCGGGCGCTTGGGGTTGTTGGTCTTTCTTGTTTTGGTTACTATTAGCGTTGTTATGATTACGCTTGACAAAATGTGGATTTTTCTCCTGACGCTCATCCTTATTGCTTTTACCCTGCCGGCTTCTGTAGTCTGGGCTTTTTGAAGATGAAGATGAAAATAAGCTTCGCTCAATGCTAGCTTCCGCTTCTCTGGCAAGTGCCAAAGCAGAAGGCAAGTCCTTGGGTTGAGCTGGGAAAACGATTGCCCTTAAGGATTTTTTTAGACCTGAGATGAATGCATGCAACGCATCCGCTCTAACCTCTCTGTTTAATAAGTCAGCGCCTTCTTGGTCGTGAGACATGATGATTTTGTTAGTAACAAGTGTTTACTTTCGCTCGACTGTATCGTAATATTCCATTAGCGCTAAGTCACCTTGTCTGACTATCTCTAGCCCTTGGCGCAGGGTACGTAGTGATGTCCTATCTGAGTATGTGCAATCTAGTCTTGCTATTATTGCATCGAAATTTAGTACGGTGTTGTGTGACACCAGCAATGCCCTAGCGGAACCTCTGATTTTGTTTCTAATTATAGTCACAACTTGATAGTGTGAGGTGCTTCCATTGTATGGCCTGAACAGTTCGTATGCGTCAGTGACTGACTGCCGCCATCCTGAGTCCCGTCAAAGTCTGGGATAGATTTAACACAGTCTATAGGAATTTCACACTTAATTGTTGGGTCGACAGAAATTCTCTCAAAAACCTCTACCTGAGGGGCATCTACGCGCAAACTGGTGACTTGATCTTGGACCGCTTTAAGCTGCGCCTGAAAACTCAACTGTTGCTGCGCCAATGCTTGGCTAACAGCAGCTTGCACTATCGCCTGAATCTGCTCAGCGTTCATGGTTGACTCAAGTAGGCACTGTTGTCCGCTTTTATTTTCAGTCTCTGAACACCAGCTATCTTCACTGTCGTATTCTACTTTCACTTCTCTATAGGTTCCTGACCAACTCATCAATTGTATGATCGAGGTGACACCTTTCACTTGCACAGTTTGTTATTTTTCCGATTGTTGTAAATCGGTAACGCGTAAAATGTTGCAGAAAAATATTTTTTATTTTTGCACAGCGTTGGCATAAAACGTAGAATGTAATTGCAGAGGAAATTTGTATTCTTATTTTTTTATCTTTATTTTGTTACTTTATTTTTACACTGAGTTGAAGCCTTTAGCTGAACTTACATGTTTTATTGTGGGTTCTAATATGTTGGGCATCAATTATTAATAAATGCAGTGTCCCGCGTTGTTATTCGATGTTATGCGTGAATCCCGCGTTGTTCTCCTTGATCCAGGGATATTGCTATCGCTCCTTGATCCGGAGATGTTGCTGTTGATTAGGTTGTGAAGCTGACTGACTTCTATTGCTGGCCTTGGGCTCAGACAATAATAAAAGATAAGATTTTATCGACAAGTGTCGGAGCAGTATATTTATTCTCGCGACTTATGTTTTGCGCGCTTCATATAAAACTAAAATACAAATCAAAAAATGCCTAACTCTAAAGCCAAGTCTGACACGCGTATCGCGCCACAATGTCATGGTCGGCAAGCCGACTCAGCATAATCATAGGCAATAAGCGGAAGACTCTTGCGACAATAACAAAAGTGTCCAATTACCGCCGCTGACCATTGCAGCTATAGAGCGCTGATGCAGACGCTTAGCGCTGTGATTGCTTAAGGCAACCCAACGAACAATTATAAACGCTTGGATTGCTTAGGGCAATCCAACAACAGCTATTATATTAACTTATCAGTTAACTTATACATATAGTTTGTCAAACACTTGTTTGCAAAATAAAAAACACACATAATTTCAACTTGAATGTCATATTTTGTATGAAAAAATATAATTTTCATAACTTTTTTTTTATTATGTTATTAACACAAGTATTGTTTATAACAACGCACAAAAATAATAGTTTAAATTTAATTTTAACTGCGAAAAAATAAAGAAAACCTAACATGCACAAACAATCGCATTAGAATTTGAAAAAGAGCTTACGAATATGAATGTGCATAAATGTATGTATGTATGAATGTCTAATGTACAAATATTCGGATGAAATTTGTCTTAAAACATTTTTATTGTACTATTATACAGCAGGCTTAACCAAATTTGGTGGATCTGGCTCTTATAGTCTCTGAGATATGCTCAAGCAGCTGCACTTGTATTTGCGTATCGTTTACGGGAACATATTAACAAATTTTGGTGGCTCTAGTTCCAACAGTTTCTGAGATATGCTCAAAAAACTGGGTTATAAAACCGATAAACACTGAATTTAAGAAAACGGGGCAAACTATCGATCATTTGAAATAAATTTGAGTTGCGTATGGTATATACGAATCTAAAAAGTTCAAGTTCAGCTCTCTAGAAGCTGGAGCTTCTTGCGTAAAGTGCCGACGGCCATACTATTTTTTATAAATTGGAATTGATCATCTTTTTAATTGAATATCATTTGTCACAGAAATCATATCTCAGAATTTTTGGGGATGGAATGTGCTTTCGCCTCGTGTATAGGTGCTTTTGTTTGATATCAGAAATTTTTTGGATTACTTTTGACAGATTTACGTTGTCAAAAGGTGTTTAGTTTTGATATTTATTAATATACCCCATTACCATGATCAAGATTCGATTCCATATTACTTCATTAATAAAAACCCAGAGCCCGTACTTCCGACGACCACTCTTATAGGGTGTTTACACCGGGGTCGCTACCGCAACTGCAGTGGGATTTCGCAATTGCCGCTTTTTCTCCGAGAGAAATACACGGATTTGTGTGTGTGTAAAGCGGGCCGATAGTCCGCTGTGGCCGCTGCTGCGGGTATATCGGCAGTGCTGCATTTCGATTTTAGCTGTTAACATTTTCCAGTTCTAGAATATAGGTATTTTGCTGTGCTTTTTATTGGTTTGAAAAGAGCAACGGATGAGTTTCGATTAGGCGCGAACTGGACACGCAAAGATCGAAGCGATGGCTTCGGCCACTAGATTGGAGACACTGGGCGTGGAGGTGCTGCCAAAGTGAAGATTGACAGGTTAGTTGTTTTATTATATCTAAATAAAAAACAATATTTACAATTTTGCATTAAATATAACTTAAACATAAATTGCAGACGGATGCAGTTCGTATGTGGATAACGACATGGCTGACGATCTGCTGTCACCAGACATGGTAGCAAGCTGCTCCTCTGCCCAACCGGCTAAACAGAAAACAAAACAGTTACAAAGAGGATCTCCTCTTGTATATGTATATATATCCAGCATACTGAAGCAATCGAAGCATTCCCGTCCATTCGAAAGTTAATTTCTCCATGACCAATGCGTTCCTTTAAATATACGTGTAATTATGATTACCAAAGTATGTTGTTTTATTTACTCACATATTGCTATACCTCACCAGCATCAGCCAACAACGACACAATATAAGTGTTGGACATTGCTGTGCCAAGATGCAGCTGAGAGAGGTGCATCATAACAGCAAGTGCATCGGCATCCTCGATGTCGGAGGGCAGAAAGGAGGTCCACGTTTTGATGTTTCACTTTAATATTACTCTTAAAATCAATTTTTTATACAATATTAATTTACGCTGACACGCAGCGTTAATGGCGATCAGCTGTTCACTGACTGCAGTTGCGGTGGCGGCTGGTGTTAACAAGTTTTTCAGTAAAGACTTTAACAGACTTTGTTAAGTCCGGTGCAAAAACCCTATTAGCTGAACATCGCCTGACATCCGCTTCTTCAATACATTTCTCCGAAAACTATAGTTCAGATATTTCGAGGATGGAACTTTGAACCAGTATTAGAGAATGAAGAAAATTATCGACATTCACATTTTATATCGATAGGCATTTTATTTGAGAAGATGCCCCACTCCACTGCTGATAGATTGACCAACACGCAGAGTGGCCAGTCCGCTATCAGAAATATATCTGAGAACATAGATATTCAAATTGAAATCAGATCCGATGCTGATTTGATATATATTATTTGATATATATAATAAATATTGTAAAATATACAGCAACGAAAATTTTTAAGTTTATTTTGACATTTTCCATATCAAATTTTATTATTTATTTTTAAAATATACCATTGAAATGTTTGTTTACGTTTTGCGGCACAACCTCAAATCGACTTTGATTTATTCGCGCCAAATTTCAAAGAGAATAGATGTTTGACTTAATAAAAATCCACTCCGTCATCCGATCTCAATTTTTTTGAAATGAATCAAAATCAATTGACGAATTGCGTAAATAAAATATAAGTCAATTCATTTAAACTAATTGTTGCCCCATTGTCAAAAAACAAATACAAAAAAAAAAAAACTGACTGGTAACACTGGTTATTTTTTCAACGCATGAATGTCTAATTTAAGATTTTAGAAAATGTACACCAAACAAGGAATATGTTGCAAAACCAAATTATCCCAGATTTGTGGCATATACCAAAAGTTAGTGGTGCTGTTTTCTTTTAAATTATTAAAATGGTCAATTGAAAACATTTCTCAACTGTAACAAAGTACGCCTAAAAGCCCTTATAAACCTTTGAACAATATACTGAATATACCTGTATCTGCTATGGTTCTATTGAAACTGTGGGGGTGACAATTTTAGCGGATTTTTAGCGCTTTCCCGCCAAACAAGCGAGTTTTTCCATAAGTTGTAAAACAAAAGTTTCTTGGTTCATGTTAGGGAAGAAACCCACAAATTTCCATAAAGCCATCTCTCATTCGCAAAAATTTATACCAAAATTAACATCAACTTTTCGGAAACACACAAAGAATTTTTTTTCTGAATAAGTATTGAACAAGTTATCGGATTTGAATAAACGAGGTACCATTTGAGGCATATTTGAAACACAAACGATGCCAGAACGAATTTCTAAAAGCCCCCCATCACCACCAAAAATGTATATTTTTATGGAATCTTTTACAGCTATGTAAACTATCTCATAAACCAAATGAGCTATCAAATTTTATGCTTTGTTTTTCTTCGAGTTTAAATGATACCTTTCGATCGTAGCAAAACCTCCTAAGTTCGCGTATATATTGTTGGCCTCTTTTGCACGCTACGTTGCGCTTCGCCCCTTGCGCAGAGTACAGTCCGCATTGATTTACATGAATCAATAACATATTTTAATATAATAATTCGAAATGTTCCATTATATTTTGAATGTTAGCTAAACGAAAATTGTAGATTGTGGTCAGGGGTTCCCCATTTTACATGTATTTCATTTTAAGTGTGTGGCCATTTTGTAAATTTACAAGTTTTATAATTTTTATAAATATACAATTAATTCAATGTAATAATATCTCAATAATTATAAAACTCATAAATTTACACGTTTGACACGTTTAAAACGAGAAAAGAACTATGTTATATTGATGTTATAGCCTAAATCCAATGACAAGCCTTCAGCTTTTTTAAAATCTTTCTTTGAAGAAAAATTTTGCGTAGCGAGGGGTACGTTTGCTATGTTGGCCGATAAGTTACCTGAGCTGACAATGCAAGACCACTCTGTTCCTGCGAGCAATCTCAGTGGATACATAATTATTTAATTGAAAATAATAAAAAGTAGGAAAGTGATTAAATCCTTAACAAAAAAAGAGCAGCCGGTCAATAAATTTTGGTTCTGAAACCATAATTCATGAGCAAAAGCTTTTCATCTTGTCATTGGCATTTTTCAAATTTAAAAAAATTAAAATTACCTAAGATAAATTATTATTGCTATTATTTTTTGTGCATTTTTATTTTATTTTTTTATTTTTGTCGTCTGGTGTACACGGGGACTAACGTGTAATTATTACTTCAATAATACGCGCCGTATCTGCTCACACTGTTAAAAGTGTGACTATACTCTCCTCGTGAAGATGGCTGGAAACAGATCCTGGCATTGTCATGTCTCTGCCAAGGGTGCTGACTTATGGTAGTTGGGCAGAGAGAAGACAACCTTTCAAAAAATTACCCCAATCCAAGGTGGAACAGCATATGCCGAAGGATTCATGACCTAGGGTGTGCTCGGCCGTTAGTTTGTGGACTTTGGATACATGTCGCCTTCCAGTTGTATCTTTCGACCTCGCGCGGTAGACGGGCTATGCCGCTGGCGAACTCCCCTTCCTGTTCACTCGTGAGATTCAAAATCAACGGCTCAAATATCATCACCCCAGACTTCAAAAGTCCAGCTGAGCCTATTTTTGGCACTGCAGCTGTAGTGATGCCGGTCTCCACCCTCCCAAGCGGTGATGTTGGTCACCAAGAGGACCATCCGGAAAGACCACCAACTTTCTTAGATAAAGAGTTGCAGTGTACCACTTTCTCGCCAACGAGACGGTTCTGGCGCACATAGGTGCTCAGAACGACTTCAGCACCAGACTATTGAGGGAAGTGCATCGGACCACTAGTGTTGCACTTAGCCATCATGGCGGATGACGCATCGCTAGTAGTACTGCTTTAGTAAGACCAGACTTTTCCTTAAGAACACGGCTCCAGCAACAGTCGCAGTGCCGGTTGCTGCTGCCCTAACAACAAAGTGGCTCGGGTTCCTCCACAATCTTTGTTGCTGGGTCTGCAATGGTTCTAGCAGAGGCGCTGGTCTTGCTAGGGGAGCGGTCCGCGGCCAAACCTCGAGCGCAAGCAAACCGGGGCCTCAGTAGCAGCGACTAGCAGCTAGCAAGTCGCAAAGTACAATGAGGTACAAGGTGTGGAAGCTACCGAAGGGGTTTTCGTGGGAACGACTCCCGTCAAGGCAAAACTGGTGCCTTGTCCAACACTCCGCGAAGGAGAAATGTGCAAAATTAAGGTGCTTAAGGCGAACCTGCACCACGTTAGAGGAGCGGCGGTCACCATGTGCAGGACTTTTGCCGAGCGAAACATCAACATTGCTCTCCTCCAAGAACCATGGTTGATTGATGGCCAGGTCCGAGGATTAAGTTGCGACTCATATAAGTTGTTATATGACCGATTGGGTTTTATCCTTCTGGATAAAAGCGTAAGGCACTTCCCTCTAACAAACTTTATTTCCTGAGACCTAGTTTCGTCAAACATTGAGGTTGCTACGGCAGAAGGCACGAAGTCTATAGTGGCGTCTGCATATTCCCCTGGCGACACCGACGACTCACCGCCGACGGAGGTTCAGCGGCTCGTCGACTTCTGCCGAAGGACGAACAAACAGCTAATCATTGCCTGTGACGCCAACGCCCTTCTCACTATCTGGGGTAGTAGTGTCAATAAAAGGGTTGAGGGCCATCTTGAATATCTTCTGTGTAGTCAATTAGATGTATTGAGGGTGCAAACCCAATTTTATAAACGCAATCCGGGAACAGGTACCAGACCTTACTTTGGTTAGCAGTTCTTAGTCCGATTTCATTAAAAATTGGCGGGTTACCGATGAGGCCACTCTTTTAGGTCAACTGCAGATCAGATTTGATATCCCACTAAGCACAAATTTCTAACAAAATTAGAGCTGGCTAACCGTAAGTTCCATGAGCCCAGCGTATTGATCTGCTACTCGGAACAGACTCATTTTTCAATCTTTTACGTACTGTGCAAATTCGATTGTCTGAAAATGGACCCTTTCTACAAAAAACTTTGTTAGGTTGGGTAGCATCAGGCCGTTGTAAAAAGCTATAAATGCAAAACCCCCTATGGTGTGCAATTATGCATCCAAGTCAGGAAACCGGACTTGAGGCCCTTGTTTGAAGGTTCTGGGAACAAGAAGCAGTTCCTGAATCATATTGCTGAGCAAAGTACTCGTCAGAGCAACTAGCATGCGCACAAAGCTTCAAAAATAGTGTTCGCAATTTGCCGTCAGGGCAATTTGGGGGCAGTTTGACCTTTAAATCCGCAGGTCTTATGTTGTTCGCTTTAAACAGCCCAGAGACGTTTTTTGTACCTAAAACGGATAAAGTACAATTTAAAACTCCGTTAAATATACGTAAAATTCATGAAAGAGTACATAGATCTCGGCCACATATCAGACTTTGGCAAGAAAGTTCCACCAGGACCACATTACTTCATACCGCGTGAGTGCGTCCTGAGACCTGATAATAATACCACCTAACTACGAGTAGTGTGTGACGAGTCTTTTATCTTGACAACGGCACAATCACTCAACGATCTTCACTCGATCTCATGGTGGGCCCGACTATTCAGAAGAAGCTATTTTAACTCTTTTTCGGTTTCGTCTGAATCGATATATATGCCATCCGATGTTTGGAAGAACTCGGACACTTTGAAGACCACATGTACTCAGGTTTCCGAAATCCTTAGTTCATGGGGCTTCCAATTGGCAAAATGTCCTTGAAACAATCCCTGTTTGATGGAAGGTGGGAACGATAAACTTCTCACTTTCAATGATACCGACTCCACGAAAACGCTGGGTATGAGATGGAAGCCAAAGTTAGCACATGCTACCTTTAACACAATCATTCAAGTGCATTGATTCGCGGCTGCATCCAGTGCAGCATATGGCTGTTGCCTTTATATTGGAACTAACTTCACTACTCGCAACATTCGTAACCAATCGAGTCGCAGGCATCCAAGAGATGGTTAAAGATGTGTCTTGGTGACATGAAAAGTCATTATCGGGCCCAGCCGATCTTGCATCACAGGATTGTGCCATTCATTACCTCCTACAATCCATTTGGCTAGAAGGGCTACCGTTTCTCCTTGAAAAGATGTATATTGGCCGTACAATCCACACTTTTCGCTACCACCAGAACTAAACAAGTTAAGTGCTCTGGTCGGGACGGTAGCAGTGAACGGTCGGTACATACGTTTAAACCCCTTTGAATGGGGTTAACAGAACGCAGGGGGTACTTTTCCGTCAATCACTATCAAAGGTGATTTACGTTTCCTCTGATGTGCCACTAGGGAGCCATTTTGGTCCGGTCTCTTTAACTTTTTTATAAATGATCTACCTCAAGTCATTAGACATGCCAAGGTCCTTACGTATGCAGAAAACGTTAAGCTTTGTATTTCATACAACATCACTTGCTTCAAGATGATATAAACTCTTTGCGTAAATGGTACACAGCCAAAGATCTGATCCTTAATTACTCTAAATGTACTGTTATGTCTTTTTGTCGAACTAATGCCTTCATAATGCCTTACACAATAGGTAGTCTAGACGTTGAGCGTATATCTTTCGTTAATGATCTAGGGGTATTTGATAACAAATTATGTTTCAATTATCATATAAGTATCATGGTCAAAAAGGCTAATAGTAAATTGGTTTCATAAAAAGATGATCTAAGGAGTTCGGTTATCCACAGACCAACAAATGCTTTATACGCGTCTAAAGTGCGTCTTGGTCTTGAATACCGTTCCTGTATCTAGAGTCTCCAGTATTCTGTATTTAAGGGAATGATTGAATCTGTACAGAAGAAGTTTTTGCTCTTCGAAGTGCGTGCTAAATAGTGTAGGAGTAAAGATTTAATATGAGGGAGGGAATACTCCTAACTGATTACTCTGTTATGTTTATTAAAATCATCACAATGGACGCAGAAGGGTTCATGCAGGGTATATTTAGTACAGCAATCGATTTCGGCAGTAATTAACTTATTGACAAAGATTTCGCCACGCCTAGCTCTCCGATTTGTTAAAGAGAGGTGATTTAATAATAACAGTGTACTTGGGTATGATGGCAACCTGCCATCAGGATCCAATTTAGACCACGTAAAGTAAAGTAAGTAGTAAAAGTAGCTTTTGTACTCAATTCGATCTTAATATAATGCGTAATATATGGTCCAAACATACTTAAATATAAGTTTGTAATTGAAAATGACACCTAAATCAGTAATAACTTTATCGGTATTATCGAAAATTACACCTACGACAGTAATAACTTTATCGGTATTATGTACCCGTTCAAACAGTTGCAGTTGCCTTGCGTGAACAATCTGAGACTTCTTAACTTACCCTCACTTAAAGATCGTAGGACTTGCCATGGCAACATATTCATATTTCATTTAATTAACGATACCGTTGACTTTACAGAGCTCCTATCGCAATTAAAGTTTGCTGTTTCATGAAGAACTACGCGTAATTTCAAGCCTTAGATTTTACACAGTATTTTTGTTTTCTGGTAATTATGCACCTTATAATCCATATTATGTATTATGTTCTATTTATAATTACTTATATCCCCTTGTAAGCTCTCATTTTTCACTACCTAGTTTAAGAAAGGTTATTATGTGTTTTTTAAAACGATTGGTTTTGTTGGTCAATATTTTCTTTGTGAGCTGGACCATAGCTTTAAAAAATTGTCCTAATTTTAGGTCGGTGAGCAGTCTGGTTTTGTGTTTCTATTTTAATACCATGAACCCATTGAAAATTGGTAAAAACGGTATAATGGTATGTAACCGGCAGAAGCAAGCATCTCCGACCTAATAGAGTATTTATATTCTTGATCAGGATCAACAGCCGAGCCGATATAGCCATGTCTGTCTGTCCGTCCGTTCGTCTGTGTTGCTGGGTCTGCAAATGGTTCGCAGCTCATCTAGCAGAGGCGCTGATCTTGCTAGGGGAGCGGTCCGCGGCCAAACCTCGAGCGCAAGCAAACCGGGGCCTCAGTAGCAGCGACTAGCAGCTAGCAAGTCGCAAAGTACAATGAGGTACAAGGTGTGGAAGCTACCGAAGGGGTTTTCGTGGGAACGACTCCCGTCAAGGCAAAACTGGTGCCTTGTCCAACACTCCGCGAAGGAGAAATGTGCAAAATTAAGGTGCTTAAGGCGAACCTGCACCACGTTAGAGGAGCGGCGGTCACCATGTGCAGGTCTTTTGCCGAGCGAAACATCAACATTGCTCTCCTCCAAGAACCATGGTTGATTGATGGCCAGGTCCGAGGATTAAGTTGCGACTCATATAAGTTGTTATATGACCGATTGGGTGGAGCGGCTCGCGCAGCTATCCTTCTGGATAATAGCGTAAGGCACTTCCCTCTAACAAACTTTATTTCCTGAGACCTAATTTCGTCAAACATTGAGGTTGCTACGGCAGAAAGCGCGAAGTTTATAGTGACGTCTGCATATTCCCCTGGCGACACCGACGACGCACCGCCGACGGAGGTTCAGCGGCTCGTCGATTTCTGCCGAAGGACGAACAAACAGCTTGTCATTGCCTGTGACGATAACGCCCTTCACACTATCTGGGGTAGTGGTGATGTCAATAAAAGGGTTGATGCCATCTTGAATATCTTTTGTGTAGTCAATTAGATGTATCAAATTGAGGGTGCAAACCCAATTTTTTAAACGCAATCCAGGAACAGGTACCAGACCTTACTTTGGTTAGCAGTTCTTAGTCCGATTTCATTAAAAATTGGCGGGTTACCGATGAGGCCACTCTTTTAGGTCAACTGCAGATCAGATTTGATATCCCACTAAGCACAAATTTCTAACAAAATTAGAGCTGGCTAACCGTGAGTTCCATAAGCCCATCGTATTGATCTGCTACTCGAAACAGACTCATTTTTCAATCTTTTACGTACTGTGCAAATTCGATTGTCTGAAAAAACTTTGTTAGGTTGGGTAGCATCAGGCCGTTGCAAAAAGCTATAAATGCAAAACCCCCTATGGTGTGCAATTATGCATCCAAGTCAGGAAACCGGACTTGAGGCCCTTGTTTGAAGGTTCTGGGAACTAGAAGCAGTTCCTGAATCATATAGCTCAGCAAAGTACTCGTCAGAGCAACTAGCATGCGCACAAAGCTTCAAAAATAGTGTTCGCAATTTGCCGTCAGGGCAATTTGGGGGCAGTTTGACCTTTAAATCCGCAGGTCTTATGTTGTTCGCTTTAAACAGCCAAGAGACGTTTTTTGTACCTAAAACGGATAAAGTACAACAATTTGAAACTCCGTTAAATGTACGTAAAATTCATTAAAGAGTACATAGATCTCGGCCACATATCAGACTTTGGCAAGAAAGTTCCACCAGGACCACATTACTTCATACCGCGTGAGTGCGTCCTGAGACCTGATAATAATACCACCTAACTACGAGTAGAGTGTGACGAGTCTTTTATCTTGACAACGGCACAATCACTCAACGATCTTCTCTCGATCTCAAGGTGGGCCCGACTATTCAGAAGAAGCTATTTTAACTCTTTTTCGGTTTCGTCTGAATCGATATATATGCCATCCGATGTTTGGAAGAACTCGGTCTTCGCCACAGAGATACTCATGTTCTCGATGATATGCTTACTGGGGCCAATGGTATTGACACTTTGAAGACCACATGTACTCAGGTTTCCGAAATCCTTAGTTCATGGGGCTTCCAATTGGCAAAATGTCTTTGAAACCATCCCTGTTTGATGGAAGGTGGGAACGATAAACTTCTCACTTTCAATGATACCGACTCCACGAAAACGCTGGGTATGAGATGGAAGCCAAAGTTAGCACATGCTACCTTTAACACAATCATTCAAGTGCATTGATTCGCGGCTGCATCCAGTGCAGCATATGGCTGTTGCCTTTATATTGGAACTAACTTCACTACTCGCAACATTCGTAACCAATCGAGTCGCAGGCATCCAAGAGATGGTTAAAGATGTGTCTTGGTGACATGAAAAGTCATTATCGGGCCCAGCCGATCTTGCATCACAGGATTGTGCCATTCATTACCTCCTACAATCCATTTGGCTAGAAGGGCTACCGTTTCTCCTTGAAAAGATGTATATTGGCCGTACAATCCACACTTTTCGCTACCACCAGAACTAAACAAGTTAAGTGCTCTGGTCGGGACGGTAGCAGTGAACGGTCGGTACATACGTTTAAACCCCTTTGAATGGGGTTAACAGAACGCAGGGGGTACTTTTCCGTCAATCACTATCAAAGGTGATTTACGTTTCCTCTGATGTGCCACTAGGGAGCCATTTTGGTCCGGTCTCTTTAACTTTTTTATAAATGATCTACCTCAAGTCATTAGACATGCCAAGGTCCTTACGTATGCAGAAAACGTTAAGCTTTGTATTTCATACAACATCACTTGCTTCAAGATGATATAAACTCTTTGCGTAAATGGTACACAGCCAAAGATCTGATCCTTAATTACTCTAAATGTACTGTTATGTCTTTTTGTCGAACTAATGCCTTCATAATGCCTTACACAATAGGTAGTCTAGACGTTGAGCGTATATCTTTCGTTAATGATCTAGGGGTATTTGATAACAAATTATGTTTCAATTATCATATAAGTATCATGGTCAAAAAGGCTAATAGTAAATTGGTTTCATAAAAAGATGATCTAAGGAGTTCGGTTATCCACAGACCAACAAATGCTTTATACGCGTCTAAAGTGCGTCTTGGTCTTGAATACCGTTCCTGTATCTAGAGTCTCCAGTATTCTGTATTTAAGGGAATGATTGAATCTGTACAGAAGAAGTTTTTGCTCTTCGAAGTGCGTGCTAAATAGTGTAGGAGTAAAGATTTAATATGAGGGAGGGAATACTCCTAACTGATTACTCTGTTATGTTTATTAAAATCATCACAATGGACGCAGAAGGGTTCATGCAGGGTATATTTAGTACAGAAATCGATTTCGCCAGTAATTAACTTATTGACAAAGATTACGCCACGCCTAGCTCTCCGATTTGTTAAAGAGAAGTGATTTGTTAAAGAGAGGTGATTTAATAATAACAGTGTACTTGGGTATGATGGCAGCCTGCCATCAGGATCCAATTTAGCCCACGTAACGTAAAGTAAGTAGTAAAAGTAGCTACTGTACTCAATTCGATCTTAATATAATGCGTAATATATGGTCCAAACATACTTAAATATAAGTTTGTAATTGAAAATGACACCTAAGTCGGTAATAACTTTATCGGTATAATCGAAAATTACACATACGACAGTAATAACTTTATCGGTATTATGTACCCGTTCAAACAGTTGCAGTTACCTTGCGTGAACAATCTGAGACTTCTTAACTTACCCTCACTTAAAGATCGTAGGACTTGCCATGGCGACATATTTCTATTTCATTTAATTAACGGTACCGTTGACTTTACAGAGCTCCTATCGCAATTAAAGTTTGCTGTTTCATGAAGAACTACGCGTAATTTCAAGCCTTAGATTTTACACAGTATTTTTGTTTTCTGGTAATTATGCACCTTATAATCCATATTATGTATTATGTTCTATTTATAATTACTTATATCCCCTTATAAGCTCTCATTGTTCACTACCTAGTTTAAAAAAGGCTATTATGTGTTTTTTAAAACAATTGGTTTTGTTGGTCCATATTTTCGTTGTGAGTAGGACAATAGCTTTAAAAAATTGTCCTAATTTTAGGTCGGTGAGCAGTCTGGTTTTGTGTTTCTATTTTCATACCCTGAATCCATTGAAAATTGGTAAAAAGGGTATAATGGTTTTGTGCAAATGTGTGTAACCGGCAGAAGCAGGCATCTCCGACCTAATAGAGTATTTATATTCTTGATCAGGATCAACAGCCGAGCCGATATAGCCATGTCTGTCTGTCGTCTGTCCGTCCGTTCGTCCGTGTGTATGAACGCGTCGATCTCGGAAACTATAAGAGCTAGAGGCTTCAACTTTTTGGCTATAGATTCCATGGCACGCGCAGATCAAGTTTATTTCAAACTATCGATAACTCACACCGTTTTCCTAAAATCGATAAAAATCTACAACGACCTATAATTTTTAATTCAATTTTTTAAGCTTATTTCGTAGATTATGAGACCTAGAGACAAAAAATTTGGTTCGAATGAATATTTATATATACTATAGCACTAGAAGAATATGCATATACATATGTATGTGTGTATGTGTGCACACGTATGCAGAATACGTCTGCGCTTGACGTTTGCCACCACGTGGTTTGCCAATATACAACTACATTTTCTTTAATGACTTCTGTGTTTCTTAAGCGTTTTGGATGAAATTTGTTTTATTGCATTCTTATTATGCTATAGGACATTTATATGTTGACGAGCACCCTAAGTAGTAAGAATTGTGGCTGTATTTGCAATTACAAATATTATTTCTGTTAATGGGGGAAGATGGGGGAAGGTATCCAAAATCCGAAATGTTCCTAATCTGCGTATCCTTTACGAGAACACATTATACCAAATTATGCTGGCTCTTATAGTTTCTGAGATATGCTCAAAAAACCAGATCAAAAAATCGATAAATATCGATAATAAGTAAACGGGGCGGGTATCGCTAATTTAAAATTTAAAACTTTGTCTTGTTGCAGCACATGCTGCAAGTGAATTATCAAATTTCTCAAATTTTTTAACACGTTTTCTTTAATGACTTCTGTATTTGTGTAACGATTTTCATAAATCTTAATGCAATAGATTCTTCAAGTACTATACTATATACAAATATTCATTCGAACCAAATTTGTTGTCTCAAGGTCTCATAATCTACAAAATAAGGTAACGAAAAGATGAAACCACTCGCTCTTTTAGTTTCCGAGATCGACGCGTTCATACAGACGGACGGACGGAAACATAGACGGACATGGCTGTTGATCCTGATCGAGATCGACTCGGGTGTTGATCCTGATCAAGAATATATATACTTTATGTGGTCGGAAATGCCTCCTTTTTCTTTTTACATACATTTGCACAAAACCATTTCTTAACCGATTTCGATAAATCTTAATGTCATAGATTCTACTAGTGCTATAGTATATATAAATATTCATTCGAACCAAATTTTTTGTCTCTAGGTCTCATAATCTAAATAATTGATAATTTGAAATAAACTTGATCTGCGCGTGCCATGGAGTCTATAGCCAAAAAGTTGAAGCCTCTAGCTCTTATAGTTTCCGAGATCGACGCGTTCATACACGCGGACGAACGGACGGACAGACGGACAGACAGACATGGCTATATCGGCTCGGCTGTTGATCCTGATCAAGAATATAAATACTCTATGGGGTCGGAGATGCCTGCTTCTGCCAGTTACATACAATTATACCCTTTTTACCAATTTTCAATGGGTTCGGGGTATCAAAATAGAAACACAAAACCAGACTGCTCACCGACCTAAAATTAGGACAATTTTTTAAAGCTATGGTCCAGCTCACAACGAAAATATGGACCAACAAAACCAATCGTTTTAAAAAACACCTAATAACCTTTCTTAAACTAGGTAGTGAACAATGAGTGGGGAGTATAAGTATAATGAGTATAAGGGGATATAAGGGATAGGAGCTCTGTAAAGTCAACGGTACCGTTAATTAAATGAAATATGAATATGTTGCCATGGAAAGTCCTACGATCTTTAAGTGAGGGTAAGTTAAGTAGTCTCAGATTGTTCACGCAAGGTAACTGCAACTGTTTGAACGGGTACATAATACCGATAAAGTTATTACTGTCGTAGGTATAATTTTCGATAATACCGATAAAGTTATTACTGACTTAGGTGTCATTTTCAATTACAAACTTATATTTAAGTATGTTTGGACGCATTATTACGCATTATATTAAGATCGAATTGAGTACAGAAGCTACTTTTACTACTTACTTTAATTTACGTGGGCTAAATTGGATCCTGATGGCAGGCTGCCATCATACCCAAGTACACTGTTATTATTAAATCACCTCTCTTTAACAAATCACCTCTCTTTAACAAATCGGAGAGCTAGGCGTGGCGTAATCTTTGTCAATAAGTTAATTACTGGCGAAATCGATTTCTGTACTAAATATACCCTGCATGAACCCTTCTGCGTCCATTGTGATGATTTTAATAAACATAACAGAGTAATCAGTTAGGAGTATTCCCTCCCTCATATTAAATCTTTACTCCTACACTATTTAGCACGCGCTTCGAAGAGCAAACAACAAAAACTTCTTCTGTACAGATTCAATCATTCCCTTAAATACAGAATACTGGAGACTCTAGATACAGGAACGGTATTCAAGGCCAAGACGCACTTTAGACGCGTGTAAAGCATTTGTTGGTCCGTGGATAACCGAACTCTTTAGATCATCTTTTTATGAAACCAATTTACTATTAGCCTTCTTGACCATGATACTTGAAACATCATTTGTTATCAAATACCCCTAGATCATTAACGAAAGATATACGCTCAACGTCTAGACTACCTATTGTGTAAGGCATTATGAAGGCATTAGTTCGACAAAAAGACATAACAGTACATTTAGAGTAATTAAGGATCAGATCTTTGGCTGTGCACCATTTACGCAAAGAGTTTATATTATCTTGTTCATTTGCACAATTATTAATTTTTTCGATACTGCTCTTTGACAGATGTGCAATGTTTGCAATAAATTTTACAAGAAGAGATGGAAAATGGGGCTAGTGCAGCTTATAAAGGTCTTGAGAGCTTTTAATTCGGCGGATCAGACAGAAGGTAGCTGCGCTGCCAGCGCAAGCGCTTTATCGTAGCGGTAGAATCTGTCGCAGCTGAGTGCTATAATGATCTGAAGCTCGCTGCTACAGATCATATATAAAATTAAACTGGCGGGGCTGACGGCCATTTGAGCGCGCAGCGCAGGCATTAATTTTTATTATATATTTTTTTTTATTTTACTAACTGCGGCTATGGTGTTGTGTGTATGAATGCAGACGGTTTTAATTAAATGTATGTAACGACAGCTCGCCGCTGTTGTTACAATCGTGCTCTCCCGATCGATTGCTAGCCGACTAGGGCACTCTTACTTGTTTTTATATATTTTAATTTTTTTCGGGTATGATAGAAAGTTTTTATACCGATCTTTAAAGGGTGTGACCAATAATCTGGTCGAATAATCGGGATGGCTGTGGGGCGTTCTAGGGGGCATGGCCGGACTATTAGGGTCATAATTTTTGGGGGAGGTCACCAGCACCATATACACCAAATTTGGTGGCTCTAGCTTTACAATTGTGGAAAGCATACACGTGTTACCTATTGTGCTTTTAGGAAATTCGATTTCTAAAATAATTGCTGTTGATGTTTTGTTTGATGTCAAAATCGCAATTTGTTGGCAGTCTAGCAGTCTACATACCAAAATTGATGACACTACATTTAAAATTGTGGGAACTATTTAGCTTTTATCGATTTCCGATTTAAGGTGCATGGACATAATATCGATTTGCCAGCCTCCGAGTGGCCGTGGCACAACAATCTTAACACTTTGTCTGGAGCATATAACTCCAAAGCTTCAAGTCTCTAGCTTCAATAGAGCCAAAAAACAGTTGCATTCATCCGGACGGACTGACAGACGGACGGCCAGCGTGACGTACATTGCTAAACCAAACAAACCTAATATAGAAGTTTTACTTCATGAACGTGTATACAAATAGTTGGTCATTCGGCGCTATACGCAAAAAGTTCCAGCTTCTGTGTTCCCAAAAATAACATTTTGCGATGTGGCTAATGCCCAACTAATTTTTAATATTATATGGAATTGTTTGTATATTAAATTAAATAACCTTCGCCACAAAATTAAATATCAGAATTTTTGGGGCTTAAATGTGCTTCCGCCTCTAGATTTCTACCTTGTGTAGGTGTTTTTGTTTCATACATATTTTCTGTAGGGTGGCAACACAATAACAAAAAACATGAGTGTAAATAATTTGCATTAAAAATAAAGTTTTCTTTGTCAAAATAGCATATTTCCACTGACAAGCGTTCTGCGTCAGCCTCCACAATCTGTCAACAAAACGCAACTGGTGTTTCCATATGAGTTTAGCGTCCACTTTTACGTCCTATGTCAAACTATGTGACTGACAGCGAGGGTCACGTTTTCCACGTTGGCTGATATTATTATTTCTATTAATTATTATTTTCAATTGCTCTGAGACCTTTAAGTGGACATTTTTTTATTTCGGCTGTGGCAGATTTCACTTCCTCAGCCACTTTCTCTATAACCACCAACTTATTTTTCTCTTTGTAAATGTGTGTGTGTTTCTCAATCCTAATACTAAGTTGGTGGTCATAGAGAAAGTGCCTGAATCAATGAAATCAACCACCGCCGAAATTAAAAATTTCCACTCAAAGGCCCTAGAGCCATTGAAAATAATAATTAATATAACTTTTATTTTATTATTTGTGAGGGAATCTCACAACAGAGATTTTAGAGGCACAGGGAAAGGAGGTGAAAGGAGGTCTCTTGTGCCATGGGGCTCCCTATGGAGATAAAAGAAGCTCTGGCTCCTCTGTCAGGGGATAGGCCCATTTTTTGGATCTGATACTTGACTGTGTGGTGTCCCGTAAGATAGTACACCAAGAGCTGTAGTTCCGCCCTTGAAAGATTTTTGGTCTTTCTTGTTGATCTGCCTATAATGTAGGCGAATTGTGTATGGTGCAGGGGATTGGTATCTTGCAATCTGCATCAGATATGCAAGTCCAACAGGCGGACTGCGGTCTTAAGCAGAGAGGATGTAAGGCTAATTGGTCTATACGACTTACGTTGATCCTAGGGATGGTTCCCTTGCTTCGAAATAAAAACCACATTTACCTCCCTTAAAGATAGCGGAATGTACCTCCAAGTAAAGCTCGCCCAAAGTGGGCCAATTAATGGACCAAGTTTATCTTATAGGCTGTGTTACAGAAGGGCCGGTATAATCTGGTTACCTCCAGGGCTTTGAAGGGAGCGAATGATTTAATGGCCCACTTGACCTTGTCAACGTCGAAGATAACTCCCGACAGACTGTAACCATCTAGCTGTTGGTTCTGTATCCCCATCATTACAGGGATTTTTCGGGTTTATAACAGAACCAACGAAATGCACCTGAAGTAGAAGCTCTAGCGTTTCTTGTCGATCCTGTGTGTAAGAACCATCTGTTCTTTTTAAAAGCCCCACACTATTAGACGATCCTCTGGCCAATACTTTTTGCAATCTCGGTGGTTCTGTAGGTACACCAGGTATCTAATGTTCTTTTTATACTCAGTAAGCGCGCATCTGTTTGTGTCCCACGAGTCTCTAGTAGACTTGGCCCTGTTGAAGAGCCATCCGACCTCCTTTATTTGATTTGCCAGGCCTTTGCTACAACACGAAGCTTCATGTTTCACCTGATGGGGTCTTCGGGACGCACTATCATGGTAGGAGATTGAAGTTGTCTTGACTCAAATTCGATCTCCCTCGTGGAGCTAAAGCTGGCAGGAAGTTTGAAAACGTTTGAAGCCACTAAGGCTTTGTAGAGGTCCACATTTGTTTTCTTTCGGTTAAATGAATTGGAATGGAGTTCCGCTTGGCCTGGGAGATCAAATCTGATGTGCTGTTGACCTTAAAGAGTGGCCTCATCGGTAACCCGCCAATTTTTAAAGAAATGGGCAATGAGCTATTTGTCCGTCCTTCGCAAAAGTCGCTTCAATAGAGCCAAAAAAAAAGTTGCATTCATCCGGAGGGACTGACAGACGGACGGCCAGCGTGACGTACATTGCACAAACCTAATATAGTAGTTTTACTTCATGAACGTGTATACAAATAGTTGGTCATTCGGCACTATACGCAAAAAGTTCCAGCTTCTGTGTTCCCAAAAATTACATTTTGCGATGTGGCTAATGCCCAACTAATTTTTAATATTATATGGAATTGTTTGTATATTAAATTAAATAACCTTCGCCACAAAATTAAATATCAGAATTTTTGGGGCTTAAATGTGCTTCCGCCTCTAGATTGCTACCTTGTGTAGGTGTTTTTGTTTCATACATAGACGAGCTGCTGAGCCTCCGACGACGGTGCGTCGTCGGTGTCGACAGGGAAATATGCAGACGCCACTACAATTTCCTTCGCAAATTCTACCGTAGCAACCTCAATGTTTGACGAAACTGGGTCTCTGGAAATAAAGTTTGTTAGAGGGAAGTGCCTTACGCTTATATCCAGGATAGCTGCGCGAGTCGCTCCACAAAATCGGTAATATGACAATTGACAATGACATGAGCCGCAACTTAATCCTCGGACCTGGCCATCAATCAACCATGATTCTTGGTGGAGAGCAATGTTGATGTTTTGCACATGGTGGCCGCCGCTCCTCGAGCGTGGTGCAGGTTCGCCTGAAGCACCGTAATTGTGCACATTTCTCCTTCGCGGAGTGTTGGACAAGGCACCGGTTTTGCCTTGTCGGGAGTCGTTTCCACGAAAACCCGGTAGCATACCTTGTATCTCATTGTACTTTGCGCCTTGCTAGCTGCCAGTCGCTGCTGCTGAGGCCCCGGTTTGCTTGCGCTCGAGGTTTGGCCACGGACCGCTCCCCTAGCAAGACCAGCGCCTCTGCTAGATGACGCGATGATGGAGTACTTTTTGATTTCGCAGACAAACCGAGCTCCAGAGACTTTCCGGCTGAGCGACCCCTTTTGACCTTGGCGACAGCGGGGGGCACCCTTGCAGCTTTCAGAGCCCTTTGGCGATAGCTACCTTGAGAGTGTGACGTCAGAAAACAATTAAGAGAGCAATGCCTCTATCGAATCCTGCCTGGACAAACTTTTTCTGGACGAGAAAGTTTTACACTTCAACTCTTTATCCAAGGAAGTTGGTGATCTTTCCGTATCCTCCCCTTGCCGACCAACATCATCGCTTGGGAGGGTGGAGACCAGCAGCCCTACAGCTGCGGTGCCAGAAAAAGGCTCAACCGTGCAGGTTGAAGTCTGAGTTGATGCTATTTGACCCGCATCAGACTCATTATTAAATTTGATTTGTTAGTTCATTTTGAATCTCACGAGCGAACGGGAAGAACGGCAGCGGCACAGCCCGTCTACCACGGGAGATCGAAAAATAAAACTGGAGGGCGACAGGTATTCAGAGTCCGCATACTGACGGCCGAGCACCCCCTCGGTCATGAATCCTTCGGCATATGCTGTTCCACCTTGGATTGGGGTAATTTTCTGGGGAGTTGTCTTTTTTTTGCCCGACTAACATTAGTCAGCACCATGCCACGGATCTGCCCTCAGGCGCCCTCACGAGGAAAGTATAGTGACACTTCTAACAGTGTGTGCAGATAGTGCGCGTATTATTCAAGTAATAATAGCACGTTATTTCTCTTCCCCGACAGACGTAACTGTCAGGCACTTTTTATTCCTTGAACCCATGGAAAATGGGTAAAAGGGGTATAATGTTTTTGTGCAAATGTAGGTAGAAGGAGGCATCTCCGACACCATAAAGTATATAAATTCTTGGTAAGCATCACTAGTCGAGTCGATCTACTCATGTCCGTCTGTCTGTGCGTCTATTTGTCCGTCTGTCAACCATCCGTCCGTCCTAGACTCTCAGGGACTATAAGAGCTACATAGTTGAACTTGGGCATTTAAAGTTCTTGTATACAATACGCACTTCAAGTTTATTTCAAATGATCGATAACTCGTCCCCTCACTTGTAAAGCTAGATGCATAAAATGTATACCGACAGGTTGCTTATGACCTCCTCCAAAAATGGCATCGTACGATTTAGCCTACGCCCACTACCGCGCCCACAATGTCCAAAACTCGATATATGCACAACATCAATGATGCCACTGCAATATTGCTAGCGCCATCTATTGCATATTTTTGGTAATTTTTTTTGGTTTGGTTTTGACTGCCTACAGAGGCTGACTGATGTCACAACTTGATCAAATAGTAGTGCGGTGGTGCGGTATAAAATGCAGCAGAAATTATTATTTTTAATTATTCGCATTCTCTGTCAAGTATATATTTATATACAAATACATATATATAAATATATAAATATTTAATACTTAAAGTCATTAACATTAACAAAATTTGAACTGTTACTAACATAACATAATATAAAAACATTAATGTTAACATAAGTAGTGTTAATCATATGCACCAACCGCAACGGTTCCTGTATGCACTTTTCGGCGCTAGAGTTATAGCGGCCAAAGTTAAAAGCAGTTACTTGTTTTATTTTTATACCCTGAATCCATTGAAAATGGATAAAAAAGGTATAATGGTTTTGTGCGAAAGTATATAACAGGCAGAAGGAAGCATATCCGACCCCATAAAGTATATATATTCTTGATCAGGACCACAAGCTGAGTCGATTTATTTATGTCTTTATTAGCACATATCGGAGACTATAGGAGCTAGAGCCATCAAATTTATTTATTATGTGCTCGTGAAGGATATGCAGATTATAAATATTTCGGAATATATATATTTTGTTATTCGGATTTTGGACACCTCCCCCCATTCGCCCCCCATATCAAAAGAACGCAAATCGAATGCTACAGACTTGCGCTTTGGTTTGTACATATCAAGCACTGAAAAATTCATAACGATCATTCTCTTAGTTTAGAAGTTATTCAAGAATTCATTTTCCATATTGGGGCCAAGCGCAGTTGATGTGCAAAATGTGTTTGTATGTATGTGTGAATGTATGTATGAATGCAAAGAGCTTTAAGTGTGTGTAACGACAGCTCGCCGGTGGGTTCTCCTAGTCGGGCACTCCCGACTAGAGCCAGCTACTTGCTTTTTTTATTTTATTTATTTCTTTCAAAAATTTAAACAATGTACAGTAATGCTATAAACAACAAGTAAGATGGCTCTAGTCGGGAGTGCCCGACTAAGGTATACCCTGAACCCAGCGCCGAGTTGTCGTTACATGCTTTTAATTAAACCCCTCTGCATTCATACACACGACTCCACAACCGCACTTAGTAAAATAAATTTAAAACAAGTGAGAACGTTGCAGTCGGGTGTAACCGACTTAGGTATTGCGCACTCTATTCTTTAACATTCCGATTGGCAAAAGGAGCGTATTTGAAGCGAAACAAAGCAACGGTGATAAACATCCACGCTCTGCCAACGTCACCTGTCGAACTTAACAAGAATATTTGCTTATAAATTATACATATGTCTAGAATGTTCGTCTGATTTTGTTGTCTCTCTCTGTGTGCGTTTGTGTTGTGGTTGTTTGTTGTGGGTTCAAGTTTGGATGTTTGTCGCTCCGTTTCTCCAGCTATTTATGCAAGTGCAATTAAATTATATTCCGGTTATTATATATAATATAATTTCATAATTATATTGGGGTTATTGCTGTTGATGTTTCGTGCTGTCGTTTAAACATTTTCTGCTGTTGTTACAATTTTCATTTTATAATATAATTAGCTGGTAGTGGTTTGTTTGTTTGTTTTTGTTTGTTGTTGTTGTCTATGTTTTGAATAATTTAATAATTTAATTTACAAGACCTTCTTGATCTCATCGTACAACACAAGCACGAAAGCACCGCCAATGCCTCTGAGAATGTTGGAGGAGGCGCCCTTGAAGAAGGCACCGGTACCTTCCTGCTTGGCAATGGTGCCCCAGCAGTGCAGTGTGTTCTAGTAGATGATCTCGGTGGCCTTGCGACCAGACTGCATCATCATGTGACGACGCACAGAATCGAATGGATAGGACACAATACCAGCAACAGTTGTAACAGCCTGAGCGATGGCCCAGCTGATGTAGATGGGCGTGTTCTTGGGATCGGGCAAAATGCCGCGAGCGGTATCGTAGAAGCCAAAGTAAGCAGCACGGTAGATGGTGATGCCCTGCACGGAGATCCCGAAGCCGCGGTACAAGCCAACGAGGCCGTCGCTCTTGAAGATCTTGCCACCCTTGCCAGTATCAGCAGCCAGGCGAGTACGAGCAAAGTCCAATGGGTAGACAAAGCAGAGAGAGGTTGCACCAGAGGCCAAGTTGCCCATGAAGTAAAGCCAGAACTTGTCAACATCACCCAAGAAGACCTGCTTGGATTTGTCTTTGAAGGCAAAGTTCAGAAACTGAGTTGGGAAATACCTAATAACGTTGGCCAAGTTACCGCGCCAGTATGAAGCAAAACCTTGTTCCTTTGGAATGCGGAAAAAGCAATCAACCATACCCTTGTATTGCTGATCGGGGGTGATTTGTTTCGATATGTGCTGGACCTGCAGCAGAAGCTTCACACGCTCGATGGGTGCGACGGCAGTCTTTGAGAAGGCTGTGGAGTTGAGACCAGCTGCGAAGTCTTTGGCGAATCCCACAACATCAAAATTCTTGCCTATTTTGCTTCCGTTATTAAACTTCTTACAAAAGTCACAGAATAAAGACTTCTTTTGCAGAATAGAATTTCCCACTTAGCGTTGAAATTAGTCGCGTGCTCACTAATTGAACGCAGTTCGTCTAGCGCTGAAAAGTGCATGCAGGTACCGCTGCGGTTGGTGCATATGATAAACACTCCTTATGTTAAAATAATTTTCTTTCTTGTTATGTTATGTGAGATAACAGTTCAATTTATATTAATGCTAAGGACTTTTATTAAATATATGTATATTTATGTGTATATATATATACTGGACAGAGAATGCGAATAATTAAAAATAATAATTTAAGCTGCATTTTATACTGCACTACTATTTGATCAAGTTGTGACAAAACTCAATTCAAGTTACATGTACGACAAGTGCAAAATCAATCAGCAATCAACCGCATACAAATTCTAAAAATTCGAAATAGTGTAGCAGTCAGCATCTGTAGCAGTCAAAACCAAACCAAAAAAAATTATCAAAAATATGCAATAGATGGTGCTAGCAATGTTCCACTGGTATCATTGATGTTGTGCACATATCGATTCTTGGACATTGTGCGCGGTAGTGGGCGTAGCTTAAAAAATATTGGATGCAAGAGGAGGTCATCAGCAATCTGTCGGTATACATTTTATGCATGTAGCTTTAAAAGTGAGGGAGATATATAGATTTAATCGAATGGGCGCATCCCGAAACCCGTAACACTTTATCTGACGAGAGTATACACGAGTATATATCCAAAATTTCAAGTCTCTAGCTTCAATACCGGCGAACCTTATGCTGTCCTGCTGTCCGTCCGTCTGTCGGTATGAACGCAATTTTTTCGCCGGTATTGAAGCTAGAGACTTGAAATTTTATATTTACTAGTTTCACTTCGTGATCAAGTATAAAAATATATACTAAAAATTTAAATATTTGCAGATAAATTTGAGTTAGAAGAAAAAAGCTCCGTTGACACAAGCGAGGTTCGAACTCACATCTGATAGTCCGCCAGGCAATATCTCTACCACCGAGCTACAGCAGCATTCTTATTGTCTCTGTCAAAATCTGAGCTAACGCATATATGCATTTACATATGTATGTATATATGTGTGCACACGCATGCAGAAAACGACTGCGCTTGGCGCTTGCCACCACGTGGTTTGCCAATATACAAATAAATTTTATTTATAACTTCTGCGTTTCCGATTTTGATGAAATTGGTTTTAATGCATTCTTATTGTACTATAGTACATTTATGTGGGTTTCACAAATTGTTTATTTTATTAACGGGATTACAATAGAATTTAATTGGTAAAATATTGTTCTTTAGTGAACTTAAACTTTAACATACTGCGACTTGCGACAATTCCTTGGAAAACTCAACTACTCTCGACAAACTTTTACAGACGACGACTTTAACCAACTCGCACCAAGGCTACAATCCTTTCAGCATATTATGCCATTCCCACATTCGACCGTCCTGAAATTTTATTCGTCCCGAATAAATCCCATTTTTTCATGAGCTCGGCTGACGTCGTTGTAACATTTGGGTCTTCTTCTTCTTATTTTAGCTCCATTATAGCGTCCATGATTGATTTTGTATGGACCATAAAACTTTGGCCTCAATTTCATACCCGTTCCGTACTGGGTCCATTTAATCGCTACCAAGTCTCCAATATTATGATCATTCTCAACTTTTATTTTTTCGTTAAAATTTGTCCTATTTTCCTGCTGAATTGTTTGTATATTTTTCTGCGGTATCTGCCTGATGGCGTCTTGAGTACTATTTAGATCTTTAATATGTATATCTTCTAACAATATCCTCAAATCATCATCTTTAGTTCTAATGTTAAGTCCTATGAGTATTTGAAAAAGCGTAAAATTTTTACTACGCGGTGACGAGTTATTTACAATTTGCTGTACTCTATCTACAAAAAAATACAAATTTGATGGTTTACTTTAGCACATTCTTAAAATCATTGGGATGACAATCACATGTGTTCGTTCAACTTGTCCGATTCCCCTGGGCATGCCTGTCGTTATGTGAAGTAATTGAATCGATTCACGCTCACAATAATTTTTCAATACGTTAGATGTGAACGCTGTACCTTTATCAGTTACCAAATGTCTAGGATTCCCAAATGTGCATGCTTGCTTTTTTCACCTGATCACAACTTCATCTGAGCCAGTTGATGATTGATCTGGTCAACATGGTCTATGTGAAATGTTCCGAGCGGTTCCTGGGCTTTATCGATTGGTGTCAATAAGCCTTCCTTTTTGCCACGCTTAACTTTAAATATTAAACATTCCACGCAACTCTTGACTAAACTTTTCACCTTTGCCTGTGGATATTGAATAAAATAAGTTTTCTCTAACAAATCCCCCGTCTTTTTTGAACCAAAATGTCCCTCACGATGCGCTACAGTGATGATCTCTTCTTGAATGCATGGAATTACAGCAGCTCTCTAATCGGATCTTTGTATAAAATGTCATTCTTTACGAAGAAATCCTCATAGCCCTCGCTGTTTTCCAAAACTTTCTTAATTCAAGAATCTCTGTTTTGTGCTTCTCTGAGTCTGTATTTTGACGAATCTTCAATTAAACAACAAGATAAACGGCTTACTGCATCCACGCGTCTCATTTTGCTGCCAGGCAACTGTACTCTTGCAAGAACATAGCCCATCTCGCTACTCATGCTGGTACCTCGTCTTTCTTCATTTTCATTGTAAAATACCCATTCATGAGATCTAGTGTTGGGAAGGCTTTAGATCCCTGCAAAGTTCTAGCACCTTATCTATTAACGCCATTGGAAAATTGTCTCTCTTTATCTTTTGATTCAGTCGTCTATATTCGCAACAAAATCTTTGTGAGCTTTGACACGAGTACCACCGGAGAAGCAAATTCCGATTAACTTGGTACTACGATGCGCTCTTCTAACCATTTCTGCACCTGCTTTTCAATAATGCATTTGTTCGCATACGACGTTCTGCGTGGCTGCTGAAAAGTTGGGCTTTCATCCACTAACAATATTTTCATCTTTACTGGCGACTCTATTGTTTTCTTAGACATATACGACTTAATAAGACTCTCAACTGTTGACTTTTGTTTCATCCCCAAATGGCTTAGTACAACTTTGTCTACTACTGACTGTGATTGATCCCGTACAATTTCTTTTAGGCAAACAAAATATAAAATGTCAATATCTTCAAGCACGTTGTTTCAAATGATGGCGCTGTACTATTTTGCTCCTTTTGTTTGCCGACATGGAAAGTCACATTGAAAATTACGTCATCACCTAAAACTTCTTCAGTGAAACTACCAACAGTATAGAGCACACCCTTACCTATACCTTTCAGACATTTTATTTCATTATTTCAAGATATTCCTTTGAATTTACCGAATATGTTTCTCTCATGATGCACAAATCATAGCCTGTATCTGTCATAGCAAACAATTGGATCTCCCCTGCTTTGCATTCTTTATATATGAGTCCTACTCCCTTACTCTATACTTCAAGAACGTTTGCTGGCTCTTTCTTTGTAGTAAGAGCTTTTGTCTCACAATTCCTAGTTATGTGGCCTGGCTTCTTGCATGTGTAGCATATAGCCTCTTCTGAGCACTCTCAAAATTTTGCACATTTCAAAAAATTTTTCTCATTCCGATTTGAACGTGCTCTTGCGATACTACCTTTCTCTTGCTTTATCGATAATTCCGTTTCTTCTTTAAAACTTGGCTTGTACCTATTTTTGATCATTTCATATATTTATATTTTTTTTCTTTAGGTCTTTAATATGTTTTGCCCGATAGAGACAAGATTTGTTCACCTTACTATCTTGAATCTCTTCTATAAAATAGCTAACGACACTTTCCTCGTCTAGACGAATGGAGTTTCCGATCTCAAGTAGGCTGTACAAGAATTCCATGCACGACTCTTTATGCGAATTCTGTTTCTTCCTAAGCATATTGTGTACATCAGCTGCACACACTTCATTTCTAAATTCAGCAACTAACCGCCTCTTAAGCATATTCCATCCCCGTACACCTGATAAACTTCTCACATAGAACTTAGCGGCTCCGTCTAGCAGTTGTTTGCCATATATATACATTTGAATGTCATCCCACCCAACCGTGCACGCGACATCTTCAAACTCTGCAATCCACAGATTAACTGTGGACTGCTTCCAAAAAAAAAAAGAGAATAAAAGTATAAATTTCGCGTATGATAGCGTTGAGATGGCTTTATAGAACTTTGTGGGCTTGTCCCTTCATGAACAAAGGAACTTTTGTTATACGACTTTTGGAAAAACCCGCAGGAAAGCGCTAAAATCCGCTAAAATTGACAGCCCTACAGTTGCCAAACCAAAGAAGATACCTGTACGTTCTATAAATTTTTTAGAAGGTATTTTAAATAGCTTTTAGGTGTACCTTGGCGTTTTTTTGTTTAGGTACGCAGGTGAAAAATTACAGGTGAACAAATTTTCAGTTGCACATTTTGATAATTTAAAAGAAAACGTCGCCTACGATTTTGATAAATGTTAAATATGTTGTAGGCATTGAATTGGTATATACTTTTGGTATATACCATCTATCTGGGATAATTCGTTTTTGCAAGATATTCCTTTTTTAGTGTACATATCCTAAAATTTTTTAAATTTGCCGTTCGGTCGTTTACGTTAGAAAAATAACCAGTGTTGCCAGTCATTTTTTTTATGTGTTTTGCAGTGTGGTTTAAATGAGTTGAGCTGTTTTTTTGTTCATATTTACGGATTTCATGAACTGATTTTGAATCACTTTAAAAAAATTTTAATTAGTTGATGGAATTGATTTTGATTTAGTCCAACATCTATTCTGTTTGAAATTTGGCGCGAACAGCTGACTTTGATTTAAGGTTGTGCCGAAAAATGTAAACAAAAATTCCAATGGTTTATTTTATTAAGTGTAAAGTTTATAGTTCTATATTCACTTCTTTTTCTTTATTAATTTCGCAATGCAATCGACGCGCTCAAGTTCAATCCAAAAGGTGTAAAACAGTCGAAGTTGTATGTATCGATATAAATATGTTAATGTTTGTATCGATATTGAATGGAATAACAATATCGATACAAACATTAACATATTTATATCGATACATACATCGCTTATAATTATTTACAGTGATGCCTATTCTATTAATTAAGTGTTTATTTCGATCTCTACATTCGGCCGACCTGACAATAATAATCGACCTCGATTGTTAATATTAAGTTTACGGTACTTGCCCAAAGCTTAAGTGGCAGGCTCCAGGACACTACGAAATGGTAATTATCTATGTCTACCACTTCGTAACGATCATTTTCAAACTGACCACTGACGTGATATGGGCCACGATACTTTGGCGCAAACTTTTTGTTGATACCTGATGTTGTATGCACATTACGAATTGTAACATAATCACCTTCACTATCCTTCAAGGGAGCTCTATGTTTTTTTCGATACATATCCTCATTTCTGAACTGCGACTGAACAATGTTTTCACCTGCCTTCTTTCTCATAGAACTCAAATCTCGTTTATCGTTTATCTTGGTTTCCAAGTTTTCAGCGAGCTCATCCACAAGGGTCCTTTTTGATCAACTCCAAATAGTAGCATACTAGGGGTTTTCTGTGTACTGCTATGGACGGCATTATTCATTGCGTATTATACTCCATATATTAATTTATGCTAATCTGACTGAAGTAGCGGTTCCAATTTTCATAGCATGGGGATTAATACACTGTTCACTCGCTCCACTTGACCATTAGCCTGTGGTGTACCTGTTACTACTTTAATATGCTCAAAGTCTCGTTTTGTTAAAAAGGACCTTACTCTAAAGAGGTAAAACACGTGTCACGGTCTGTTATTATTCTTTTAGGGCGACTATAAAACTCGAAATATATTGTCAACGCGTCTCTAGCCTCGGGTGTGCTTGAACTATTCACCGGGAAAACTTGAAAAATGTTGTATATGCATCCACTATCACTAACAAGTGCTTTATTTTAGTGTTTATGCTCGGTAAAGGCCCTAGGTGGTCAATATGAAAAGTATGAAACGGTACACAAGGTTTATGTATGCTGTGCAGCGTCCCATTGTGGATTGTCTTTGGGACCGAGTCCAATATACACGGCAAGCAATTCCTAATAAATTTCTCTACCTTACTCCGCATAGAGTGGAACCAATATGACTTTTTAAAATTATTGACAAACTTGTCCGCCGCTAAATGTCCTAATTTTGCATGTGCTAATCTAATTATCATCTTTCTTGTAGGCAACACCGTCTACTAATTCGAAACCAAGGACATCAGCATTCTTCAACAATTCACGGGTTCTCACTACATCTGGATATCTCATCTGTTCCGTTTGTAATGTTAAATCTATATCTTCTTTTGTCACACCTACCACACAAATAATAGGTAAAGATTAAAATAAATATTCTTCTAAGAACTCTAGTTTTCCACTATGTCTATCACCTACTTCTTGCATTATGACTTTACTATCGTCCATACGATTATTTTACTCAACTACACAACACTTCTCCCTTTTATCCCTACCAGGATACTTGATCTCAGCAAAATCTCTGTGATTGTTCCTACGTACTACTCTGCGATTATCTTAATCCTATGGTTATTAACATGCTGCTGTCTGCGTTTATTGCTACGCTGTTTTCTACTGTTATTACTATGATGTTCTTTACGGGTATCACTATGGTGTTCTATGACATGTTACTACCAGGTCTATGTTCGATGCAATAGTCAAAATTCTCTAATTTCTGAGTCCAACGACTAAGCGTTTGGACTAACGAATTGCAATCAGTAACTATTTTAAAGGCTCTATGTTCCAAATAGACCCTGAAACGGCGTAATGCATAAATAATAGCCAGAGTTTCCAGTTCGAAGCTATGATATCTGGACTCAGCAGCTGTTGTCTTGCCAGAATAAAAAGCTACCGGATGCATCTTCCCGTCGTCCTGACGTTGCATTAGTATGTGTGCAGCTCTGTTGCCCTATTTGGGCTGAATATTGCCAATACCGGAGGGCTTACCAATGTTGGCCTACGGGTGTTGAAAGCCTCTATTTGCTCTTTATTAAGAGGAAAAGGACTACCACTCTTTAGTAATTCTGTTAAAGGTCTAGCTGTACTAGCAACTGAGAGTACGAGAAAAATGCCAAGCACGAATGCAGACTCTTAAGGTTTTGAGGTATGGGATATTCCTTAAAAACCTTTAAGTATGAATCGTTTGGCGCAATGCCTTGTTTGTTGACTCTATAGCCTAAAAAATGGCATTCTTAAGTATTCGAACTGACCTTGAGGTGTCACGAAGGACGTGTACTGCACGGGTTCTTTATCCACTGCTATTTGGTGAAATCCCTGTTTGATGTCAATTACCGAAAAACATTGCATGTTTTCTAAATACTCTAAGCAATCCTCAATAAGAGGTAGTGGGAAATTGTTACGAACAGTAAGTTTATTAAAACCTCGATAATGAACACATATACGGATATCTCCCGATTTTTTTTTTACTAGAACGATAGGAGATGCATACGGAGCTTCACTAGGTTGTAGTATCTTTTGCTTTAATAAACCTTCAACAATTTGCGCCACTCTCTCTCTCTCATAATAGGACAACCATCTGGGTGTGCACGTCTGTCACTCAAATACCTGGATCCTATCAGTACGGTACATTGCTCAGTTGCCTGCTTACCAAAACGTGTCCCAACATTATAATTTTCTTTTGCTTCGATTTCGATATTTGCACATAAGTCAATAAAGTCGTTGCTTTGATCGCATGTTTGAACATCACCGTTACACATGGGCGGCAATGGATTGGGATCTGAAATGATTTGGTTATACGGTAGATTACTTATATTTATATTCATAATAGTATTGGTGAACAAAGATTCAGTGCTGTAATTCGTGCTTTTAATTTTATTTTGATAAACTAATTTAATATTCATTTTTCGCAAGGAATCACGGCCTAACAGCACTATGCCAGGTAATTGTTTGGGTCTTACAACATAAAACAAAATGATAAATGATTCCTTGAAAAAATTAACTTGGTATTCAGTTTGGCCCTTAATGGGGTTGCTGTTACCCCCTAATCCATAATATTTTTCAAAACATGGTCTTAAAACTACTGATTTTGGTACTAAATATTCATCCAGAAAGCTTACTGGTTTATTTTATTAAGTGTAAAGTTTATAGTTCTATATTCACTTCTTTTTCTTTATTAATTTCGCAATGCAATCGACGCGCTCAAGTTCAATCCAAAAAGTGTAAAACAGTCGAAGTTGGTTGTATCGATATTGTTATTCCATTCAATATCGATACAAACATTAACATATTTATATCGATACATACATCGCTTATAATTATTTACAGTGTTGCCTATTCTATTAATTAAGTGTTTATTTCGATCTCTACATTCGGCCGACCTGACAATAATAATCGACCTCGATTGTTAATATTAAGTTTACGGTACTTGCCCAAAGCTTAAGTGGCAGGCTCCAGGACACTACGAAATGGTAATTATCTATGTCTACCACTTCGTAACGATCATTTTCAAACTGACCACTGACGTGATATGGGCCACGATACTTTGGCGCAAACTTTTTGTTGATACCTGATGTTGTATGCACATTACGAATTGTAACATAATCACCTTCACTATCCTTCAAGGGAGCTCTATGTTTTTTTCGATATATATCCTCATTTCTGAACTGCGACTGAACAATGTTTTCACCTGCCTTCTTTCTCATAGAACTCAAATCTCGTTTATCGTTTATCTTGGTTTCCAAGTTTTCAATTCAATTTAATATGTGATAAATTCCAAATTATAAAATAATTGGCACTGACTTAGACCAATCAGAATTGGGAATGTGACAATACCACTCTCCACGGAAGTCAAGTATCTGGGAGTCATCCTAAGTCAAAGACTGAAATGGAAGTCTCACACCGAACAAGTTATCAAAAGTGTATATGATTCTACTTGGGCTACCACCCCTACATATAAATATCACATATAAGAGTCACAAAAGGGGATCTAAGACAAACAAAACAGCGGACTATACCCGAAAGATGAATCAGAGCCCAAATATAGTTTCGACAAGCTCTTCAGAGTAGAGCTGAGTAGCAAGAAAGAATGGACCACACTGTTTATAACCTATCACGGGAAAACACATGCAATAAGGTGGTATATGAACGGACCGCTCACAGAGGATGGTGCAGGAGCTAGGGTCTGTGGACCCAGAGTCCGATGCCACGAATCGATAGGAAAATTCGCAAGCAACTCTTTCAACCTTGAAAGTGCGTAAGACATAGCATGAAGACATAGCAATTTTCTCGGACAGCCAAGCAGCAATAAAAGCGCTAACTGCTTATTATGTAGAATCTTAGTTTGTCTAGCAATGCCTAGGGTCCCTGAACAAGCTAAGCGAGACCAACAGGGTGACTTCTCTTCTGGGTTACAGGTCAGGCTGGAATTCCAGGGAAGGAGGTAGCAGATGAATTAGACAGAAAGGGGACGAACACCCCCTTACGGGGGCCAAAACCTTTTTGTGGAATAGGACCAAGCATACTGAAGCAAAGAGAGGCCCTTCGCATAAGAGAAATTATATCTCTTAAGCCAGGAAAAATCATTGCATTTTTGCAAGAGTTAGGACTGGATAAGGAGTTATAATTTGCTAGAGAGAGGTACAATAGACCCAGGAGGTCGCCGTGCATTAGCCAACATATTTGTAACGATTTAAGGCCGTTAAGTCAGGTAAGCGTGTCAGTAATGCCAGCTACCTATCGCAAAAGGAGGACATCTGTCCCCAAAAAGCGGAAAAAAATACAAAAGCAAAATGGTAAAAAACAAAATAGAAAACAGGACAAATTTTTTGTCTGTTTAATTTTTGTTTGATTTATTTATATGATAATACAAAATAATTAATATTGTACAAGTTTAATTTTATATTTATATGAAAATCGTCAAAATAAAGTTAAAAATTTTTCTTTCTTTTATAGTATTTATTATGTATTGTAAACTTGGCTATTTTTAAAACAAATTTAATGTCGGATAATGGTAGATTTTAACGTTTTCTTCATTTCTCTTAATTTCACAATGTATCGTTGTCCCGTCATCTTAAGATTCAAATTACTTAGAACTATCGTCTCTTGCGAGCGGGCGATTAACTATCGCTGACGGGCTTTGCCCGATTTACTATCGCATACAACACTAGAATTATCGAACTGAAAATACTAAATACTTAGCCGTTTACATTTGACCAACCTGACAATTGATCGACCTCGATCTATACATTGAAACACATTGACTTATAAACCTATTGTTTTAACACATGTTTGAATCCACGTCTTGTGTCTCGATGGCTCGAGAATACCCCTGTAAGGTAACTGGGTGAGCGGACAGTCGTCAATGTCAGTAATCTCATAGCGGTCATTCGGTAACACACGGCTTACTTTATAGGGCCTACGGTATTTGGGTGCGAACTTCCTGCCTACACCGGAAGTGGTATCTACGTTACGGATAGCGACAAAGTCTCCTATTTTATATTTGGGTGGAGCTTTATGTTTCAGGGCATATTGAGTTTCGTTTGGTTCTTGTGACTTTTTGATATTTGCACCAGCTTCCTGTCTAATAGAAGGCAGATCACGAACTTGTCTAGAACTAAACTTCTCTACAAGGTATTCTGTCAGGTCGTCCACGACGGGTTGATTACGAGTACCCCGATCAGACATGACTCGTCGGGGACGACTGTAGCATTCAAAATATTTTTCTAACGCGGCATTCACTTCTTTAGTACTAATTGTAATAACGGGATACAATTTGACAAATTTTGTGATCGCTTCAATAACTACTAGCAAATACTTCCTCTTCGAGGTAGTACTTGGCAAGGGGCTTAAATGGTCTTTGTGGATAGTATCGAAAAGTATCGGCGTTTTAGGTATACTATGCAAGGTTCGATTATGTACTGTTCTTGGAACGGAATGTAAAATACACGGCAAACAGTTCTGAATGTGCATATCGACATTGGATCTCATCAGAGGAAACCAATATTTCTCCTTCAGGCTACTTACACATTTATCAGCAGCAAGGTGGCTTTTCATGGCACTTCCTTATTAAAACGTCCTGTAGACGACTAGGGGTATACAAACATAATTCGTCATTAATATTTCTCCTATAAACGATGCCATCAATTAACTCAAAGCCGGTGACAAAACCATTTTCCAACTTTTCACGTAATTTGCAGATGTCTGCGTCCCTACATCATCGGTTGTAGCACCAATCTTCCCTACTAAATCTTTCAGACATATATTCGGCTCTGTCTGGACACTCGGAACATTTGGAGCTACGGCGTTTGCCAGCTCGCCGGATTTATGTAGCTCTTTAAGCTCACACACAGGCTCAGGTTTTTGGGGATCATCTAACGTTGAACTTTTCTCTATGGAATAATAAGGGCTATCGGAATCTACTAGTTTAGAAACGGAGCACGGATCAACAATCTCTTCGGTTACCTCTTCCAATAATTCAGTTTGCTTACTCAACGCATACTCAAACCAGGTCGATGGGTTATCGAGAAGTTATATTCTTCTAATTCTAACAACCAACGGGCTATACGGGAATTAATTAACTTTTTCTTTAAGGTCTACACTCGGGAAATGCAATCGGTTAACATTAAAAAGGAACGATGCTCAAGGTACATATGAAATCGACGTAGTGCATAAATTATCGCCAATGTCTCAAGCTAGAAGCTGTGATAGCGCGACTCAGCAGCTGTTGCATTTCGAAAGTAAAAGAATACAGGGTGCATCGATTGTCACTTTGCCGCTGCACCAGCACAGCACCAAAGCCTTGCGAACTTGCGTCCGCATGCAATTCGGTTTCAAGTAGAGGATGAAAAATGGATAACACGGGTGGAGCAGACAAAGCAGCTCTCAATGCCAAAATCGAATCTTTCTCTGGTTGAGGCGTGAGAAATGGGCCGCCATTCTTTAATAAATCCATTAAGGGCTTTGCTATACGACAAAGAAAATAGTCGTAAACAGGAATGTAGAGCTGTATTACTGAGTCGTTCAGGATAGTGCTGTATTGCCTTAAGGTGTATATCGTTCGGTAGAATACCTCCGGCGCTAACATGATAGCCTAAATAATCGATACGCTTGCGGAGGAATTTGCTTTTTTGAAAGTTAATCAAGGTTATATTCGACAAAACGGTCCAACAGCGGCTAAAATCTGACAGTGCTCATCGACGGTACGCTGGGCAAAAATAATATCATCCATGCATACCATAATTTGTGGACGTCTGACCATGTCTTGCAATACGCTGGAAATGAACCTTTGAAAGCGGCAGGTCTATTTTTGAGACCAAACGGCATCCTTAGGTATTCAAACTGACAATCAGGAGTCACAAATGCGGTATATTTAATTGAATCCTTGACTTCTCCTACATGATGAAATCCACTTCTTAAATCTATTGTAGAGAGCACGGTCTTTCCTTCTAGATATTCTTAACAGTCCTCAATAAGTGGCAGCGGAAAATGATCTCGAACGGTTTTCTTGTTTAATCCATGGTAAAATAACATTCGAACTTTACCATCTTCCTTTTTAATAAGGACAGCAGCTGACGCGTATGGAGAATTACTACGTTGAATCAGTCCACTTGCTAACAGGTCATACACGTTGTCTGTTACTATTCCTCTCTCATGATACGAAAGTCTCCTAGGGGCACTGTAAAACAGGGTTGTATCAGCCAAGTCTATACTTCTCTGACACTTTGGTGGTCTATGACCCGGAGAAAATTTGCTGACATAATGACCATTTACAACATCCCTCACAGCCTACGCGTCTACAGTTTCATCTAACAATACGGAACAAACGAACTTCATCTCGCCAAGCCAACCTCGAAACGACTCGGCCTGAGATTCAGTCTTGTTTACATAGGCGTTATCACAATTATTATCTAACTCTTTTGAATTAATATAATCATACATATTATTATAGTTTTGAAAAAGTGAAAACAGGGGTGCACCAACTGATTTATAATCTAAGGCAATTGTGTTATTAACTGAAATTGTATTTTGTTCACAAGAAACCATTACACATGATAAGTTTAAGTTTGAATAATTTGAGAACATCTCTTCCGAGGAGTAGCGGCAAAGGCAGTAATAAATACGGAATAACAAAAACTTCAATTTCATAATATTATTTTTTAAACAAAACCAAAAAACCTCACTTTTCCGTAAGTCAATATTGAATAGCCACTGAGTCCTCGGAATCGACTATTCTCCAGTTTGCCATTCAATGTCGATTGTGGAAAAAGAGATTTACGTGCGAAGCTTGCTGGGATTCTGGTGTCTAATAAGGCAGAAACATTATTAATATTAGTGCATCCCTCTTCGCTAGGTTTTCTTAAACTTACTAAATGGATAAACGATTTATCACCAATAAGCTCTGCATCCTCCTTAGTACCCAGCACTTTTTGGTAGCGCATTATCGTCTGACGCAATTTGTCCAATGAAGTGCAATAATATAACGGAGCGGCGTATCCGGTACGGTTTCTAATGTCAACAACTATATATTTGACTACGTCTGCCTCCTCAAACTTTCCCTGCTGGGAGATGTTCCGCATAGCTATGAAATATTGCAAAAGGGATTCACCTTTTTCCAACGGACGGTTTTGTAGTCGGCGGACAACTTCGTGGTTAGACATTCCTTATCCAAAAACTGTAATCAGGGGATCACGCAGCTCACCCCATGAAGTTGTCTTTGCATACAACAGATACTCCCTTTCAGATCCACGTAACAGCCGATTGGTAAGCGACAAGCACTGGCTGTCAGTGAGTTTATAAACACTGGCTGCTTTTTCGAGCTCTCGGGTCCAAATGTGAACGGATATGTGGTCGTATCCAGAAAAGAAGGGAACGGTGGCGTCGATATCACTTATATCAACATGACGGCGTTGATCGGGTACATCTGCACTTCTTTCCAGTTCAGCAACACGCGCTTTCAACTAACCGAGGTTTTTTCGAGCGGTGAATTGAATTGAGTTCGCTCATAATAGCTGTAAGTTCACCTGCTGCTGCCACTTCCACAAGTCCAGCTTCTGTACCCGACGTGTTCGAACTTGCTCGATTCCATACGTTTGCATATCGGGTGAATTTGCGAGCACCGGCGAAAAAGTTGTTAACAAAGCGGATGCTCCTGCATGAGCCTCTTCTACTTCCTCATTGGGCTGTTCCATAATTTGCGCCGAACCAGCGGCACCTGCACACTGACCGCCAGGCATGGCAACAGCATGAGCATCTTCATCTCCAGGGACTTGCGCAACATTTTCGGTCTCGTCCATTACCGATTTTGCCATAGAACGCAGTTGATAAAATAACGCCTCAATGCCAACGGGAACTTTTATCTCAGCCAACAGGCCCAACAATTCGGAATTATTTAATTTGATTATATCGGCGTATTTCATCAAACGGTGATCTTTTTGGGTAAACCCCACACCTGATTTGTAAACTTGTGTATTTTAAAAACAAATTTGATGTCGGATGGTGGAAGATTTTAACGTTTTCTTAGTTCTCTTAATTTTACAATGTGTCGTTTTGCCCCGCCATCTTAAAATTTAAATTACTTAGAGCTATCGTCTCTTGGGGTTGGGTGATTAACTATCACTGACGGGTTTTGCCCGATTTACAACCGCATACAACACTAGAATTATGGAACTGAAAATACTAAATACTTAGCCGTTAACAATACAGTGTTCCCAGATAACTGATAGCGGACTGGCCACTCTGTCGTTTTTTTTATTTTGTATGGAACAGCTGATTGTGTATGTTTACCAACAGATGAAATCAAATACAAATTTAATCAAAGTCAGTTGACAAATTTATACATTAAAAAGTCTTAAAAAAAAATACATGTTATAGCACGCGCCTTATAATTACAATCTGTAATTGAGAACTGAGTCTTCTCAAATAAAATGCTTATTGAAATAAAAAGTGAATGTCGATACTTTTCTTCATTTTTTAATACTGGTTCCAAGTTCCATCCTCAAAATATTTGAACGATAGTTTTCGGAGAAATGTATGGAAGAAGCGAATGTCAGCCAGCATTTACTATGGTTGGGACTATGTGCTCTGGTTTTGTTATTAGCCAAGTAATATGGGATTAACTCTCGATAATGGTAATGGGGTATATTAATAAATATCAAACCTTTTGACAAAGTAAAACTGTCAAAAGTAATCCAACAAATTGCTGATATCAAACAAAAACAATATTATCAATTCCAAATTATAAAAAAATAGTAGGGTCTTCGGCACTTTACGCAAAAACCTCCAGCTTCTGTGCACCCAAAAATAACTTTTTGCGATGTGCCGAATCCCCAACTATTTTTTTTATACCCGGAACCCATTGAAAATGGGTAAAAAGGGTATAATGGTTTTATGCAAATGTATGTAACAGGCAGAAGGAAGCATCTCCGACCCTATAACGGATATATATTCAGATCAGGACGACGTGCTGAGTTGATTTCGCCATGTCTGTCTGTACGTCCGTCCGTCCGTCTGTATGAACGCAGCGATCTCGGAAACTACAAAAGCTAGAAACTTAAACATTTCGACTATAGGTTCTCCAAACAAGTTTATCATTTTCGATATCTTGCTCCGTTTCATTATTATCGATGAAAATCGATTTTAAGACTTGGTTTTCTTGGCATATCTCGGAGACTATAAGAGCAAGAGCCAATTTTGGATACCTTCTTCTATTCGACCCCATATCAAAAAAACGCAAATTAAATACTACAGATGCTTTATTAAGCACTGAAAATTTCAAAACGAACATACTCTTAGTTTAGAAGTAATTAAAAAATTCATTTTTTCATAGTGGGGCCAAGTTTAGCTGGTGTGTAAAGTGCGCAGCTTGCTGCGAGCGTTTGTGTGTGTGTGTGTGACTTTGTGAATGTATGTATGAATGCAAAGAGGTTTAAATGTATGCAACAGCTCGCCGCTGGATTACGGTATCTCCTAGTCTTGCACACCCGACTACAGCCATCTTACTTGTTATAATTTGGAATTGATCATATATTAAATTGAATATCCTTCGTCACTAAATTTTATATCAGAAATTTTGGGGATGGAATGTTTTTCCGCCCCTAGATCGTTACCTCGTGTAGAAGTGTTTTTGTTTGATTAACAACCACAACATAACAACAAAACAAAAACCTCAATCTGGAAGGCCTTTCATCGAAAATAAGTAAGCTTTTTTTTGTTCTGATACCTATTTTCTTTCGTGGCACATATTACAGCGCAAAGCCGAATTAATACTCTTTACCCAAGTACCGTCGTCAATTCGGTTATCGCTGCTTAAGTTATACGCTTTACTTTGGTTTTAAATATAAAAAATGTAGGTATGAATCAAAGCAAAAACACCAACAAGAATAACATTTTTGAACAGTCTTTAACTCTAAACGACCCTTGAAATATGATAATCGGTTGCTTAACATTTTTTACGTGTTTATAAATAATTCTAAGATTTACAATAATTTAAATTAAATAAAAATTGAAATTCTGCCTAATTTCCTATAATAAAGAAAAAACAATTCAAGTTTGTTGAAATAATGTATTAATTAAAAATTCCTATATAAACATACAACAAAAATATTCGATACTGTCACTAATTATTACTACCATATTACCATATCATTTTTTGTTGACAGCATTTTGGGTTTGTGTTTTTGATTTTCCGATTATATAAAAGCCCATAGTTTTGCCCTTTGAAGTTATATAAAAATAAATTTCTTGTAATTATGTTTCCGTATTTAATAAAATCTTTTCTTTTTGTTTTTGTTTATTTAATTTTCCCTGCTCTTTCAATAATGCAGTTAGGATTTAACTTAAAATTTAAAAAGCTTTTAGTTCTAAGTTATGATTTTTTTGCGCTGATTTAAATTGTAAATTTAAATTGTAAATTGTTAGAGTTACCAAATGAAGTATAAATTATAAATAAAAACAATCATCGAAAATAAAATAAAACCAGATGCTTAGAGATAAGTTATCATTACCGTATGCATCATATATAAATAATAAGTTGCAACCACAATATGAAATTAATGCAGATATTAGCCCAAATAAAAATTGTAATGTTCTTGAAATTTACGAAAATGTTTGATTTAGTTTTTTCTATTTTTTCCTGCTGAGGGGGATCTTCATTAACATATTTACAGAAGATCTAGGTAGGGAGGGCAATGAACGCGATAGTCAAATTTCACCGAGGACTTCGCCCTCAATACTTATAAGTGCCAAAACCTAGTGTGTAGTTATTTTAGCCCACTCAAATATTTGACCTTGTTTGTTTTTTTTGGAGATAAGCCTTTTTTTATACGAATAAGTATGCAGATGGATCCTCATCGTAGCTGCGATTTCTCAAATGTATTTCTAATACATTCCCACATAGACGCGACTACAAAGTTGTCGAAGCCCAATGTGAGACCTGCAATCTTTGGCTACATTAGTTTGGCCCAACCATGGGGTCCGCGAGAGATTTTATTGTTCAAATTAAAATTTTTATATACCACTGTATCAAGCACGTCTACGTCGATTCGACTTGCTTGTTAATAGATAACAATTAACACCAGTTATCCAATCATGTGCCACACTATTGCTCGTTTTCTTTCTTATGATTCACATACAATTACAGAACACTGAGCATTTTGATTAGATACCAGTTGCTGATGGGATAGATTGTTTTGATGAAGAATCATTTTAATTTTTGTGTAGTCAAAAGTCATTAATTTTGAATTGAATAATTTGTAGGAAGGATTCTGTAAAACATAGTCAGGATTGTTGTCTGGAACTTGGCCATATGGTGCAATTGCGTATCCTTGCCGAATAATGCTGATTAAGTTGAATAGATTAATTTCTACAAAACGCTTTCCATTATACTTACAAGATACCAGCAAAATTATCTACTTTCGTTAAAATGTTTATTTTGCATTGAAAAAAATCAAAAAATCAAATAAATTAAAACTTTTACTTAGTTATGTTACCAATTATTGTCACATATCAGGAAAAAATGTATGAATTATGATGCCTTTACAACGTAGCCCACAGTATTCACAGTCGGCTAACTAGACTGCTGCCAGTCCTTGTGCTCTTTATGAATTAGTTATGGATAATACTCAATCTTGTTATTGCACTCCTTGGAAAGTTGGTTAGAACACCATGCTAAGTGCCCAAATTTTAGTGTAATGCTTGATTCATCATTGATTAATTTGGTTGTCGGAAATTGCTCGCCGAGATCTAAGCAAACTGCTCCGTCTACAACACCGGCAGCTGTTAGAGCAATTACCCGGATGTTAGCCATAACACTTAATCAGGATAAAAGTGTCGAAATTCCTCCAAGCCTTCTACTAACCCAAGAAGAGGGAGACCAGATCGCGCTGTTAACACTCGCCACAATGCTAGAGTAGATTATAGAGCAATTCAGGAAGTGATCGAACAAACTGTCAATCGCCTTATGATATCGCTACAGGTTCAATCTCAAGCCGAAGTCAAAACCTTTTCTTGGCCGCAATTCAGTCCCTGTCTCGCCAGGTGGTTCGTCATCATTTCATCAAGGAAAAATTGCAGTCACCACGCAAAAGTGGAATATTCACTTTAATGGGTCCCCAAAAGTCTTAGGAGTGGAAGAATTTGTTTATAGAGTGAAAGCTCTAACGGATGAGTCTTAACATAGTGACTTTATAGGCCTCTGTCAGCATCTACATGTTCTTGTCAAAGGCAAAGCACGCGACTGGTACTGGCGGTACCACAAGCAGGTAGATCGCATAGTATGGACGGAATTTCGCGCTGCGCTTCAACAGCAGTATAAGGACTATCGCTCCGACTTTATGAGCAAGGAGTTGGTTTGATCTCGAAAACAAAAGCCCGGTGAATCTTTTGGATCTTCTCATGACGCAGTAGCTTCGCTAATTGATAAATTTGCTATAAGAATTGAAAAAAGAGGAATAAATAGAAATTCTAAAAAATAATTTACTGCCCGAAACTTGGCATTAATTATTGTATCAGTCTATTAATTCTGTTGGTCAATTACGTAGCTCCACGCCGCCAAGTTTACGAATTACAAGAATCTTAACTAGAAACTGACTCTGTAGATACTGAGTTAGATATAGCCGACATTCGCAGAGCCCATGGCAAATTCAAATGTTGGAATTGCGATAAGTCAGGACATGTTTGGGAAAACTGCATTACTGATCGGCGTATCTTTGGCTACGGATTCGGGGCAACATTTGTAAGCCGCAGTGCCAAATTTTTATTCGTGGAACATCGGAAAACCGTCAGAAGGGTGCATCCAGCAGCTGTCGGATGCCCCCATAAGCCTAGAAAATTCCCATGCCATAAAGTAGTCGCTGCAGACAATATAGCAGTTATCGTTCCTACACAGATAGTACAGCAGCATCCAGTAAAATTAATCAAAGTAAAATTTTACAAGTGAGGAATAGAATATTTAATGATTCAAGCCCTAGAATATCTAATCGAACTATTAGATTGAAAAAATACTATGCCAATGTCAAACAAAGCCGCACATATATCATTTCAACTGTATTTAGCGATCCTAAAGATATGCGCAGCTATGCCGAAGTGTCCTTCTTAGCATACACTGAGCTTGGTTTGCTGGATACAGGTGCGAATATTAGCTGCATAGGTTCCACGCTTGCGACTAAAGATTTCACAGTATGCCCTGAATTTAAAGCCATTAAATCACATGCCAGAACAGCAGACGGGAATAGTCAGAAGGTCATTGAGGTATTAGAAGTTGAAATGCTGTATAAATCGGTTACGAAACTAATGAAACTGTATGTTATCCCGCCAATAAATTATAATCTTATTTTAGGACATGATTTTTGGAGAGCCTTTGAGCTTGCTCCAAACATCATTAATTCTGTAGAGATAGAGTCAAAGAACAATGTAGTACATGGCATGGAATTTTCCCGAGACTGCCGAAGGCAAATATAATTTCCAAGCTCGACTTGAAAGATGCTTATTGGCAAATTGAACTTTCAGTGCAATCAAAACCTCTCACTGCTTTCACAGTCCCGGGGAGACCGTTATATCATTTCAAGGTCATGCCCTTTGGCCTATGTAACGCTCCCTCCACCATGTGTCGATTGATGGATGAGATTATTCCACCTGACTTACGTTATTGTGTTTTTGGTTACTTGGACGATCTTTGGGTTGCTGATATCGCAGGTTTATATATAATTTTGCAGAACGCACCTGTCCCATAACAGATTTATTATCGATCAAGAACAAGTTTATCTGGACCGCCGAAGCACAGATCGCTATGGATAAGTTGAAGTCTGTATTAACTTCTTCGCCCGTGTTACAAAATGCTAATTTCGAGAAAAAGTTCTTCTTACATTGCGACGCTAGTGATTTTGGCATTGGTGCCGTGTTAGTTTAGTTGTCAGATGAAAATTAGGAGAAACCGATCGCTTTTATGTCCAAGAAATGAAGCCCTGCGCAGCGTAACTACAGTGTTACAGAGCGGGAACGCTTAGCTGCTATATTAACGATCGAAAAATTTCGCTGCTACCTGGAAATGCAAGAATTTGAAGTAGTAACGGGCCATTCCAGTTTACTCTGCCTAATGCGCCACAAAATGTCTCTGGGAGATTGGCATGTTGGATCTTTAGGGAGGTCTTCAAAATTCGAAATATTCATATCTGAGTATCCTTTACAAGCACATACTAAACTTAATTTGATGGCTCTAGCTCTTATAGTCTCCGAGATATGCCAAGAAAAGCAGGTCTTAAAGATATCGAAAAAAAATGATAAACTTGTATTGATTAGGAGAATCTATAGTCGTTTAGTTTAGGTTTCTAGCTTTTGTAGTTTCCGAGATCGCTGCATTCTTACGGACGGACAGACGGATATGGTCTGATAAAGAATATACATACTTCATGGGGTCGGAGATGCTTCCTTCTGCCTGTTACATACATTTGCTCAAAACCATTATAGCCTTTTTAACCATTTTCTGGGTTCAGGGTATAATGATTTAAATTTTATATTTTAGAAATTATGAATAAAAACCATGCTAGAAAATAAGGTAAAACCAGATGCTTAGAGATAAATTAAAATTACCGTAGACATCATATATAAATAATAAGTTGCAACCACTATATGGAATTAATGCAGATATTAGCCCAAATACAAATTTTAATGTTGAAACTTTCGATGTTTTGTTAAAATTTTTGGTTTTTCTTGGTGACAGGGTAGCATAACGATGTAGAAGAAAATGTTTAAGGGGATCTTCACTAACCTATTTACCGAAGATCTAGGTAGGGAAGGTAATGAATGTGATAGTCAAATTCCACCAAGAACATCGCCCTCAATGCTTATAAGGACAACAACGAAAGATTCAACTTTGTGTGTAGTTATTTTAGCCCAGTCAAACATATGACCTGGATTGTTTTTTTTTTTGGAGATTAGCTCCTTGTATAAATTCTGTGGGGATCGTAAAATTAGATTTGTGTATGATGGTCGAGACATGGCAAACGAAAACTATCACATACAATTACAGAATATTGAGTATTTTGATTAGATTTCAGTACTGATTGCAATGGGATCGATTGTTTTGATGAAGTATAATTTTAATTTTGGTGTAGTCAGAAGTCATAAATTTTGGATTGAATAGTTTGTAGGAAGCACTCTTTAAACATAGTCAGGATTGCTGTCGGAAATTGCTCGCCGAGATCTAAGCAAACTGCTCCGGCTACAGCACTGAGCAATTACCCGGAGGTTAGCCAAAACACTTAATCAGGATAAAAGTGTCGAAATTCCTCCAAGCCTTCTACTAGATGTTAGTGATGTTATCAGCTTTAGATACCAGCCATAGTACCAACGCAGTGAAAGCTGGCCCTGCACGAGCAACTACTAACCCAAGAAGAGGGAGACCAGCCCGCGCTGTTAACACTCACCACAATGCTAGAGTAGATTTTAGAGCACTTCAGCACTGTCAGTCGCCTTATGATATCGCTACAGGTTCAATCCCAAGCCGAAGTCAAAACCTTTTCTTGGCCGCAATTCAGTCCCTGTTTCTCCAGGTGGTTCGTCATCATTTCGTCAAGGAAAAATTGCAGTCACCACGCAAAAGTGGAATATTCACTTTAATGGGTCCCCAAAAGTCTTAGGAGTGCATTATAGGCCTCTGTAGGCATCTACATGTTCTTGTCAAAGGCAAAGCACGCGACTGGTACTGGCGGTACCACAAGCAGGTAGATCGCATAATATGGACGGAATTTCGCGCTGCGCTTCAACAGCAGTATAAGGACTATCGCTCCGACGTTATGAGCAAGGAGTTGGTTCGATCTCGAAAACAAAAGCCCGGTGATTATTTTGGATCTTCTCATGACGCAGTAGCTTCGCTAATTGATAAATTTGCGATAAGAATTGAAAAAGAGGAATTAATAGAAATTCTAAAAAATAATTTATTGCCCGAAACTCGGCATTAATTATTGTATCAGTCTATTAATTCTGTTGGTCAATTACGTAGCTCCACGCCGCCAAGTTTACGAATTACAAGAATCTTGACTAGAAACTGACTCTGTAGATACTGAGTTAGATATAGCCGACATTCGCAGAGCCCATGGCAAATTCAAATGTTGGAATTGCGATAAGTCAGGACATGTTTGGGAAAACTGCATTGCTGATCGGCGTATCTTTGGCTACGGATGCGGGACTCACAACGTTTGTAAGCCGCAGTGCCAAATTTGTATTCGTGGAACATCGGAAAACCGTCAGAAGGGTGCGTCCAGCAGCAGTCGGATACCCCCATAAGCCTAGAAAATTCCCATGCCATAAAGTAGTCGCTGCAGACAATATAGCAGTTATCGTTCCTACACAGATAGTACAGCAGCATCCAGTAAAATTAATCAAAGTAAAATTTTACAAGTGAGGAATAGAATATTTAATGATTCAAGCCCTAGAATATCTAATCGAACTATTGGATTGAAAAAATACTATGCCAATGTCAAACAAAGCCGCACATATATCATTTCAACTGTATTTAGCGATCCTAAATATATGCGCAGCTATGCCGAAGTGTCCTTCTTAGCATACACTGAGCTTGGTTTGCTGGATACAGGTGCGAGTATTAGCTGCATAGGTTCCACGCTTGCGACTAAAGATTTCACAGTATGCCCTGAATTTAAAGCCATTAAATCACATGCCAGAACAGCAGACGGGAATAGTCAGAAGGTCATTGAGGTATTAGAAGTTGAGATGCTGTATAAATCGGTTACGAAACTAATGAAACTGTATGTTATCCCGCCAATTAATTAGAATCTTATTTTAGGACTTGATTTTTGGAGAGCCTTTGAGCTTGCTCCAAACATCATTAATTCTGTAGAGATAGAGTCAAAGAACAATGTAGTACATGACATGGAATTTTCCCGAGACTGCCGAAGGCAAATATAATTTCCAAGCTCGACTTGAAAGATGCTTATTGGCAAATTGAACTTTCAGAGCAATCAAAACCTTTCACTGCTTTCACAGTCCCGGGGAGACCGTTATATCATTTCAAGGTCATGCCCTTTGGCCTATGTAACGCTCCCTCCACCATGTGTCGATTGATGGATGAGATTATTCCACCTGACTTACGTTATTGTGTTTTTGGTTACTTGGACGATCTTTGGGTTGCTGATATCGCAGGTTTATATATAATTTTGCAGAACGCACCTGTCCCATAACAGATTTATTATCGATCAAGAACAAGTTTATCTGGACCGCCGAAGCACAGATCGCTATGGATAAGTTGAAGTCTGTATTAACTTCTTCGCCCGTGTTACAAAATGCTAATTTCGAGAAAAAGTTCTTCTTACATTGCGACGCTAGTGATTTTGGCATTGGTGCCGCGTTAGTTTAGTTGTCAGATGAAAATGAGGAGAAACCGATCGCTTTTATGTCCAAGAAATTAAGCCTTGCGCAGCGGAACTACAGTGTTACAGAGCGGGAACGCTTAGCTGCTATATTAACGATCGAAAAATTTCGCTGCTACCTGGAAATGCAAGAATTTGAAGTAGTAACGGGCCATTCCAGTTTACTCTGCCTAATGCGCCACAAAATGTCTCTGGGAGATTGGCATGTTGGATCTTTAGGTTGCAACAATTTTAACTTACTGTCTCCCATCGAAAAGGAAAGGACCACTTTGTTCCTTATGCCTTGTCGAGACTCCCCGAACATGAAATCGCTAAGTCCTATCGCTTGAGTCCTATTATAGATCTTGAGTCAGATGCCTTTGCCGACGATAGCTATATGCATCTTAAAGATACATTTGCGAAAAATCATCAAAAATTTCCAGACATTCAAATTATTGATACATATTTGTACATACGCATCGAGCATTCGAATGAAGATACTTCGCCCGACAATTTTGAGTGGAAACTTTGGGTACCAGATCGACTCATAGTTAAGGTGCTTAAGCAGGCTCCTGACAGCCTTACTTCGTCCCACTCGTGATGCAAAAAACCATCAAAAAAATGGGTATAAATCTTTTCTGGCCAGGATTGACCAAAGATGTTTGAGAATATATTAGAAATTCTGACACTTGTAAGGTAACAAAAACTCCAAACTATACGTTGAGACCTCCTGTGGCTGCGCAGATACCAAGATGCAGACCGTTTCAATGGCTATATACTGACCTACTTGGCCCATACCTTAGAAGCAAAAGCGGTCATGTTGGCTTATCTAAGACCATTTTAGCAAGTTCCATTGGTTGCAGCCGTTAAAGAAATTTACCTCTGCTGCCGTTCAAAAGTTCCTTCTTGAGTAAATTTTCCATTGTTTTGGCGTGCCCGAAACCATAATAAGTAATAATGGTACACAGTTCACAGCACATGAGCTTAACGCCTTTTTAACAGAGCTTGGAATAAAGCATTTGTATACTGCTTTGTATTCACCGCAGAGCAATGCTGCAGAACGAGTTAATCGTTCTTTACTCGCTGCGATTCGCTCCTATTTAAAACAGGATCAGACCCACTATTAGAAGAGCCTATGACTCCCATATCACGTTCTGATAATTTATAATATCAAAAAAGACTATGAACGAAATGTGGCTTAATACAACTTACGCTCCAAGCCCGTTGCAATTTCGCGCCTAGCAAATTCACACAGAATTGCAACGCCAAACTTGATCGACAATTTCTCAAATGTCGCGTCAAAAAGAAGCTCGGTAATTGTTTTTATATACTTTTGGACCTACAGGGCAAGGAAATAGGGACATTTCATGCAAAGGATATACAAGTCTAATTCCCGCTAATATTCCGTCTAACGGTGGGATATTATCGGGTGGTGTAATGGCGCGCCATTTGAATTTTGTATATGCGCGACAGATTCTGCCGCTACACTAAAGCGCTTGCGCCTACGCTGGCAGCGCAGCTACCTTCTGTCTGGTCCGCCGAATTAAAGGCTCTGAAGACCTTTATAAGCCACCGCGGCCCCAGTTTCCATCTCTTCCTGTAAAATTTATTGCGAACATTGCACATCGCTGCATCGGTTCCAGACGGAAAAAGATAAGTGGCGAAAAAAATTAGTAATTTTACTACTACTTCAAAGCGCAAGTTTATTGTATTTGATTTGTATTTTTTTGATATGGGGGGCGAATGGGGGGAGGTCTTCAAAATCCGAAATATTCATATCTGAGTATCCTTTACAAGCACATACTAAACTTAATTTGATGGCTCTAGCTCTTATAGTCTCCGAGATATGCCAAGAAAAGCAGGTCTTAAAGATATCGAAAAAAAATGATAAACTTGTATTGATTAGGAGAATCTATAGTCGTTTAGTTTAGGTTTCTAGCTTTTGTAGTTTCCGGGATCGCTGCATTCTTACGGACGGACAGACGGATATGGTCTGATAAAGAATATACATACTTCATGGGGTCGAAGATGCTTCCTTCTGCCTGTTACATACATTTGCTCAAAACCATTATAGCCTTTTTAACCATTTTCTGGATTCAGGGTATAATGATTTAAATTTTATATTTTAGAAATTATGAATAAAAACCATGCTAGAAAATAAGATAAAACCAGATGCTTAGAGATAAATTAAAATTACCGTAGACATCATATATAAATAATAAGTTGCAACCACTATATGGAATGAATGCAGATATTAGCCCAAATACAAATTTTAATGTTGAAATTTTCGATGTTTTCTTAAAATTTTTGGTTTTTCTTGGTGACAGGGTAGCATAACGACGTAGAAGAAAATGTTTAAGGGGATCTTCACTAACCTATTTACCGAAGATCTAGGTAGGGAAGGTAATGAATGTGATAGTCAAATTCCACCAAGAACATCGCCCTCAATGCTTATAAGGACAACAACGAAAGATTCAACTTTGTGTGTAGTTATTTTAGCCCAGTCAAACATATGACCTGGATTGTTTTTTTTTTGGAGATTAGCTCCTTGTATAAATTCTGTAGGGATCGTAAAATTAGATTTGTGTATGATGGTCGAGACATGGCAAACGAAAACTATCACATACAATTACAGAATATTGAGTATTTTGATTAGATTTCAGTACTGATTGCAATGGGATCGATTGTTTTGATGAAGTATAATTTTAATTTTGGTGTAGTCAGAAGTCATAAATTTTGGATTGAATAGTTTGTAGGAAGCACTCTTTAAACATAGTCAGGATTGCTGTCGGAAATTGCTCGCCGAGATCTAAGCAAACTGCTCCGGCTACAGCACTGGCAGCTGTAAGAGCAATTACCCGGAGGTAATTGAGCACTTCAGGAAATGATCGAACAAACTGTCAATCGCCTTATGATATCGCTACAGGTTCAATCCCAAGCCGAAGTCAAAACCTTTTCTTGGCCGCAATTCAGTCCCTGTTTCGCCAGGTGGTTCGTCATCATTTCGTCAAGGAAAAATTGCAGTCACCACGCAAAAGTGGAATATTCACTTTAATGGGTCCCCAAAAGTCTTAGGAGTGCATGAATTTGTTTATAGAGTGAAAGCTCTAACGGATGAGTCTTTACATAGTGACTTTATAGGCCTCTGTAGGCATCTACATGTTCTTGTCAAAGGCAAAGCACGACTGGTACTGGCGGTACCACAAGCAGGTAGATCGCATAGTATGGACGGAATTTCGCGCTGCGCTTCGACAGCAGTATAAGGACTATCGCTCCGACGTTATAAGCAAGGAGTTGGTTCGATCTCGAAAACAAAAGCCCGGTGATTATTTTGGATCTTCTCATGACGCAGTAGCTTCGCTAATTGATAAATTTGCGATAAGAATTGAAAAAGAGGAATTAATAGAAATTCTAAAAAATAATTTACTGCCCGAAAGTCGGCATTAATTATTGTATCAGTCTATTAATTCTGTTGGTCAATTACGTAGCTCCACGCCGCCAAGTTTACGAATTACAAAAATCTTGACTAGAAACTGACTCTGTAGATACTGAGTTAGATATAGCCGACATTCGCAGAGCCCATGGCAAATTCAAATGTTGGAATTGCGATAAGTCAGGACATGTTTGGGAAAACTGCATTGCTGATCGGCGTATCTTTGGCTACGGATGCGGGGCTCCCAACATTTGTAAGCCGCAGTGCCAAATTTGTATTCGTGGAACATCGGAAAACCGTCAGAAGGGTGCGTCCAGCAGCAGTCGGATACCCCCATAAGCCTAGAAAATTCCCATGCCATAAAGTAGTCGCTGCAGACAATATAGCAGTTATCGTTCCTACACAGATAGTACAGCAGCATCCAGTAAAATTAATCAAAGTAAAATTTTACAAGTGTGGAATAGAATATTTAATGATTCAAGCCCTAGAATATCTAATCGAACTATTAGATTGAAAAAATACTATGCCAATGTCAAACAAAGCCGCACATATATCATTTCAACTGTATTTAGCGATCCTAAAGATATGCGCAGCTATGCGGAAGTGTCCTTCTTAGCATACACTGAGCTTGGTTTGCTGGATACAGGTGCGAATATTAGCTGCATAGGTTCCACGCTTGCGACTAAAGATTTCACAGCATGCCCTGAATTTAAAGCCATTAAATCACATGCTAGAACAGCAGACGGGAATAGTCAGCAGGGGTATTAGAAGTTGAGATGTCATATAAATCGGTTAGAAAACGTATAAAACTGTATGTAATCCCGTCAATAAAACATAATCTTATTTTAGGGCATTTTTGGAGAGCTTTTGAGACTGGAGGTCGCCAATGCGACTCGTTCTGAAGCCCAATAAAGCTCGCTTATGCTTGGATGCCTGCAGGTTAAATGAGAATACTAAAAAGGATGCTTATCCTTTGCCCATGATTGATGGAGTTTTTTCGAGACTGCTGAAGGCAAATATAATATCCAAGCTCGACTTGATGATCCTTATTGGTAAATTTAAATTTCAGAGTAATCAAAATCTCTCACTTCTTTCACAGTCCAGGGGAGACCGTTATATAAGTTGAAGGTCATATCCTTTGGCCTATGTAACGCTCCCTCCACCATGTGTCGATTGATGGATAAGATTATTCCACCTGACTTACGTTTTTGTGGTTTGGTTACTTGGACAATCTTTGCATTGTGTCCGAAGATTTTTCCTCACATTGGGAGCTCTGAGCTCGTCTCGCTGAGCAATTTAGGAAAGCAAATCTGACATTAAATATTGATTAAAGTCAATTTTGAGTGAATTTTCATAAATTATCTGGGATATGTTATTAGTAGCGAAATTTGCCTGTATTCTTAATTGGTCAGCACCCAGAAATTGGAAGCAAGTGCGAGGCTTCTTAGGTGTCATCGTCTGGTATGGTAGGTTTATTTCTAATTTTGCAGAACTCACCTGTCCCATAACAGATTTATTATCGACCAAGAACCAAGTGGAAGTCTATATTAACTTCTTCGCCCGTGTTACAAAATGCTAATTTCGAGAAAAAGTTGGCATTGGCGCCGTATTGGTTCAATTGTCAGAGGAAAATGAGGAGAAACCGATCGCTTTTATGTCCATGAAATTAGACCGTGCGCAGCGCAACAACAGTGTTACAGAGCGGGAATGCTTAGCTGTTATATTAACGATCAAAAATTTCGCTGCTACCTCGAAATCCAAGAATTTAAAGAAGAAGTAACGGATTATTCCAGGTTACTCTGCCTAATGCGCCAGCAAAATGTCTCTGGGACGTTGGATCTTTAGGTTGCAACAATTTAAATTTACTTTCTCTCATCGAAAAGGCGTGGACCACATTGTCCCTGATGCCTTGTCGAGACTCCCCGAACATGAAATCGCTAATTTAGATATGAGTCCTAATATGGATCTTGAGTCAGATGCCTGTTCAGACGATAGCTATATGCATCTTAAAGATACATTCGGGAAAAATCAGCAAAAGTTCCCGGATATTAAAATTATTGAAAATATTTGATGCTCGAGAATATATTAGAAATTGTGACACTTGAAAAGAATCTTAAGCCCCAAACTATACTTTGAGACCTCCTATGGGTGCGCATATACTAACATGTAGACTGTTGCAACGGCTCTATACTGACCTACTTGGGCCATACCCTAGAAGCAAAAGCGGAGATGTTGGCTTATTGATTGTCTTAGATCAGTTTAGCAAGTTCCATTGGTTGCAGCCGTTAAAGAAATTTACCTCTGCTGCCGTTCAAAAGTTCCTTCTTGAGTAAATTTTCCATTGTTTTGGCGTGCCCGAAACCATAATAAGTAATAATGGTACACAGTTCACAGCACATGAGCTTAACGCCTTTTTAACAGAGCTTGGAATAAAGCATTTGTATACTGCTTTGTATTCACCGCAGAGCAATGCTGCAGAACGAGTTAATCGTTCTTTACTCGCTGCGATTCGCTCCTATTTAAAACAGGATCAGACCCACTATTAGAAGAGCCTATGACTCCCATATCACGTTCTGATAATTTATAATATCAAAAAAGACTATGAACGAAATGTGGCTTAATACAACTTACGCTCCAAGCCCGTTGCAATTTCGCGCCTAAGCAAATTCACACAGAATTGCAACGCCAAACTTGATCGACAATTTCTCAAATGTCGCGTCAAAAAGAAGCTCGGTAATTGTTTTTATATACTTTTGGACCTACAGGGCAAGGAAATAGGGACATTTCATGCAAAGGATATACAAGTCTAATTCCCGCTAATATTCCGTCTAACGGTGGGATATTATCGGGTGGTGTAATGGCGCGCCATTTGAATTTTGTATATGCGCGACAGATTCTGCCGCTACACTAAAGCGCTTGCGCCTACGCTGGCAGCGCAGCTACCTTCTGTCTGGTCCGCCGAATTAAAGGCTCTGAAGACCTTTATAAGCCACCGCGGCCCCAGTTTCCATCTCTTCCTGTAAAATTTATTGCGAACATTGCACATCGCTGCATCGGTTCCAGACGGAAAAAGATAAGTGGCGAAAAAAATTAGTAATTTTACTACTACTTCAAAGCGCAAGTTTATTGTATTTGATTTGTATTTTTTTGATATGGGGGGCGAATGGGGGGAGGTCTTCAAAATCCGAAATATTCATATCTGAGTATCCTTTACAAGCACATACTAAACTTAATTTGATGGCTCTAGCTCTTATAGTCTCCGAGATATGCCAAGAAAAGCAGGTCTTAAAGATATCGAAAAAAAATGATAAACTTGTATTGATTAGGAGAATCTATAGTCGTTTAGTTTAGGTTTCTAGCTTTTGTAGTTTCCGGGATCGCTGCATTCTTACGGACGGACAGACGGATATGGTCTGATAAAGAATATACATACTTCATGGGGTCGAAGATGCTTCCTTCTGCCTGTTACATACATTTGCTCAAAACCATTATAGCCTTTTTAACCATTTTCTGGATTCAGGGTATAATGATTTAAATTTTATATTTTAGAAATTATGAATAAAAACCATGCTAGAAAATAAGATAAAACCAGATGCTTAGAGATAAATTAAAATTACCGTAGACATCATATATAAATAATAAGTTGCAACCACTATATGGAATGAATGCAGATATTAGCCCAAATACAAATTTTAATGTTGAAATTTTCGATGTTTTGTTAAAATTTTTGGTTTTTCTTGGTGACAGGGTAGCATAACGACGTAGAAGAAAATGTTTAAGGGGATCTTCACTAACCTATTTACCGAAGATCTAGGTAGGGAAGGTAATGAATGTGATAGCCAAATTCCACCAAGAACATCGCCCTCAATGCTTATAAGGACAACAACGAAAGATTCAACTTTGTGTGTAGTTATTTTAGCCCAGTCAAACATATGACCTGGATTGTTTTTTTTTTGGAGATTAGCTCCTTGTATAAATTCTGTAGGGATCGTAAAATTAGATTTGTGTATGATGGTCGAGACATGGCAAACGAAAACTATCACATACAATTACAGAATATTCAGTATTTTGATTAGATTTCAGTACTGATTGCAATGGGATCGATTGTTTTGATGAAGTATAATTTTAATTTTGGTGTAGTCAGAAGTCATAAATTTTGGATTGAATAGTTTGTAGGAAGCACTCTTTAAACATAGTCAGGATTGCTGTCGGAAATTGCTCGCCGAGATCTAAGCAAACTGCTCCGGCTACAGCACTGGCAGCTGTAAGAGCAATTACCCGGAGGTAATTGAGCACTTCAGGAAATGATCGAACAAACTGTCAATCGCCTTATGATATCGCTACAGGTTCAATCCCAAGCCGAAGTCAAAACCTTTTCTTGGCCGCAATTCAGTCCCTGTTTCGCCAGGTGGTTCGTCATCATTTCGTCAAGGAAAAATTGCAGTCACCACGCAAAAGTGGAATATTCACTTTAATGGGTCCCCAAAAGTCTTAGGAGTGCATGAATTTGTTTATAGAGTGAAAGCTCTAACGGATGAGTCTTTACATAGTGACTTTATAGGCCTCTGTAGGCATCTACATGTTCTTGTCAAAGGCAAAGCACGCGACTGGTACTGGCGGTACCACAAGCAGGTAGATCGCATAGTATGGACGGAATTTCGCGCTGCGCTTCGACAGCAGTATAAGGACTATCGCTCCGACGTTATGAGCAAGGAGTTGGTTCGATCTCGAAAACAAAAGCCCGGTGATTATTTTGGATCTTCTCATGACGCAGTAGCTTCGCTAATTGATAAATTTGCGATAAGAATTGACAAAGAGGAATTAATAGAAATTCTAAAAAATAATTTACTGCCCGAAAGTCGGCATTAATTATTGTATCAGTCTATTAATTCTGTTGGTCAATTACGTAGCTCCACGCCGCCAAGTTTACGAATTACAAGAATCTTGACTAGAAACTGACTCTGTAGATACTGAGTTAGATATAGCCGACATTCGCAGAGCCCATGGCAAATTCAAATGTTGGAATTGCGATAAGTCAGGACATGTTTGGGAAAACTGCATTGCTGATCGGCGTATCTTTGGCTACGGATGCGGGGCTCCCAACATTTGTAAGCCGCAGTGCCAAATTTGTATTCGTGGAACATCGGAAAACCGTCAGAAGGGTGCGTCTAGCAGCAGTCGGATGCCCCCATAAGCCTAGAAAATTCCCATGCCATAAAGTAGTCGCTGCAGACAATATAGCAGTTATCGTTCCTACACAGATAGTACAGCAGCATCCAGTAAAATTAATCAAAGTAAAATTTTACAAGTGAGGAATAGAATATTTAATGATTCAAGCCCTAGAATATCTAATCGAACTATTAGCTTGAAAAAATACTATGCCAATGTCAAACAAAGCCGCACATATATCATTTCAACTGTATTTAGCGATCCTAAAGATATGCGCAGCTATGCGGAAGTGTCCTTCTTAGCATACACTGAGCTTGGTTTGCTGGATACAGGTGCGAATATTAGCTGCATAGGTTCCACGCTTGCGACTAAAGATTTCACAGCATGCCCTGAATTTAAAGCCATTAAATCACATGCTAGAACAGCAGACGGGAATAGTCAGCAGGGGTATTAGAAGTTGAGATGTCATATAAATCGGTTAGAAAACGTATAAAACTGTATGTAATCCCGTCAATAAAACATAATCTTATTTTAGGGCATTTTTGGAGAGCTTTTGAGACTGGAGGTCGCCAATGCGACTCGTTCTGAAGCCCAATAAAGCTCGCTTATGCTTGGATGCCTGCAGGTTAAATGAGAATACTAAAAAGGATGCTTATCCTTTGCCCATGATTGATGGAGTTTTTTCGAGACTGCTGAAGGCAAATATAATATCCAAGCTCGACTTGATGATCCTTATTGGTAAATTTAAATTTCAGAGTAATCAAAATCTCTCACTTCTTTCACAGTCCAGGGGAGACCGTTATATAAGTTGAAGGTCATATCCTTTGGCCTATGTAACGCTCCCTCCACCATGTGTCGATTGATGGATAAGATTATTCCACCTGACTTACGTTTTTGTGGTTTGGTTACTTGGACAATCTTTGCATTGTGTCCGAAGATTTTTCCTCACATTGGGAGCTCTGAGCTCGTCTCGCTGAGCAATTTAGGAAAGCAAATCTGACATTAAATATTGATTAAAGTCAATTTTGAGTGAATTTTCATAAATTATCTGGGATATGTTATTAGTAGCGAAATTTGCCTGTATTCTTAATTGGTCAGCACCCAGAAATTGGAAGCAAGTGCGAGGCTTCTTAGGTGTCATCGTCTGGTATGGTAGGTTTATTTCTAATTTTGCAGAACTCACCTGTCCCATAACAGATTTATTATCGACCAAGAACCAAGTGGAAGTCTATATTAACTTCTTCGCCCGTGTTACAAAATGCTAATTTCGAGAAAAAGTTGGCATTGGCGCCGTATTGGTTCAATTGTCAGAGGAAAATGAGGAGAAACCGATCGCTTTTATGTCCATGAAATTAGACCGTGCGCAGCGCAACAACAGTGTTACAGAGCGGGAATGCTTAGCTGTTATATTAACGATCAAAAATTTCGCTGCTACCTCGAAATCCAAGAATTTAAAGAAGAAGTAACGGATTATTCCAGGTTACTCTGCCTAATGCGCCAGCAAAATGTCTCTGGGACGTTGGATCTTTAGGTTGCAACAATTTAAATTTACTTTCTCTCATCGAAAAGGCGTGGACCACATTGTCCCTGATGCCTTGTCGAGACTCCCCGAACATGAAATCGCTAATTTAGATATGAGTCCTAATATGGATCTTGAGTCAGATGCCTGTTCAGACGATAGCTATATGCATCTTAAAGATACATTCGGGAAAAATCAGCAAAAGTTCCCGGATATTAAAATTATTGAAAATATTTGATGCTCGAGAATATATTAGAAATTGTGACACTTGAAAAGAATCTTAAGCCCCAAACTATACTTTGAGACCTCCTATGGGTGCGCATATACTAACATGTAGACTGTTGCAACGGCTCTATACTGACCTACTTGGGCCATACCCTAGAAGCAAAAGCGGAGATGTTGGCTTATTGATTGTCTTAGATCAGTTTAGCAAGTTCCATTGGTTGCAGCCGTTAAAGAAATTTACCTCTGCTGCCGTTCAAAAGTTCCTTCTTGAGTAAATTTTCCATTGTTTTGGCGTGCCCGAAACCATAATAAGTAATAATGGTACACAGTTCACAGCACATGAGCTTAACGCCTTTTTAACAGAGCTTGGAATAAAGCATTTGTATACTGCTTTGTATTCACCGCAGAGCAATGCTGCAGAACGAGTTAATCGTTCTTTACTCGCTGCGATTCGCTCCTATTTAAAACAGGATCAGACCCACTATTAGAAGAGCCTATGACTCCCATATCACGTTCTGATAATTTATAATATCAAAAAAGACTATGAACGAAATGTGGCTTAATACAACTTACGCTCCAAGCCCGTTGCAATTTCGCGCTAAGCAAATTCACACAGAATTGCAACGCCAAACTTGATCGACAATTTCTCAAATGTCGCGTCAAAAAGAAGCTCGGTAATTGTTTTTATATACTTTTGGACCTACAGGGCAAGGAAATAGGGACATTTCATGCAAAGGATATACAAGTCTAATTCCCGCTAATATTCCGTCTAACGGTGGGATATTATCGGGTGGTGTAATGGCGCGCCATTTGAATTTTGTATATGCGCGACAGATTCTGCCGCTACACTAAAGCGCTTGCGCCTACGCTGGCAGCGCAGCTACCTTCTGTCTGGTCCGCCGAATTAAAGGCTCTGAAGACCTTTATAAGCCACCGCGGCCCCAGTTTCCATCTCTTCCTGTAAAATTTATTGCGAACATTGCACATCGCTGCATCGGTTCCAGACGGAAAAAGATAAGTGGCGAAAAAAATTAGTAATTTTACTACTACTTCAAAGCGCAAGTTTATTGTATTTGATTTGTATTTTTTTGATATGGGGGGCGAATGGGGGGAGGTCTTCAAAATCCGAAATATTCATATCTGAGTATCCTTTACAAGCACATACTAAACTTAATTTGATGGCTCTAGCTCTTATAGTCTCCGAGATATGCCAAGAAAAGCAGGTCTTAAAGATATCGAAAAAAAATGATAAACTTGTATTGATTAGGAGAATCTATAGTCGTTTAGTTTAGGTTTCTAGCTTTTGTAGTTTCCGAGATCGCTGCATTATTACGGACGGACAGACGGATATGGTCTGATAAAGAATATACATACTTCATGGGGTCGAAGATGCTTCCTTCTGCCTGTTACATACATTTGCTCAAAACCATTATAGCCTTTTTAACCATTTTCTGGATTCAGGGTATAATGATTTAAATTTTATATTTTAGAAATTATGAATAAAAACCATGCTAGAAAATAAGATAAAACCAGATGCTTAGAGATAAATTAAAATTACCGTAGACATCATATATAAATAATAAGTTGCAACCACTATATGGAATGAATGCAGATATTAGCCCAAATACAAATTTTAATGTTGAAATTTTCGATGTTTTGTTAAAATTTTTGGTTTTTCTTGGTGACAGGGTAGCATAACGACGTAGAAGAAAATGTTTAAGGGGATCTTCACTAACCTATTTACCGAAGATCTAGGTAGGGAAGGTAATGAATGTGATAGCCAAATTCCACCAAGAACATCGCCCTCAATGCTTATAAGGACAACAACGAAAGATTCAACTTTGTGTGTAGTTATTTTAGCCCAGTCAAACATATGACCTGGATTGTTTTTTTTTTGGAGATTAGCTCCTTGTATAAATTCTGTAGGGATCGTAAAATTAGATTTGTGTATGATGGTCGAGACATGGCAAACGAAAACTATCACATACAATTACAGAATATTCAGTATTTTGATTAGATTTCAGTACTGATTGCAATGGGATCGATTGTTTTGATGAAGTATAATTTTAATTTTGGTGTAGTCAGAAGTCATAAATTTTGGATTGAATAGTTTGTAGGAAGCACTCTTTAAACATAGTCAGGATTGCTGTCGGAAATTGCTCGCCGAGATCTAAGCAAACTGCTCCGGCTACAGCACTGGCAGCTGTAAGAGCAATTACCCGGAGGTAATTGAGCACTTCAGGAAATGATCGAACAAACTGTCAATCGCCTTATGATATCGCTACAGGTTCAATCCCAAGCCGAAGTCAAAACCTTTTCTTGGCCGCAATTCAGTCCCTGTTTCGCCAGGTGGTTCGTCATCATTTCGTCAAGGAAAAATTGCAGTCACCACGCAAAAGTGGAATATTCACTTTAATGGGTCCCCAAAAGTCTTAGGAGTGCATGAATTTGTTTATAGAGTGAAAGCTCTAACGGATGAGTCTTTACATAGTGACTTTATAGGCCTCTGTAGGCATCTACATGTTCTTGTCAAAGGCAAAGCACGCGACTGGTACTGGCGGTACCACAAGCAGGTAGATCGCATAGTATGGACGGAATTTCGCGCTGCGCTTCGACAGCAGTATAAGGACTATCGCTCCGACGTTATGAGCAAGGAGTTGGTTCGATCTCGAAAACAAAAGCCCGGTGATTATTTTGGATCTTCTCATGACGCAGTAGCTTCGCTAATTGATAAATTTGCGATAAGAATTGACAAAGAGGAATTAATAGAAATTCTAAAAAATAATTTACTGCCCGAAAGTCGGCATTAATTATTGTATCAGTCTATTAATTCTGTTGGTCAATTACGTAGCTCCACGCCGCCAAGTTTACGAATTACAAGAATCTTGACTAGAAACTGACTCTGTAGATACTGAGTTAGATATAGCCGACATTCGCAGAGCCCATGGCAAATTCAAATGTTGGAATTGCGATAAGTCAGGACATGTTTGGGAAAACTGCATTGCTGATCGGCGTATCTTTGGCTACGGATGCGGGGCTCCCAACATTTGTAAGCCGCAGTGCCAAATTTGTATTCGTGGAACATCGGAAAACCGTCAGAAGGGTGCGTCTAGCAGCAGTCGGATGCCCCCATAAGCCTAGAAAATTCCCATGCCATAAAGTAGTCGCTGCAGACAATATAGCAGTTATCGTTCCTACACAGATAGTACAGCAGCATCCAGTAAAATTAATCAAAGTAAAATTTTACAAGTGAGGAATAGAATATTTAATGATTCAAGCCCTAGAATATCTAATCGAACTATTAGCTTGAAAAAATACTATGCCAATGTCAAACAAAGCCGCACATATATCATTTCAACTGTATTTAGCGATCCTAAAGATATGCGCAGCTATGCGGAAGTGTCCTTCTTAGCATACACTGAGCTTGGTTTGCTGGACACAGGTGCGAATATTAGCTGCATAGGTTCCACGCTTGCGACTAAAGATTTCACAGCATGCCCTGAATTTAAAGCCATTAAATCACATGCTAGAACAGCAGACGGGAATAGTCAGCAGGGGTATTAGAAGTTGAGATGTCATATAAATCGGTTAGAAAACGTATAAAACTTTATGTAATCCCGTCAATAAAACATAATCTTATTTTAGGGCATTTTTGGAGAGCTTTTGAGACTGGAGGTCGCCAATGCGACTCGTTCTGAAGCCCAATAAAGCTCGCTTATGCTTGGATGCCTGCAGGTTAAATGAGAATACTAAAAAGGATGCTTATCCTTTGCCCATGATTGATGGAGTTTTTTCGAGACTGCTGAAGGCAAATATAATATCCAAGCTCGACTTGATGATCCTTATTGGTAAATTTAAATTTCAGAGTAATCAAAATCTCTCACTTCTTTCACAGTCCAGGGGAGACCGTTATATAAGTTGAAGGTCATATCCTTTGGCCTATGTAACGCTCCCTCCACCATGTGTCGATTGATGGATAAGATTATTCCACCTGACTTACGTTTTTGTGGTTTGGTTACTTGGACAATCTTTGCATTGTGTCCGAAGATTTTTCCTCACATTGGGAGCTCTGAGCTCGTCTCGCTGAGCAATTTAGGAAAGCAAATCTGACATTAAATATTGATAAAAGTCAATTTTGAGTGAATTTTCATAAATTATCTGGGATATGTTATTAGTAGCGAAATTTGCCTGTATTCTTAATTGGTCAGCACCCAGAAATTGGAAGCAAGTGCGAGGCTTCTTAGGTGTCATCGTCTGGTATGGTAGGTTTATTTCTAATTTTGCAGAACTCACCTGTCCCATAACAGATTTATTATCGACCAAGAACCAAGTGGAAGTCTATATTAACTTCTTCGCCCGTGTTACAAAATGCTAATTTCGAGAAAAAGTTGGCATTGGCGCCGTATTGGTTCAATTGTCAGAGGAAAATGAGGAGAAACCGATCGCTTTTATGTCCATGAAATTAGACCGTGCGCAGCGCAACAACAGTGTTACAGAGCGGGAATGCTTAGATGTTATATTAACGATCAAAAATTTCGCTGCTACCTCGAAATCCAAGAATTTAAAGAAGAAGTAACGGATTATTCCAGGTTACTCTGCCTAATGCGCCAGCAAAATGTCTCTGGGACGTTGGATCTTTAGGTTGCAACAATTTAAATTTACTTTCTCTCATCGAAAAGGCGTGGACCACATTGTCCCTGATGCCTTGTCGAGACTCCCCGAACATGAAATCGCTAATTTAGATATGAGTCCTAATATGGATCTTGAGTCAGATGCCTGTTCAGACGATAGCTATATGCATCTTAAAGATACATTCGGGAAAAATCAGCAAAAGTTCCCGGATATTAAAATTATTGAAAATATTTGATGCTCGAGAATATATTAGAAATTGTGACACTTGAAAAGAATCTTAAGCCCCAAACTATACTTTGAGACCTCCTATGGGTGCGCATATACTAACATGTAGACTGTTGCAACGGCTCTATACTGACCTACTTGGGCCATACCCTAGAAGCAAAAGCGGAGATGTTGGCTTATTGATTGTCTTAGATCAGTTTAGCAAGTTCCATTGGTTGCAGCCGTTAAAGAAATTTACCTCTGCTGCCGTTCAAAAGTTCCTTCTTGAGTAAATTTTCCATTGTTTTGGCGTGCCCGAAACCATAATAAGTAATAATGGTACACAGTTCATAGCACATGAGTTTAACGGCTTTTTAACAGAGCTTGGAATAAAGCATATGTACTCCTATTATTATTATTTGTAAGGGAGTCTCACAACAGAGATTTTAGTGGCACAGCGATCAAATTTCGGTCTTTTGTGCCAAGGGGCCCCCTATGGGGACAAGAGACACTCTGCCTCCCTTATGAAGGAGAGCAGATCCCTCGTCGAGGAATTTCTGATCTGTGTAACATAGATACTTCCTCCTATACCAAATAATGGCTGGGCAATCACATAAAATGTGATGTGTTGTCTCGTCATCCTCTCTGCAGAATATACACTATGTGTCAGGGGACAGGCGCATTTTGTGGAGGTACTTGGTAGGTACTTGACTGTGTGGTCTCCCGTGAAATACAACACCAAGAGCCGTAGTTCCGCCATTGAAAGATTTTTGGTCTTTTTACCTGTATGTAGGCTGACCATCTCTTTAGCTTGTCGTCACCCAGGTCTTGTTGACCAGTCGATTCCTCTCCTTATTTAACCATTCGATAATCAACTCTTTGGCAGAGGCCCTGCTTAACCCACAAAAGGGTTCAGGTCCAAGAAGATGGGTTGCGGAACCAGCCCTAGCTAGCCCGTCAGTTGACGGAAATTCCGGAATGCCCAGGGACCCAACAAAGTGTGACCCGGCTTCGATGTGAGAGGTGCTGGAGACAGTTCCAGCAATCCGCAACCAGTCTCGATGTAATCCTCCATGACGAAAGAACTTGAATGGCTGCTTGGCTATCTGAAAAGATATTGATGGTGGCTCGTCTTATCCCCTTGTCAAGGATATGTCTGGAGCAGGACTCAATGGCGTGGATCTCAGATTGAACAACACTGGGCCAGGTACCCATTGCAATCGAGATTTGGGTGTTGAGTCCTGTGATCTCCGCACCAACCCCTTGATTAGTTTTTGATCCGTCTGTGAACCACTGCAGGCTCATGCGATCATTGCAAGGTTTGCCATCATCCCATTCCCTTCGGTCTGGAATAAGAGTCGTAAATCCTAAATCCGACGAAAAGTTCCATGGTCTTGAAATCCGTTCTGTCGCAGATTCCTAAGCCAGGAATAGACTAGACTTGCATGACATATGTCTGCTGCTAGCAACCCATTTGTGAGTTTAGTCCTCAGAAAGCTCAAATAAGCTTCCTTCCTCCTACCTCCTGTCTCCAGTGCTGCAGTAGGACATATACGCACAACACCCGTGAGGGACAGGCATACGAGCCGCTGAAGTTTGCTGCATTTTTGTATGGCGGTGGCCTGCTGGACCTTTGGCCACCAGACGAGGGCAGCGTAAGTGACAACCATCATACTATACAGCCATCTGATGGCTTTAGAGTCTAAACTCCACGTTTTACCGAAGAGCCGACGACATGCCCACATGACATGAGTACCTTTGGTCAACGTTTTGTCTAAATGCGAGTTCCAGTTAAGTCTCTTATCCAGATTAACACCGAGATATTTGACCTCACTAGAGAGCTCGACGGGTGTTCCACCGATGTAGAGTTGTACCGTTTCGTGAAGGGAACGATAATCGCCTTCCGTGGGTTGATATTGAGACCCACATCTGTGCACCATCTTAGGGCCGTGTTGAGTGCCGTTTGCATCAATTCGGTGATGGTTAAGCCGAACTTTCCGGAACTTATTGCTAGGTCATCTGCATACTCTACGGTATCGATGCCTAGCTCCGTTAGTTTCACAGTAAGTAGTTCATCTATCACTAGGCACCAAAGTAGGGGAGACAGAACCCCGCCCTGTGGACACCCTGTGACCGCTCGGGTGCGGACAGTGGTGGCGTCCAGTGAAGATCTAATGTCTCTGTGCATATCCAGGTAATAGAGAAGGAGTCAACCCCCCTAGATGCTAACGCACTGGTTATTGACTGATAGCTAGTATTGTCGAATGCCCCTTCGATGTGGAGGAATGAGCACAAAGCAATTCCCTTCGCCTCGAATGCCTTTTCAATCTTACTGATTATCTGATGTAGAGCGACCTCTGTCAGGCAAATCGCCTTTGATGTAGGCAAATTGTATATGGTGCAGGGGATTGGTATTTTGCAATCTGCACCGGATACGCAAGTCCAACAGGCGTTCTGCGGTCTTAAACAGAAAGGATGTAAGGCCAATTGGTGTATACGACTTAGGTTGATCCAAGGGACGTTTCCCTTGCTTGGGAATAAACACCACATTTACCTGAAGTGAAGCTCGCCCTAAGTAGACCAATTAGTGGACTATCTTCTAGGCTGTGTTGCAGGGCCGGGAAAATCTGGTCGCCCCCCGCGGCTTTGAAGTGAGCGAATGATTTAATGACCCACCTGACCGGCAACGTCGAAGATAACACCCGACAGACTGTTACCATGTCTAGCTGGTGGGTCTGTATCCCCATCATTACAGGGGTTTACCGGGTTTATAACAGAACCAACGAAATGCACCTGAAGCAGAAGCTCTAGCGTTTGTCGTCAATCCTGTATTTAAGAACCATTTGTTCTTTTTAGGAGCCCCAAACCATTAGATGACCTTCTGGCCAATACCTTTTGCAATCTCGCTGCTTCTGGAAGTAACTCCACACTTTCGCAGTAGGTGCACAAGGTATCGCGTTTGGCGTGTCTAATGTTCTTATTATACTAAGTGAGCGCGCATATGTATGTGTCCCATGAGTCTTTATTTGACTTGGCCCTGAATAAAGAGCCGTCTGACCTCCTTCCTTTGATTTGCCAGGCCTTCGCTTCACCAGCGAACCTTACGTTTCGCCTGATGGGGAGGTTAAAAGCACATCTTGAAGTTTTCTTGAAGCCAATTCTATCTCCCTCGTGGAGTTAAAGCTGGCAGCAAGTTGATCAACTTTCGAAGCAACTAAGGCTTTGTACAAGTCCCAATTTGTTTTCTTTGGGTTTAAAGAATTGGAAAGGAGTTCCGATTGGCCTGGGAGATCAAATCTGAAGTGCTGGTGATCTGAAAGAGTGGCCTCATCAGTAAAGCTCCAATTTTTAATGAAATCGGGCAAAGACCTGTTAACTACAGTGAGGACTGGTACCTCTTCCCTGCTTGCGTTTATAAAAGTGGGCTTTCACCCTCTATTTGATACATCTAATTGATTACACAAAAGATATTCAAGAATGCACTCACCCCTTTTGTTGACGTCACTACTACCCCAGACAGTGCGATGGGCGTTGCCGGCACAGCCAACGACTTGCTGTTTTTTCGTCCTTCGGCAGAAGTCGACGAGCCGCTGAACCTCCATCGGCGGTGCGTCGTCGGTGTCGCCAGGGGAATATGCAGACGCCGTAGACACCTAATGGTTGACGAAACTAGGTCCTTGGAGATAAATTTTCTTAGAGGAAAGTGCCTTATGCTTTTATTCAGAAGGATAGCTGCGCGAGGCGCATCACCCAATCGGTCATATAACAACTTACATGAGCCCCAACTTAATCCTGGGACTTGGCCACCAATCACCCAAAGTTCTTGGAGGAGAGCCAGGCTAATGTTTTCCTCGGCGAAAATTCTGCACAGGGTAGCCGACGCTCCACCTGACATGCTGCTGTTGCGACCCCGGTTTGCTTGCGCTCGAAGTCCGGCCGCGGACCGCTCCTTGATTGCGAAGCTTTCGCACCGGGAATCGGAACCGCCAAGCCAGTGGAGGGTTTGTTGTTGGGGCAACAGCAGCCGGCACTGCGACTGTTGTTGGAGCGTCTGTCGTAAAGGGACCGTCGCTGCTCTTTTCCTTAAGTGCCGTGTTCTTAAGGATAAGTCTGGTCCTGCCAAAACAGAACCAGACTTTTCCGCCGTACTTGATCAGCGACTGCAGCGACCATGATGGCTAAGTGCAGCATAGCTGCACTACCCCCATTGGCTGGTGCTGAAGTCGTTTTGGGCACCCATGTGTGCCAGAACTGTCTCGTTGGGTAGCTCCCGGCTGTTGGCGAAGTAACCTCGGATGAGATGCAGGCCTTGATATGGCTGAAGTTCGCCCTCACCCACTCGGCTGCGTTGTTGTCGTAGCAGACGAGCACGAGCCAATTCGTTCTCAGAACAACACCCTCGAACTCTGGCTTCACACCTGGCATCACACACGTCAGGGTGGACGATAAGACCGCCGTCTTTAGCGTTGCCATTTGCTCCGTGGTCAGAGGTGACAATCTATCAGTCGCGATGAAACCGAGCTTAACACTCTGAATGAGTATTTTTCGCTTCTTTTCGCGGTTTGTCATCTTAATAAAGGCGATTTCAGGATATTGATGTAGATGTGCTACCTGAGTGTCTGCATCCGTCAGACCGGATCTCTGAGAAATCTCACTAGATGCATCGTCGAGATCGGTGAGTGTTACGTCAGAGTCCGATTCAGAGACCAATGCCTCTATCAGACCCTGCCGCGACAAACTTTTTCTCGACGAGAAAGTGGCACACTCCCACTCTTTATCCAAGAAAGTTGGTGGTCTTTCCGGATCCTCCCAACATCACCGCTTGGGAGGGTGGAGACCGGCAGCCCTACAGCTGCGGTACCAGAAAAAGGCTCAACCGTGCAGGTTGATGGGGTGATGCTATTTGAGCCGCATCAGACTCATTATTTTTTTTTAAATATTTTGGTTCATTTTGAATACCACGAGTGGACGGGAAGGGGATTTCGGTCGCGGCATAGCCCGTCTACCGCGGGAGGTCAAATAATAAAACTGGAGGGCGACAGGTATCCAGAGTCCGCATACTAACGGCCGAGCACCCCCTCGGTCATGAATCCTTTTGCATATGCTGTTCCACCTTGGATTGGGGTAATTTTCTGAAGAATTGTCTTCTCTTTGCCCGACTACCATTAGTCAGCACCCTTGACAGAGACATGACCATACCAAGAACCTGCTTCCAGCCGCCCTCATAAGGAGAGTATAGTCGCACTTCTAACATTGTGTGCAGATACGGCGCGTATTATTCAAGTAATAACTACACGCTAGTTCCCTTGCACACCAGTTAGCTGACGGCCAAGCATATGTATACTGCTTTGTAATCACTGCTTCCCTGGTCGCTATGATTCAGGTGACAACAAGGTGACAACCAGGTGACATCTGGAGAGACAGAGCTAGCATACCCCCCGATTCAGCATTGATAAGCTGCAGGCAGATCAGCAGACAACACTGGAGCAAACTGGAAACAGTGTAGATAAATTTACACCATATAAGTCAGCTAAAATTGGAATTAAAATCTAAATGCAAAATATAAGAAAAAATGTTAATAAAAATTATGCATATAAAATGCAAAATATATATGTAACAACCAGAAGATAAAATATTCTATAAAATCGGAACAATATAATTCACAAGTGCTAAAGTCTTGGGCAGAGCCCCAAAAAAGCATCTCCGACACCACAAAGTATATATATTTTTGATCGGCACGACGAGCTGAGTCGATTTAGCCATGTCCGTCTGTCCGTCCGTCCGTCTGTATGAACGCATCGATTTCGGAAACTACAAAAGCTAGAAACCTAAACTAAACGACTAAAGTTTATAATTTTTTTATCTCGATATCTTGGTCCGTTTCATTATTAAAATAATAAATAAAAATCGATTTTAAGACTTGGTTTTCTTGGCATTTAAAGCTCTTTGTATTCATAGCCACATTCACAAAGTCACACATACACACAAACGCACGCAGCAAACTGAGCACTTTACACATTGGGTGCGCTATGGAAAATTAATTCTTGAATAACTTCTATACTAAGAGTAAAATCGCTATGAAATTTCCAGTGCGTAATAAGATCATACAAATCTATGTACCAACCAAAGCGCAAGTCTATAGTATTTGATTTGTGTTTTTTTGATATGAGGGGCGAATGGCGGGAGGTATCCAAAATCCGAAATATTCATAATCTGCGTATTACTTACGAGCACATATTTGATGGTTCTAGCTCTTTTAGTCTCCGAGATATGTTAAGAAAACCAAGTATACAAATCAATTTTTATCGATAATAATGAGTAAGATATCGAAAAAAATGAAACTTGTACTGCGGATGGATTAAGAGCATCTACAGTCGAAAAGTTTAGGTCTCTAGCTTTTGTAGTTTCCGAGATCGCTGAGTTTATACAGGTGGACGGACGGACGAAAAGACGGACATGGCTAAATCGACTCAACTTGTCGTCCTGATCAAGAATATATACACTTTATGGGGTCGGAATGGCTTTCTTCTATCTGTCACATACATTTTAACAAAACCATTATACCCTATTTACCCATTTTCAATGGGATCAGGGTATACAAAATAATAAATAATATAAACCATTGATTTTTTTTGGGGCTCTGCCCAAGACTTTAGCACTTGTGAATTACATTGATACCGTCCTTCGGTAGAAGTCGACGAGCCGCTGAACCTCCATCGGCGGTGCGTCGTCGGTGTCGAAGGGTAATATGCAGACGCCGTAGACACCTCAATGGTTGACGAAACTAGGTCCCTGGAGATAAAGTTTGTTAGAGGAAAGTGCCTTACGCTTTTATTCAAAAGGAAAGCTGCGCAAGGCGCATCACCCAATCGGTCATATAACAACTTACATGAGCCCCAACTTAATCCTCGGACTTGGCCACCAATCAACCATGGTTCTTGGAGGAGAGCCAGGTTAATGATTTCCTCGGCGAAAATCTTGCAGAGGGTGGCCGACGCTCCTCTAGCGTGGTGCAGGTTCGCCTGAAGCATCTTGATTGCGCTCATTTTCCCTTCGCGGAGTGTTGGACAAAGCAACCGCTTTTGCCTTTGGTAGCTTGGATGCTTTGTACCTCATTGTACTCAGCGCCTTGTTACCTGACAGTCGCTGCTGCTGCGTCCCCGGCTTGCTTGCGCTCGAAGTCCGGCCGCGTACCGCTCCCCTAGCGAGACCAGCGCCTCTGCTAGATGAGGCGACCAGGACCTGCCTTGATTGCGAAGCTTCCGCACCGGGAATCGGATCACAGGTCGAACCATTAGCAGGCCCAGCAGCCAAGCCAGTGGAGGGACCCGAGCCATGTTCCGGGTTTGTTGTTGGGGCAGCAGCAGCCGGCACTGCGACTGTTGTTGGAGCGTCTGTCGTAGAGGGACCGTCGCTGCTCTTTTCCTTAAGTGCCGTGTTCTTAAGAATAAGTCTGGTCCTGCCAAAACAGTACCAGACTTTTCCGTCGAACTTCATCAGCGACTGCAGCGACCATGATGGCTAAGTGCAGCATAGCTGCACTACCCCCCATTGGCTGGTGCTGAAGTCGTTCTGTGCAGTCGTTCTCGTAGCAGACGTGCATGAGCGAATCCGTTCTCAAAACAACACCCTCGAACTCTGGCTTCACACCTGGCGTCGCACACGTCAGGGTGGACGTAAGATCGCCGCCTTCAGCGTTGCCATTTGCTCCGCGGTTTGTCATCTTAATAATGGCGATTTCAGGGTCTTGATGTAGATGTGCTACCTGAGTGTCTGCATCCGTCAGACCGGATCTCTGAGAAATCTCACTAGATGCGTCGTCGAGATCGGTGAGTGTTACGTCAGAGTCCGATTCAGAGACCAATGCCTCTGTCGGACCCTGCCGAAACAAACTTTTCCCGACTAGAAAGTGGCACACTCCCACTCTTTATCCAAGAAAGTTGGTGGTCTTTACGGATCCTACCAACATCACCGCTTGGGAGGGTGGAGACCGGCAGCCCTACAGCTGCGGTGCCAGAAAACGGCTCAACCGTGCAGGTTGAAGCCTCAGCAAAATGAGCACTTTACACATTGGGTGCGCTTGGCCCCACTATGGAAAATGAATTCTTGTATAACTTCTAAACTAAGAGTAAAATCGTTCAGAAATTTCCAGTGCTTCGAAATATTCGTTATCTGCGTATCACGGGAACATATTAAAACAAACTTGGGGGCTCTAGCTCCTATAGTTTCTGAGATATGGTCAAAAACCGAGTCGAAAAACCGATACACATTGATTGTAAGAAAACGGGGCAAGTTATCGATCATTTGAAATAAACTTGTTCTGCGTATGGTATATACGAATCTAAAAAGTCCAAGTTCAGCTCTCTAGCCTTTGTAGTTTCTGAAATCGACGCGTTCATACAGAAGGACGGATGGACAGATGGACGGACAGGCAGACGGACATGACAAGATCGACTCGGCTAGTAATGCTGATCAAGAATATATATACTTTGTAAGGTCGGAGATGCCTCCTTCTGCCTGTAACATACATGTACACATAACCATTATACCCTTTTTACCCATTTTCAATGGGTTCAGGGTATAACAAGTAAGATGGCTCTAGTCGGGTGTGCCCGACTAGGAGGTACCCTGAGCCCAGCGGCGATCTGTTACATACATTGATACCTCTTTCCATGCATACGCACTTGATCAGCGACTGCAGCGACCATGATGGCTAAGTGCAGCATAGCGCCACTCGTGGTCCGCTGCACTACCTCCCATTGGCTGGTGCTGAAGTCGTTCTGGGCACCTATGTGTGCCAGAACCGTCTCGTTTGGTAGATCCAGGCTGTAGGCGAAGTAACCTCGGATGAGGTGCACCCGGGGGAACTGGCTTTCGTCCAACAGCTCAACTTCGAGCGAGATGTAGGCCTTGATATGGCTGAAGTTCGTCCTCACCCACTCGGCTGCGTTGTCGTAGCAGATGAGCATGAGCGAATCCGTTCTCAGAACAACACCCTCGAACTCTGGCTTCACACCTGGCGTCACACACGTCAGGGTGGCGATAAGATCGCCGCCTTTAGCGTTGCCATTTGCTCCGCGGTCAGAGGTGACAATCTATCAGTCCCGATGAAACCGAGCTTGACACTGCTTGCCATACGACTGTACGATGGCGCTGTCGACTCTGAATGAGTATTTTTCGCTTCTTTTCGCGGTTTGTCATCTTAATAAAGGCGATTTCAGGATATTGATGTAGATGTGCTACCTGAGTGTCTGCATCCGTCAGACCGGATCTCTGAGAAATCTCACTAGATGCGTCGTTGAGATCGGTGAGTGTTACGTCAGAGTCCGATTCAGAGACCAATGCCTCTATCAGACCCTGCCGCGACAAACTTTTTCCCGACGAGAAAGTGGCACACTCCCACTCTTTATCCAAGAAAGTTGGTGGTCTTTCCGGATCCTCCCAACATCACCGCTTGGGAGGGTGGAGACCGGCAGCCCTACAGCTGCGGTACCAGAAAAAGGCTCAACCGTGCAGGTTGATGGGGTGATGCTATTTGAGCCGCATCAGACTCATTATTTTTTTTAAAAATATTTTGGTTCATTTTGAATACCACGAGTGGACGGGAAGGGGATTTCGGTCGCGGCATAGCCCGTCTACCGCGGGAGGTCAAATAATAAAACTGGAGGGCGACAGGTATCCAGAGTCCGCATACTAACGGCCGAGCACCCCCTCGGTCATGAATCCTTCTGCATATGCTGTTCCACCTTGGATTGGGGTAATTTTCTGAAGAATTGTCTTCTCTTTGCCCGACTACCATTAGTCAGCACCCTTGACAGAGACATGACCATACCAAGGACCTGCTTCCAGCCGCCCTCATAAGGAGAGTATAGTCGCACTTCTAACATTGTGTGCAGATACGGCGCGTATTATTCAAGTAATAATTACACGCTAGTTCCCTTGCACACCAGTTAGCTGACGGTCAAGCATATGTATACTGCTTTGTAATCACTGCTTCCCTGGTCGCTATGATTCGCTACCAATTATCTAATAATTAATCAACATCTTACACGTATTTCGTGCTCAGCAACGAAAAGCTTAAAGACCCGTATTTGTTTTCTGTCGGCTAAACTAATGGGCAACTTCTTTCAAGACAAACGCCAAGGTAGCCTATTGGTTAAGCAGTGTACCGTCGCTCTCCCCTTGTCTGGGTTCTGTTTGCAGTTGCAGACGTTTTTGACTGTTAGTCACCCACGGACAACCAGGTGACATCTGGAGAGAAAGAGCTAGCATACCCCCCGATTCAGCATTGATAAGCTGCAGGCGTCGCAGACAACACTGGAGCAAACTGGAAACAGTGTAGATAAATTTACACCATATAAGTCAGCTAAAATTGGAATTAAAATCTAAATGCAAAATATAAGAAAAAATGTTAATAAAAATTATGCATATAAAATGCAAAATATATATGTAACAACCAGAAGATAAAATATTCTATAAAATCGGAACAATATAATTCACAAGTGCTAAAGTCTTGGGCAGAGCCCCAAAAAAGCATCTCCGACACCACAAAGTATATATATTTTTGATCGGCACGACGAGCTGAGTCGATTTAGCCATGTCCGTCTGTCCGTCCGTCCGTCTGTATGAACGCATCGATTTCGGAAACTACAAAAGCTAGAAACCTAAACTAAACGACTAAAGTTTATAATTTTTTTATCTCGATATCTTGGTCCGTTTCATTATTAAAATAATAAATAAAAATCGATTTTAAGACTTGGTTTTCTTGGCATTTAAAGCTCTTTGTATTCATAGCCACATTCACAAAGTCACACATACACACAAACGCACGCAGCAAACTGAGCACTTTACACATTGGGTGCGCTATGGAAAATTAATTCTAGAATAACTTCTATACTAAGAGTAAAATCGCTATGAAATTTCCAGTGCGTAATAAGATCATACAAATCTATGTACCAACCAAAGCGCAAGTCTATAGTATTTGATTTGTGTTTTTTTGATATGAGGGGCGAATGGCGGGAGGTATCCAAAATCCGAAATATTCATAATCTGCGTATTACTTACGAGCACATATTTGATGGTTCTAGCTCTTTTAGTCTCCGAGATATGTTAAGAAAACCAAGTATACAAATCAATTTTTATCGATAATAAAGAGCAAGATATCGAAAAAAATGAAACTTGTACTGCGGATGGAGTAAGAGCATCTACAGTCGAAAAGTTTAGGTCTCTAGCTTTTGTAGTTTCCGAGATCGCTGAGTTTATACAGGTGGACGGACGGACGAAAAGACGGACATGGCTAAATCGACTCAACTTGTCGTCCTGACCAAGAATATATACACTTTATGGGGTCGGAATGGCTTTCTTCTATCTGTCACATACATTTTAACAAAACCATTATACCCTATTTACCCATTTTCAATGGGATCAGGGTATACAAAATAATAAATAATATAAACCATTGATTTTTTTTGGGGCTCTGCCCAAGACTTTAGCACTTGTGAATTACATTGATACCGTCCTTCGGTAGAAGTCGACGAGCCGCTGAACCTCCATCGGCGGTGCGTCGTCGGTGTCGAAGGGGAATATGCAGACGCCGTAGACACCTCAATGGTTGACGAAACTAGGTCCCTGGAGATAAAGTTTGTTTGAGGAAAGTGCCTTACGCTTTTATTCAGAAGGATAGCTGCGCAAGGCGCATCACCGAATCGGTCATATAACAACTAACATGAGCCCCAACTTAATCCTCGGACTTGGCCACCAATCAACCATGGTTCTTGGAGGAGAGCCAGGTTAATGTTTTCCTCGGCGAAAATCTTGCAGAGGGTGGCCGACGCTCCTCTAGCGTGGTGCAGGTTCGCCTGAAGCATCTTGATTGTGCTCATTTTCCCTTGGCGGAGTATTGGACAAAGCAACCGCTTTTGCCTTTGGTAGCTTGGATGCTTTGTACCTCATTGTACTCAGCGCCTTGTTACCTGACAGTCGCTGCTGCTGCGTCCCCGGCTTGCTTGCGCTCGAAGTCCGGCCGCAGACCGCTCCCCTAGCGAGACCAGCGCCTCTGCTAGATGAGGCGACCAGGACCTGCCTTGATTGCGAAGCTTCCGCACCGGGAATCGGATCACAGGTCGAACCATTAGCAGGCCCAGCAGCCAAGCCAGTGGAGGGACCCGAGCCATGTTCCGGGTTTGTTGTTGGGGCAGCAGCAGCCGGCACTGCGACTGTTGTTGGAGCGTCTCTCGTAGAGGGACCGTCGCTGCTCTTTTCCTTAAGTGCCGTACTCTTAAGAATAAGTCTGGTACTGCCAAAACAGTACCAGACTTTTCCGTCGAACTTCATCAGCGACTGCAGCGACCATGATAGCTAAGTGCAGCATAGCTGCACTACCCCCCATTGGCTGGTGCTGAAGTCGTTCCGTGCAGTCGTTCTCGTAGCAGACGAGCATGAGCGAATCCGTTCTCAAAACAACACCCTTGAACTCTGGCTTCACACCTGGCGTCGCACACGTCAGGGTGGACGTAAGATCGCCGCCTTCAGCGTTGCCATTTGCTCCGCGGTTTGTCATCTTAATAAAGGCGATTTCAGGGTCTTGATGTAGATGTGCTACCTGAGTGCCTGCATCCGTCAGACCGGATCTCTAAGAAATCTCACTAGATGCGTTGTCGAAATCGGTGAGTGTTACGTCAGAGTCCGATTCAGAGACCAATGCCTCTATCGGACCCTGCCGTGACAAACTTTTTCCCGACGAGAAAGTGGCACACTCCCACTCTTTATCCAAGAAAGTTGGTGGTCTTTCCGGATCCTCCCAACATCACCGCTTGGGAGGGTGGAGACCGGCAGCCCTACAGCTGCGGTGCCAGAAAAAGGCTCAACCGTGCAGGTTGATGGGGTGATGCTATTTGAGCCGCATCAGACTCATTATTTTTTTTAAAAATATTTTGGTTCATTTTGAATACCACGAGTGGACGGGAAGGGGATTTCGGTCGCGGCATAGCCCGTCTACCGCGGGAGGTCAAATAATAAAACTGGAGGGCGACAGGTATCCAGAGTCCGCATACTAACGGCCGAGCACCCCCTCGGTCATGAATCCTTCTGCATATGCTGTTCCACCTTGGATTGGGGTAATTTTCTGAAGAATTGTCTTCTCTTTGCCCGACTACCATTAGTCAGCACCCTTGACAGAGACATGACCATACCAAGGACGTGCTTCCAGCCGCCCTCATAAGGAGAGTATAGTCGCACTTCTAACATTGTGTGCAGATACGGCGCGTATTATTCAAGTAATAATTACACGCTAGTTCCCTTGCACACCAGTTAGCTGACGGTCAAGCATATGTATACTGCTTTGTAATCACTGCTTCCCTGGTCGCTATGATTCGCTACCAATTATCTAATAATTAATCAACATCTTACACGTATTTCGTGCTCAGCAACGAAAAGCTTAAAGACCCGTATTTGTTTTCTGTCGGCTAAACTAATGGGCCACTTCTTTCAAGACAAACGCCAAGGTAGCCTATTGGTTAAGCAGTGTACCGTCGCTCTCCCCTTGTCTGGGTTCTGTTTGCAGTTGCAGACGTTTTTGACTGTTAGTCACCCACGGACAACCAGGTGACATCTGGAGAGAAAGAGCTAGCATACCCCCCGATTCAGCATTGATAAGCTGCAGGCAGATCAGCAGACAACACTGGAGCAAACTGGAAACAGTGTAGATAAATTTACACCATATAAGTCAGCTAAAATTGGAATTAAAATCTAAATGCAAAATATAAGAAAAAATGTTAATAAAAATTATGCATATAAAATACAAAATATATATGTAACAACCAGAAGATAAAATATTCTATAAAATCGGAACAATATAATTCACAAGTGCTAAAGTCTTGGGCAGAGCCCCAAAAAAGCATCTCCGACACCACAAAGTATATATATTTTTGATCGGCACGACGAGCTGAGTCGATTTAGCCATGTCCGTCTGTCCGTCCGTCCGTCTGTATGAACGCATCGATTTCGGAAACTACAAAAGCTAGAAACCTAAACTAAACGACTAAAGTTTATAATTTTTTATCTCGATATCTTGGTCCGTTTCATTATTAAAATAATAAATAAAAATCGATTTTAAGACTTGGTTTTCTTGGCATTTAAAGCTCTTTGTATTCATAGCCACATTCACAAAGTCACACATACACACAAACGCACGCAGCAAACTGAGCACTTTACACATTGGGTGCGCTATGGAAAATTAATTCTTGAATAACTTCTATACTAAGAGTAAAATCGCTATGAAATTTCCAGTGCGTAATAAGATCATACAAATCTATGTACCAACCAAAGCGCAAGTCTATAGTATTTGATTTGTGTTTTTTTGATATGAGGGGCGAATGGCGGGAGGTATCCAAAATCCGAAATATTCATAATCTGCGTATTACTTACGAGCACATATTTGATGGTTCTAGCTCTTTTAGTCTCCGAGATATGTTAAGAAAACCAAGTATACAAATCAATTTTTATCGATAATAAAGAGCAAGATATCGAAAAAAATGAAACTTGTACTGCGGATGGAGTAAGAGCATCTACAGTCGAAAAGTTTAGGTCTCTAGCTTTTGTAGTTTCCGAGATCGCTGAGTTTATACAGGTGGACGGACGGACGAAAAGACGGACATGGCTAAATCGACTCAACTTGTCGTCCTGATCAAGAATATATACACTTTATGGGGTCGGAAAGGCTTTCTTCTATCTGTCACATACATTTTAACAAAACCATTATACCCTATTTACCCATTTTCAATGGGATCAGGGTATACAAAATAATAAATAATATAAACCATTGATTTTTTTTGGGGCTCTGCCCAAGACTTTAGCACTTGTGAATTACATTGATACCGTCCTTCGGTAGAAGTCGACGAGCCGCTGAACCTCCATCGGCGGTGCGTCGTCGGTGTCGAAGGGGAATATGCAGACGCCGTAGACACCTCAATGGTTGACGAAACTAGGTCCCTGGAGATAAAGTTTGTTTGAGGAAAGTGCCTTACGCTTTTATTCAGAAGGATAGCTGCGCAAGGCGCATCACCGAATCGGTCATATAACAACTTACATGAGCCCCAACTTAATCCTCGGACTTGGCCACCAATCAACCATGGTTCTTGGAGGAGAGCCAGGTTAATGTTTTCCTCGGCGAAAATCTTGCAGAGGGTGGCCGACGCTCCTCTAGCGTGGTGCAGGTTCGCCTGAAGCATCTTGATTGTGCTCATTTTCCCTTGGCGGAGTGTTGGACAAAGCAACCGCTTTTGCCTTTGGTAGCTTGGATGCTTTGTACCTCATTGTACTCAGCGCCTTGTTACCTGACAGTCGCTGCTGCTGCGTCCCCGGCTTGCTTGCGCTCGAAGTCCGGCCGCGGACCGCTCCCCTAGCGAGACCAGCGCCTCTGCTAGATGAGGCGACCAGGACCTGCCTTGATTGCGAAGCTTCCGCACCGGGAATCGGATCACAGGTCGAACCATTAGCAGGCCCAGCAGCCAAGCCAGTGGAGGGACCCGAGCCATGTTCCGGGTTTGTTGTTGGGGCAGCAGCAGCCGGCACTGCGACTGTTGTTGGAGCGTCTCTCGTAGAGGGACCGTCGCTGCTCTTTTCCTTAAGTGCCGTACTCTTAAGAATAAGTCTGGTACTGCCAAAACAGTACCAGACTTTTCCGTCGAACTTCATCAGCGACTGCAGCGACCATGATAGCTAAGTGCAGCATAGCTGCACTACCCCCCATTGGCTGGTGCTGAAGTCGTTCTGTGCAGTCGTTCTCGTAGCAGACGAGCATGAGCGAATCCGTTCTCAAAACAACACCCTTGAACTCTGGCTTCACACCTGGCGTCGCACACGTCAGGGTGGACGTAAGATCGCCGCCTTCAGCGTTGCCATTTGCTCCGCGGTTTGTCATCTTAATAAAGGCGATTTCAGGGTCTTGATGTAGATGTGCTACCTGAGTGCCTGCATCCGTCAGACCGGATCTCTGAGAAATCTCACTAGATGCGTTGTCGAAATCGATGAGTGTTACGTCAGAGTCCGATTCAGAGACCAATGCCTCTATCGGACCCTGCCGTGACAAACTTTTTCCCGACGAGAAAGTGGCACACTCCCACTCTTTATCCAAGAAAGTTGGTGGTCTTTCCGGATCCTCCCAACATCACCGCTTGGGAGGGTGGAGACCGGCAGCCCTACAGCTGCGGTGCCAGAAAAAGGCTCAACCGTGCAGGTTGATGGGGTGATGCTATTTGAGCCGCATCAGACTCATTATTTTTTTTTAAAATATTTTGGTTCATTTTGAATACCACGAGTGGACGGGAAGGGGATTTCGGTCGCGGCATAGCCCGTCTACCGCGGGAGGTCAAATAATAAAACTGGAGGGCGACAGGTATCCAGAGTCCGCATACTAACGGCCGAGCACCCCCTCGGTCATGAATCCTTCTGCATATGCTGTTCCACCTTGGATTGGGGTAATTTTCTGAAGAATTGTCTTCTCTTTGCCCGACTACCATTAGTCAGCACCCTTGACAGAGACATGACCATACCAAGGACCTGCTTCCAGCCGCCCTCATAAGGAGAGTATAGTCGCACTTCTAACATTGTGTGCAGATACGGCGCGTATTATTCAAGTAATAATTACACGCTAGTTCCCTTGCACACCAGTTAGCTGACGGTCAAGCATATGTATACTGCTTTGTAATCACTGCTTCCCTGGTCGCTATGATTCGCTACCAATTATCTAATAATTAATCAACATCTTACACGTATTTCGTGCTCAGCAACGAAAAGCTTAAAGACCCGTATTTGTTTTCTGTCGGCTAAACTAATGGGCCACTTCTTTCAAGACAAACGCCAAGGTAGCCTATTGGTTAAACAGTGTACCGTCGCTCTCCCCTTGTCTGGGTTCTGTTTGCAGTTGCAGACGTTTTTGACTGTTAGTCACCCACGGACAACCAGGTGACATCTGGAGAGACAGAGCTAGCATACCCCCCGATTCAGCATTGATAAGCTGCAGGCAGATCAGCAGACAACACTGGAGCAAACTGGAAACAGTGTAGATAAATTTACACCATATAAGTCAGCTAAAATTGGAATTAAAATCTAAATGCAAAATATAAGAAAAAATGTTAATAAAAATTATGCATATAAAATGCAAAATATATATGTAACAACCAGAAGATAAAATATTCTATAAAATCGGAACAATATAATTCACAAGTGCTAAAGTCTTGGGCAGAGCCCCAAAAAAGCATCTCCGACACCACAAAGTATATATATTTTTGATCGGCACGACGAGCTGAGTCGATTTAGCCATGTCCGTCTGTCCGTCCGTCCGTCTGTATGAACGCATCGATTTCGGAAACTACAAAAGCTAGAAACCTAAACTAAACGACTAAAGTTTATCATTTTTTTATCTCGATATCTTGGTCCGTTTCATTATTAAAATAATAAATAAAAATCGATTTTAAGACTTGGTTTTCTTGGCATTTAAAGCTCTTTGTATTCATAGCCACATTCACAAAGTCACACATACACACAAACGCACGAAGCAAACTGAGCACTTTACACATTGGGTGCGCTATGGAAAATTAATTCTTGAATAACTTCTATACTAAGAGTAAAATCGCTATGAAATTTCCAGTGCGTAATAAGATCATACAAATCTATGTACCAACCAAAGCGCAAGTCTATAGTATTTGATTTGTGTTTTTTTGATATGAGGGGCGAATGGCGGGAGGTATCCAAAATCCGAAATATTCATAATCTGCGTATTACTTACGAGCACATATTTGATGGTTCTAGCTCTTTTAGTCTCCGAGATATGTTAAGAAAACCAAGTATACAAATCAATTTTTATCGATAATAAAGAGTAAGATATCGAAAAAAATGAAACTTGTACTGCGGATGGAGTAAGAGCATCTACAGTCGAAAAGTTTAGGTCTCTAGCTTTTGTAGTTTCCGAGATCGCTGAGTTTATACAGGTGGACGGACGGACGAAAAGACGGACATGGCTAAATCGACTCAACTTGTCGTCCTGATCAAGAATATATACACTTTATGGGGTCGGAAAGGCTTTCTTCTATCTGTCACATACATTTTAACAAAACCATTATACCCTATTTACCCATTTTCAATGGGATCAGGGTATACAAAATAATAAATAATATAAACCATTGATTTTTTTTGGGGCTCTGCCCAAGACTTTAGCACTTGTGAATTACATTGATACCGTCCTTCGGTAGAAGTCGACGAGCCGCTGAACCTCCATCGGCGGTGCGTCGTCGGTGTCGAAGGGGAATATGCAGACGCCGTAGACACCTCAATGGTTGACGAAACTAGGTCCCTGGAGATAAAGTTTGTTTGAGGAAAGTGCCTTACGCTTTTATTCAGAAGGATAGCTGCGCAAGGCGCATCACCGAATCGGTCATATAACAACTTACATGAGCCCCAACTTAATCCTCGGACTTGGCCACCAATCAACCATGGTTCTTGGAGGAGAGCCAGGTTAATGTTTTCCTCGGCGAAAATCTTGCAGAGGGTGGCCGACGCTCCTCTAGCGTGGTGCACGTTCGCCTGAAGCATCTTGATTGTGCTCATTTTCCCTTGGCGGAGTATTGGACAAAGCAACCGCTTTTGCCTTTGGTAGCTTGGATGCTTTGTACCTCATTGTACTCAGCGCCTTGTTACCTGACAGTCGCTGCTGCTGCGTCCCCGGCTTGCTTGCGCTCGAAGTCCGGCCGCGGACCGCTCCCCTAGCGAGACCAGCGCCTCTGCTAGATGAGGCGACCAGGACCTGCCTTGATTGCGAAGCTTCCGCACCGGGAATCGGATCACAGGTCGAACCATTAGCAGGCCCAGCAGCCAAGCCAGTGGAGGGACCCGAGCCATGTTCCGGGTTTGTTGTTGGGGCAGCAGCAGCCGGCACTGCGACTGTTGTTGGAGCGTCTCTCGTAGAGGGACCGTCGCTGCTCTTTTCCTTAAGTGCCGTACTCTTAAGAATAAGTCTGGTACTGCCAAAACAGTACCAGACTTTTCCGCCGAACTTCATCAGCGACTGCAGCGACCATGATAGCTAAGTGCAGCATAGCTGCACTACCCCCCATTGGCTGGTGCTGAAGTCGTTCTGTGCAGTCGTTCTCGTAGCAGACGAGCATGAGCGAATCCGTTCTCAAAACAACACCCTTGAACTCTGGCTTCACACCTGGCGTCGCACACGTCAGGGTGGACGTAAGATCGCCGCCTTCAGCGTTGCCATTTGCTCCGCGGTTTGTCATCTTAATAAAGGCGATTTCAGGGTCTTGATGTAGATGTGCCCTACCTGAGTGCCTGCATCCGTCAGACCGGATCTCTGAGAAATCTCACTAGATGCGTTGTCGAAATCGGTGAGTGTTACGTCAGAGTCCGATTCAGAGACCAATGCCTCTATCGAACCCTGCCGTGACAAACTTTTTCCCGACGAGTAAGTGGCACACTCCACTCTTTATCCAAGAAAGTTGGTGGTCTTTCCGGATCCTCCCAACATCACCGCTTGGGAGGGTGGAGACCGGCAGCCCTACAGCTGCGGTGCCAGAAAAAGGCTCAACCGTGCAGGTTGAAGCCTCAGCAAACTGAGCACTTTACACATTGGGTGCGCTTGGCCCCACTATGGAAAATGAATTCTTGTATAACTTCTAAACTAAGAGTAAAATCGTTCTGAAATTTCCAGTGCTTAATAAGAGCATTCTATGTACCAACCAAAGCGCAAGTCTGTAGTTATTGATTTGCGTTTTTTTGATATGGGGGGCGAATGGGGGAGGTATCCAAAATTCGAAATATTCGTTATCTGCGTATCACGGGAACATATTAAAACAAACTTGGGGGCTCTAGCTCCTATAGTTTCTGAGATATGGTCAAAAACCGAGTCGAAAAACCGATACACATTGATTGTAAGAAAACGGGGCAAGTTATCGATCATTTGAAATAAACTTGTTCTGCGTATACGAATCTAAAAAGTCCAAGTTCAGCTCTCTAGCCTTTGTAGTTTCTGAAATCGACGCGTTCATACAGACGGACGGACGGACAAATGGACGGACAGACAGACGGACATGACAAGATCGACTCGGCTAGTAATGCTGATCAAGAATATATATACTTTGTGAGGTCGGAGATGCTTCCTTCTGCCTGTAACATACATGTACACATAACCATTTACCCTTTTTACCCATTTTCAATGGGTTCAGGGTATAACAAGTAAGATGGCTCTAGTCGGGTGTGCCCGACTAGGAGATACCCTGAACGCAGCGGCGAGCTGTTACATACATTGATACCTCTTTCCATGCATACGCACTTGATCAGCGACTGCAGCGACCATGATGGCTAAGTGCAGCATAGCTGCCCCCATTGGCTGGTGCTGAAGTCGTTCTGGGCACCTATGTGTGCCAGAACCGTCTCGTTGGGTAGATCCAGGCTGTTGGCGAAGTAACCTCGGATGAGGTGCGCCCGGGGGAACTGGCTTTCGTCCAACAGCTCAACTTCGAGCGAGATGTAGGCCTTGATATGGCTGAAGTTCGTCCTCACCCACTCGGCTGCGATGTCGTAGCAAACGAGCATGAGCGAATCCGTTCTCAGAACAACACCCTCGAACTCTGGCTTCACACCTGGCGTCACACACGTCAGGGTGGACGATAACATCGCCGCCTTTTGCGTTGCCATTTGCTCCGCGGTCAGAGGTGACAATCTATCAGTCGCGATGAAACCGAGCTTGACACTGCTTGCCATACGACTGTACGATGGCGCTGTCGACTCTGAATGAGTATTTTTCGCTTCTTTTCGCGGTTTGTCATCTTAATAAAGGCGATTTCAGGGTATTGATGTAGATGTGCTACCTGAGTATCTGCATCCGTCAGACCGGATCTCTGAGAAATCTCACTAGATGCGTCGTCGAGATCGGTGAGTGTTACGTCAGAGTCCGATTCAGAGACCAATGCCTCTATCAGACCCTGCCGCGATAAACTTTTTCTCGACGAGAAAGTGGCACACTCCCACTCTTTATCGAAGAAAGTTGGTGGTCTTTCCGGATCCTCCCAACATCACCGCTTGGGAGGGTGAAGACCGGCAGCCCTACAGCTGCGGTGCCAGAAAAAGGCTCAACCGTGCAGGTTGATGGGGTGATGCTATTTGAGCCGCATCAGACTCATTATTTTTTTTTTTAAATATTTTGGTTCCCTTGGATTGGGGTAATTTTCTGAAGAATTGTCTTCTCTTTGCCCGACTACCATTAGTCAGCACCCTTGACAGAGACATGACCATACCAAGGACCTCCTTCCAGCCGCCCTCATAAGGAGAGTATAGTCGCACTTCTAACATTGTGTGCAGATACGGCGCGTATTATTCAAGTAATAATTACACGCTAGTTCCCTTGCACACCAGTTAGCTGACGGTCAAGCATATGTATACTGCTTTGTAATCACTGCTTCCCTGGTCGCTATGATTCGCTACCAATTATCTAATAATTAATCAACATCTTACACGTATTTCATGCTCAGCAACGAAAAGCTTAAAGACCCGTATTTGTTTTCTGTCGGCTAAACTAATGGGCAACTTCTTTCAAGACAAACGCCAAGGTAGCCTATTGGTTAAGCAGTGTACCGTCGCTCTCCCCTTGTCTGGGTTCTGTTTGCAGTTGCAGACGTTTTTGACTGTTAGTCACCCACGAACAACCAGGTGACATCTGGAGAGACAGAGCTAGCATACCCCCCGATTCAGCATTGATAAGCTGCAGGCAGATCAGCAGACAACACTGGAGCAAACTGGAAACAGTGCAGATAAATTTACACCATATAAGTCAGCTAAAATTGGAATTAAAATCTAAATGCAAAATATAAGAAAAAATGTTAATAAAAATTATGCATAAAAAATGCAAAATATATATGTAACAACCAGAAGATAAAATATTCTATAAAATCGGAACAATATAATTCACAAGTGCTAAAGTCTTGGGCAGAGCCCCAAAAAAGCATCTCCGACACCACAAAGTATATATTTTTGATCGGCACGACGAGCTGAGTCGATTTAGCCACGTCCGTCTGTCCGTCCGTCCGTCTGTATGAACGCATCGATTTCGGAAACTACAAAAGCTAGAAACCTAAACTAAACGACTAAAGTTTATAATTTTTTTATCTCGATATCTTGGTCCGTTTCATTATTAAAATAATAAATAAAAATCGATTTTAAGACTTGGTTTTCTTGGCATTTAAAGCTCTTTGTATTCATAGCCACATTCACAAAGTCACACATACACACAAACGCACGCAGCAAACTGAGCACTTTACACATTGGGTGCGCTATGGAAAATTAATTCTTGAATAACTTCTATACTAAGAGTAAAATCGTTATGAAATTTCCAGTGCGTAATAAGATCATACAAATCTATGTACCAACCAAAGCGCAAGTCTATAGTATTTGATTTGTGTTTTTTTGATATGAGGGGCGAATGGCGGGAGGTATCCAAAATCCGAAATATTCATAATCTGCGTATTACTTACGAGCACATATTTGATGGTTCTAGCTCTTTTAGTCTCCGAGATATGTTAAGAAAACCAAGTATACAAATCAATTTTTATCGATAATAAAGAGCAAGATATCGAAAAAAATGAAACTTGTACTGCGGATGGAGTAAGAGCATCTACAGTCGAAAAGTTTAGGTCTCTAGCTTTTGTAGTTTCCGAGATCGCTGAGTTTATACAGGTGGACGGACGGACGAAAAGACGGACATGGCTAAATCGACTCAACTTGTCGTCCTGATCAAGAATATATACACTTTATGGGGTCGGAAAGGCTTTCTTCTATCTGTCACATACATTTTAACAAAACCATTATACCCTATTTACCCATTTTCAATGGGATCAGGGTATACAAAATAATAAATAATATAAACCATTGATTTTTTTTGGGGCTCTGCCCAAGACTTTAGCACTTGTGAATTACATTGATACCGTCCTTCGGTAGAAGTCGACGAGCCGCTGAACCTCCATCGGCGGTGCGTCGTCGGTGTCGAAGGGGAATATGCAGACGCCGTAGACACCTCAATGGTTGACGAAACTAGGTCCCTGGAGATAAAGTTTGTTTGAGGAAAGTGCCTTACGCTTTTATTCAGAAGGATAGCTGCGCAAGGCGCATCACCGAATCGGTCATATAACAACTTACATGAGCCCCAACTTAATCCTCGGACTTGGCCACCAATCAACCATGGTTCTTGGAGGAGAGCCAGGTTAATGTTTTCCTCGGCGAAAATCTTGCAGAGGGTGGCCGACGCTCCTCTAGCGTGGTGCAGGTTCGCCTGAAGCATCTTGATTGTGCTCATTTTCCCTTGGCGGAGTGTTGGACAAAGCAACCGCTTTTGCCTTTGGTAGCTTGGATGCTTTGTACCTCATTGTACTCAGCGCCTTGTTACCTGACAGTCGCTGCTGCTGCGTCCCCGGAGACCAGCGCCTCTGCTAGATGAGGCGACCAGGACCTGCCTTGATTGCGAAGCTTCCGCACCGGGAATCGGATCACAGGTCGAACCATTAGCAGGCCCAGCAGCCAAGCCAGTGGAGGGACCCGAGCCATGTTCCGGGTTTGTTGTTGGGGCAGCAGCAGCCGGCACTGTGACTGTTGTTGGAGCGTCTCTCGTAGAGGGACCGTCGCTGCTCTTTTCCTTAAGTGCCGTACTCTTAAGAATAAGTCTGGTCCTGCCAAAACAGTACCAGACTTTTCCGCCGAACTTCATCAGCGACTGCAGCGACCATGATAGCTAAGTGCAGCATAGCTGCACTACCCCCCATTGGCTGGTGCTGAAGTCGTTCTGTGCAGTCGTTCTCGTAGCAGACGAGCATGAGCGAATCCGTTCTCAAAACAACACCCTTGAACTCTGGCTTCACACCTGGCGTCGCACACGTCAGGGTGGACGTAAGATCGCCGCCTTCAGCGTTGCCATTTGCTCCGCGGTTTGTCATCTTAATAAAGGCGATTTCAGGGTCTTGATGTAGATTCGAAATATTCGTTATCTGCGTATCACGGGAACATATTAAAACAAACTTGGGGGCTCTAGCTCCTATAGTTTCTGAGATATGGTCAAAAACCGAGTCGAAAAACCGATACACATTGATTGTAAGAAAACGGGGCAAGTTATCGATCATTTGAAATAAACTTGTTCTGCGTATACGAATCTAAAAAGTCCAAGTTCAGCTCTCTAACCTTTGTAGTTTCTGAAATCGACGCGTTCATACAGACGGACGGACGGACAAATGGACGGACAGACAGACGGACATGACAAGATCGACTCGGCTAGTAATGCTGATCAAGAATATATATACTTTGTGAGGTCGGAGATGCTTCCTTCTGCCTGTAACATACATGTACACATAACCATTTACCCTTTTTACCCATTTTCAATGGGTTCAGGGTATAACAAGTAAGATGGCTCTAGTCGGGTGTGCCCGACTAGGAGATACCCTGAACGCAGCGGCGAGCTGTTACATACATTGATACCTCTTTCCATGCATACGCACTTGATCAGCGACTGCAGCGACCATGATGGCTAAGTGCAGCATAGCGCCACTCGTGGTCCGCTGCACTACCTCCCATTGGCTGGTGCTGAAGTCGTTCTGGGCACCTATGTGTGCCAGAACCGTCTCGTTTGGTAGATCCAGGCTGTAGGCGAAGTAACCTCGGATGAGGTGCGCCCGGGGGAACTGGCTTTCGTCCAACAGCTCAACTTCGAGCGAGATGTAGGCCTTGATATGGCTGAAGTTCGTCCTCACCCACTCGGCTGCGATGTCGTAGCAAACGAGCATGAGCGAATCCGTTCTCAGAACAACACCCTCGAACTCTGGCTTCACACCTGGCGTCACACACGTCAGGGTGGACGATAACATCGCCGCTTTTTGCGTTGCCATTTGCTCCGCGGTCAGAGGTGACAATCTATCAGTCGCGATGAAACCGAGCTTGACACTGCTTGCCATACGACTGTACGATGGCGCTGTCGACTCTGAATGAGTATTTTTCGCTTCTTTTCGCGGTTTGTCATCTTAATAAAGGCGATTTCAGGATATTGATGTAGATGTGCTACCTGAGTGTCTGCATCCGTCAGACCGGATCTCTGAGAAATCTCACTAGATGCGTCGTCGAGATCGGTGAGTGTTACGTCAGAGTCCGATTCAGAGACCAATGCCTCTATCAGACCCTGCCGCGATAAACTTTTTCTCGACGAGAAAGTGGCACACTCCCACTCTTTATCGAAGAAAGTTGGTGGTCTTTCCGGATCCTCCCAACATCACCGCTTGGGAGGGTGAAGACCGGCAGCCCTACAGCTGCGGTGCCAGAAAAAGGCTCAACCGTGCAGGTTGATGGGGTGATGCTATTTGAGCCGCATCAGACTCATTATTTTTTTTTAAATATTTTGGTTCATTTTGAATCCCACGAGTGTCTGAATCCTTCTGCATATGCTGTTCCACCTTGGATTGGGGTAATTTTCTGAAGAATTGTCTTCTCTTTGCCCGACTACCATTAGTCAGCACCCTTGACAGAGACATGACCATACCAAGGACCTGCTTCCAGCCGCCCTCATAAGGAGAGTATAGTCGCACTTCTAACATTGTGTGCAGATACGGCGCGTATTATTCAAGTAATAATTACACGCTAGTTCCCTTGCACACCAGTTAGCTGACGGTCAAGCATATGTATACTGCTTTGTAATCACTGCTTCCCTGGTCGCTATGATTCGCTACCAATTATCTAATAATTAATCAACATCTTACACGTATTTCGTGCTCAGCAACGAAAAGCTTAAAGACCCGTATTTGTTTTCTGTCGGCTAAACTAATGGGCAACTTCTTTCAAGACAAACGCCAAGGTAGCCTATTGGTTAAGCAGTGTACCGTCGCTCTCCCCTTGTCTGGGTTCTGTTTGCAGTTGCAGATGTTTTTGACTGTTAGTCACCCACGGACAACCAGGTGACATCTGGAGAGACAGAGCTAGCATACCCCCCGATTCAGCATTGATAAGCTGCAGGCAGATCAGCAGACAACACTGGAGCAAACTGGAAACAGTGCAGATAAATTGACACCATATAAGTCAGCTAAAATTGGAATTAAAATCTAAATGCAAAATATAAGAAAAAATGTTAATTAAAATTATGCATAAAAAATGCAAAATATATATGTAACAACCAGAAGATAAAATATTCTATAAAATCGGAACAATATAATTCACAAGTGCTAAAGTCTTGGGCAGAGCCCCAAAAAAGCATCTCCGACACCACAAAGTATATATTTTTGATCGGCACGACGAGCTGAGTCGATTTAGCCATGTCCGTCTGTCCGTCCGTCCGTCCGTTTCGGAAACTACAAAAGCTAGAAACCTAAACTAAACGACTAAAGTTTATAATTTTTTTATCTCGATATCTTGGTCCGTTTCATTATTAAAATAATAAATAAAAATCGATTTTAAGACTTGGTTTTCTTGGCATTTAAAGCTCTTTGTATTCATAGCCACATTCACAAAGTCACACATACACACAAACGCACGCAGCAAACTGAGCAAACTGAGGTATCCAAAATCCGAAATATTCATAATCTGCGTATTACTTACGAGCACATATTTGATGGTTCTAGCTCTTTTAGTCTCCGAGATATGTTAAGAAAACCAAGTATACAAATCAATTTTTATCGATAATAAAGAGTAAGATATCGAAAAAAATGAAACTTGTACTGCGGATGGATTAAGAGCATCTACAGTCGAAAAGTTTAGGTCTCTAGCTTTTGTAGTTTCCGAGATCGCTGAGTTTATACAGGTGGACGGACGGACGAAAAGACGGACATGGCTAAATCGACTCAACTTGTCGTCCTGATCAAGAATATATACACTTTATGGGGTCGGAAAGGCTTTCTTCTATCTGTCACATACATTTTAACAAAACCATTATACCCTATTTACCCATTTTCAATGGGATCAGGGTATACAAAATAATAAATAATATAAACCATTGATTTTTTTGGGGCTCCAAGACTTTAGCACTTGTGAATTACATTGATACCGTCCTTCGGTAGAAGTCGACGAGCCGCTGAACCTCCATCGGCAGTGCGTCGTCGGTGTCGAAGGGGAATATGCAGACGCCGTAGACACCTCAATGGTTGACGAAACTAGGTCCCTGGAGATAAAGTTTGTTTGAGGAAAGTTCCTTACGCTTTTATTCAGAAGGATAGCTGCGCAAGGCGCATCACCGAATCGGTCATATAACAACTTACATGAGCCCCAACTTAATCCTCGGACTTGGCCACCAATCAACCATGGTTTCCTCGGCGAAAATCTTGCAGAGGGTGGCCGACGCTCCTCTAGCGTGGTGCAGGTTCGCCTGAAGCATCTTGATTGTGCTCATTTTCCCTTGGCGGAGTGTTGGACAAAGCAACCGCTTTTGCCTTTGGTAGCTTGGATGCTTTGTACCTCATTGTACTCAGCGCCTTGTTACCTGACAGTCGCTGCTGCTGCGTCCCCGGCTTGCTTGCGCTCGAAGTCCGGCCGCGGACCGCTCCCCTAGCAAGACCAGCGCCTCTGCTAGATGAGGCGACCAGGACCTGCCTTGACTGCGAAGCTTCCGGACCGGGAATCAGATCACAGGTCGAACCATTAGCAGGCCCAGCAGCCAAGCCAGTGGAGGGACCCATGAGCCATGTTCCTGGTTTGTTGTTGGGGCAACACCAGCCGGCACTGCGACTGTTGCTGGAGCGTCTGTCGTAGAGGGACCGTCGCTGCTCTTTTCTTACAGTGCCGTGTTCTTAAGGATAAGTCTGGTCCTGCCAAAACAGTACCAGACTTTTCCGACGCACTTGATCAGCGACTGAAGCGACCATGATGGCTAAGTGCAGCATAGCGCCACTCGTGGTCCGCTGCACTACCTCCCATTGGCTGGTGCTGAAGTCGTTCTGGGCACCTATGTGTGCCAGAACCGTCTCGTTTGGTAGATCCAGGCTGTAGGCGAAGTAACCTCGGATGAGGTGCGCCCGGGGGAACTGGCTTTCGTCCAACAGCTCAACTTCGAGCGAGATGTAGGCCTTGATATGGCTGAAGTTCGTCCTCACCCACTCGGCTGTGTTGTCGTAGCAGACGAGCATGAGCGAATTCGTTCTCAGAACAACACCCTCGAACTCTGGCTTCACACCTGGCGTCACACACGTCAGGTTGGACGATAAGATCGCCGCCTTTAGCGTTGCCATTTGCTCCGCAGTCAGAGGTGACAATCTATCAGTCGCGATGAAACCGAGCTTGACACTGCTTGCCATCCGACTGTACGATGGCGCTCTCGACTCCGAATGAGTATTTTTCGCTTCTTTTCGCGGTTAGTCATCTTAATAAAGGCGATTTCAGGGTATTGATGTAGATGTGCTACCTGAGTGTCTGCATCCGTCAGACCGGATCTCTGAGAAATCTCACTAGATGCGTCGTCGAGATCGGTGAGTGTTACGTCAGAGTCCGATTCAGAGACCAATGCCTCTATCAGACCCTGCCGCGACAAACTTTTTCTCGACGAGAAAGTGGCACACTCCCACTCTTTATCCAAGAAAGTTGGTGGTCTTTCCGGATCCTCCCAACATCACCGCTTGGGAAGGTGAAGACCGGCAGCCCTACAGCTGCGGTCTTTTTTTTTCGGTATCTTGGTCCGTTTCATTATTATCGATAAAAATCGATTTTAAGACTTGGTTTTCTTGGCATTTAAAGCTCTTTGTATTCATAGCCACATTCACAAAGTCACACATACACATACACACAAACGCACGGAGCAAACTGAGCACTTTACACATTGGGTGCGCTTGGCCCCACTATGGAAAATGAATTCTTGAATAACTTCTAAACTAAGAGTATGATCGTTATGAAATTTCTAGTGCATAAGAAGAACGTCTAAATATATGTAGAAACCATAGCGCAAGTCTGAAGTATTTGATTTACGTTTTTTTGATATGGGGGGCGAATGGGGGGAGGTATCCAAAATTCGAAATATTCGTTATCTGCGTATCACAGGAACATATTAAAACAAACTTGGGGGCTCTAATAGTTTCTGAGATATGGTAAAACCGAGTCGAAAAACCGATACACATTGATTATAAGAAAACGGGGCAAGTTATCGATCATTTGAAATAAACTTGTTCTGCGAATGGTATATACGAATCTAAAAAGTCCAAGAT